>JARFOC010000586.1:163571-195195 GCA_031763485.1 Osmoderma eremita
GCAAAAGAACGCATTTACTTTACTATTTGTAAAATATTCCGTCGATTTTCATTCAAATTCTTAACATAAATAATACGGGGCTTGGTAAACAATCCATTCTTTACCAAGTGTCAAACAAGATCTAGAGAAATGGTTCTGGATACAATTGTAAATATGTTGTACTCTCTATTGTTAAGTATTCTATCTATGTTAAGTATATTGAGAATGTGTTTTTAGTTTTTCTCTGCAAAGCCGAATAAAAGTGCTAGAGGCAAAAGAAGAAAATAAGTTTCTTTTTTGTTTTAAAAAAAATCTCGAACGTCATTTGTCACAGCCATATTTTTTCTTCGAATTCATAACTAACACAAAATTTTGCAACTTTGCGAAATATAAACCTACCCTCTATCTCCAATAATAAGCAAGATCCCCACGGTGAGGGTCGAAAATGAATCAGCCCTGTATATGTAATATATTTTAATTTGAGATAATTTGCGTATTAGAAATATATATTAATGATTTTTGGTAGGTAATATTACAGCAAAACAAAAGTATTGAGAGAGTCAAAAATAATAAAATTTTCACTATATGTAAATAAAACACTTAAAACTGTATAAATCTTCACTATATTAAAAATAAATGTAACAATTGTTTCGCCAGAACATTGGCTTTATCAGACTCCAGTGTTTTATTTACATAATATGGATCTTCATCAAGTAAACGCCAAATCAATCCAATTTTCACTATAGTCGAAACTGTTTATTATATCATATACGTATATTACACGTCTAAAAATACTAATTAAGTAAGTAAAGTAATTTAGTAATTAAGTGTTTTTGGTAGTTTTTAGATATAAATAAAATCAATTCGGGCATAGAAATATGAATAACATACACCGGGATTGTTCTTTCGTAATTACAATGTCTCACTCACACTCAGAGAGGGAGAATATACAAAGAAAAAACAAGAGGAGGAAGACAAGAAAGCACGGGTGTAGTAGAAATAAGCGTAAAAGAACGATTTTCAAACATTTTGGCGTGGTATAAATCAAACAATCTCCCAACGGTGTCGAATACCTAGTTTCATCAGTTGAATAGTAAATTCACGGCGAAATTATACTTTGTAATATAAGGTAATATGGGATATGCAAAAAGCAGGTGGTAGTACTGGATGGTGCGCACCATGCATATTTATATAAAAATTACTAGCCGCCGAACTAACCACCGCCAGTCATCGGTTCCCTGCTTGGTAAAACCATTCACTGTACGGCTGCTACCCGAAAAAACGACTTTTTTTCACACAGGTACAAAAAAATTATTCCTTCCACGTGGCTTTTTTAAATAGGGTTGCGGAGAAAAGCCATCATCACCCCCCTTTCCTTCGCTCGCCGAAAAGAAAGAAAAACCGGGGTACATTTAATTTCACCCCGGCAAATATTATCTAATTTCGACGTGAATTAGATTTGCGAACAGCGATTGGAATTTTATCGTATTGTAACGAAATATTGCCAATTCCCCGTTTGTTTATAAATTTATTTATTTTTGATTCGACCCCACTCGTCCTATCCAATATCGGATTTAATACCTACATGTATGAGTTCGTCGTAGACATAATAGATTTAGGTGAAAGTTATTCAATACGATTGGGGCTGTAGAAACGAGTTGTGACACAAACGAGATCCCAGTAGAAGAAAGAGAGGCATCGAACTGAATTTCGGTTATTCAGACGGACATTTGCACGCACTCCTAAACATTAGTAACGTAACTATATAAAAATATCTAAAAAAAAACTTTGATTCGCTTTTATTATGCCTTCGTCGTACGAAAGAATACATAGTTTAATTCAGTCTAGAAACGAATTAATTTATTACCCAGATATTGAAGATTAAAGATATTTATTTAGGAGTAAAATGATAAGCAAGGTGGCCTACGTTTTGGTAAAGATTCCCGAAACACGTGTCGTCCCGAATTAATTAATACTTGTGCGGGAGGAGTAATCCGAACAGTGTATTTAGCCTACGTTTTGTTCAATACAGCATGCACCACGACGAATGGATGTTTTTTCAGCAATCTTATAGCATCAGGACAACTCTTAATAGTTGCTGCAACTTCCACGATACTTCTCTTTAGCGCTTCATGCGTGACAATAGATCTAGAATAATGGTAGCCTATACACCACTGCGGTACAAACAGAGGTGTACGCTCCATTGCATTGCGCAATAGAAAACAATGAGAGGGCTTATAGCAACAAGAGGATCTGTATTGGGACCCTGAAGTGACATCAAGAGTGGCTTGGGAATGTATGCGGGAACTGAATGTGCTCGCGGAACGCAATAAACTTACTTTGTTGTGGGTGTTTGGGCATTTGGGAATCGCAGCCATTGAAAAGGCCGATGAGCTAACGAAGATAAGATCATCGTCTTCATACGTGGACCCAGAACCTGCCCTGGCAGTGCAGATACAAAAATAGGCTCAAGAACAACACAGAGAATACTGGAAAATATAACCAGGCAACATCGTAGCAAAATATTATTACGGAGCCATCAGTCAAGAAGGCTGACGAACTACTAAATATTAGTAGGAATGACCTTGGTACAGTAATAGGTCTCTTGACAGGACACTGCGCACTGAAATGACACCTACAAAAAATTGGGGTTGACATTGATGACCCTAGCTGTAGAGTGTGTGAAGGGGCAATAGAAACTGCATACCACATCTTATGTAAATGGAAGCCCTTAGACCCTAGAAGACATACAATCTTTGGGGCACCAAAAATAATCCCAGAAGACTATATAGACCAACCGGCCAAGGACTTGTACAGATTAGTACATGGTACAAGGGTTTGGGAATGGATGGTATAGTACATGGGTACAAAAATGAGAGATAAATACAAAAAGGCAAGAGGCTGAAGTGTTTCCGGAGATTTAGGTCAGACGGGTCCCATAAGGAACAAAGAAAAAAGATGGTAGCCACTTACGAGGCCGTTTCGACCAACCCATCTTTCAATATGTGCTGTGTTATTAATAATTATTGGCAATATGAGAAAACTAGGTTTGGAACAGCCTTGCAATTTTTTTGTGGGGCTAAATGGAGTCTGGGGTATTCTACGTCTATTGACACGTAAGAGAACTAAAGGTATCGGATCGTGCAAGCATTATTTCGTGCTAGAGAACACATCGCCAAAGAGCGTGAAATACTGAAACCGCATAAGTGAGTAAATATAAGATCATGGCTGAATTGCTATTTCGATTAGCCCGTTGTCCTTGGCCTTAAATGGCACAGCCAGGTTGAGAATTCTTTTGTCGAGTCTATCGTTATCCATTCTGAGAATGTCAGCTTAAAACTTCAATCCTCGTCTCTTAAAAAGACCGGAGATTTTTTCAAAATGCTGATAGAACTCCTGACAGTCTTTAATGCAGATTCCCTGAAAATTCTGAAAGAGCTGTTAAAGAATACTTACATGAAAATGTTTATTATTCATTGAACGAAGTAGTTGAGTCACAACAGTAAACTAAATCGCGATATTTTCCTCGTCAATTTAAGTTCACAGATAAAGCAATATTTCTTTGCATTTCTAGGTACGGTGTCTTCTCTTTCGTACTCTAATGGTGTCTTCTATGTTATTTTTATTTTAATTTTAGGAAAAATCACTACCGATGTTATCAAACGTCTCCTCAAAATCGGGATCGCAAAATATTACTTTTGTTATGTTCTCCAAAAAAGCCATTCTCGGAGTCCCAGGGACAATGCACCTGTAGTATATTATTCATAATGCTACTCTAGAAGCTACTGAAAGGAGCCAGTGTTGGTGAAACATTGCAAGAAATAAATGTGCTCAAATAAGATAGGAAAGCCTACAAAGTCGGTTAATGGTTAATATCAGTCTAATCAATTTTCTTGTTTTACTGTGTATTTTGATTTTTTTTAATGTATTAAAAAGTGTGTATTATTGCTCTCAAATTTGATTTTATTAATTTCATATAAGGCCTTGCATAGGACATTTCCTGTTTGGAAATAAATACATTAAGAACAAAAGAAGGGTTTTAAATAACTTCAAAAGATTACCCCAAATAAACGACACTAAGGTGTATATCATACACACGATTTTATTATTTAGAAGTACGAGAATTACACACGTGGAATTTTGGTAGGGAAATGTTTCCCCCCAAGCCATAACTTAAATGAGAGTTGCTACAAATCACTTTCCAATTTCTTTTTTGGCTCTAAGTATGTGATATAGTTTTACGACAAAATTTTACTACCGTCTCCAATCAAAGAGAATAATTACAATAGATCAAGCACATTATAAGACCATATGTAACTAATCTAGTTTGGCTGTAGTGATAGCACAGTTATTACCAGCTTATTTCTATTGACAACTGTATGAAGCTTAGACAGTTCAAAACTCGAGTTGGTGTAATAAATGCCGTCCGTCAATTTTTTGATTAAAAATCCATAAAGTTCTACAATACCGACATACAAAAATGGATGCCACGTTGGCAAATGATCATTGAGTGTAATATTTCGATGAAAAAAATTTTTGTTTCTTAATAAATATGTATATTTTACCATCAAAAACCACACGAACATATTTGGTTACCATTCCTTTATATATTTCTGGCGAAACAACAGCCCCCAAATATATATTTTTCTCCCTACTTTTAATATGTGTATTATAAGAGCTAGAATATTAAAAATCTTGGTACGTTTAAAATATATATATATTTCTGAATGGTTGAAAGAGTAATAAAGATATCCTTTTGTTAGCAGCTTGCTGGATAAAAAATTACACGCATTTTGCTGAAATATATATTAAAAAAGGACTGTTCTTTCATATGTATAAATGCATATTAAATAGGAACATATTACCAGCATTACCAAAAGTAGGGCGAGTTTTTTTTCAAATACCTCTTTGGAAAATCCATAACTTTTGAGCTACTTTTCTGGAGTTTAAAAACCATTACTTTAATTGAATCTCGCGCAAAGAAAACAACACAATCTTGTTTTACTCACATCTGCCCTAGATAATATGGATATGAACAGTTTCCTAAACAATGCTAACAAAAATATCGGGAAAAAAAATTTAGGAAGAACTATCACCAATGCCTGCAACTAATTTTCTTGTTTGGGAAAAATTTATACAGAGTCCCTGTCATATCTGATGGCAATTGGAATACGCGAGGCGTGGCCTAAATTTCGTACTATCCTGAATGGCAGGGTTAGAAATTTTGAGGCAGAGGAATGTGGTAAACTAGAAGACAAAAGACCGAAACCATGGGAAGGAATTACACAGCTCTGGGCCTAAATGGCCTTTGAAGCTTGATATATAAGGTTACAGTGGTTGAAACACTTTCTGCAACTTTCTGCACTTCCACAAATTGACAAAAACACTGATGAAATGGAGACCTCTTACTAAAAGACGCAAGGTCAGGCTAAGGACAACCTGGCTGGAACAAATGGCTCAAGACCTCGAGGTAATGAACATCAAGGAGTGGAAGCAAAACTAACCGATTTGAATGTAGAGAAAATAGGAGAGGCGCCTTATGATTAAGTAAGACACAGAAACTAATCCACTTTATCAAAAGGATTCTAGAGGCGTCGGTAAGAAGCAGCCATTTTGCGGTCTCCACCATTTTTCTATTTGATCTTTTTTTGATAAGATGGAATGAAAACCAATGAATATATGCCTCTTGTCATCTACACTCTCATCTACACTTTTGCTCGTGTCAGATGGGATCCCGTTTTGGGAAAACATTTTAAATAATAATGGGTCCACTTATCTGAAATGCTGGCGAAATATTGTACACGGTGTTAATGCAGCATTGATATTGATGGTACGGCGTCTATCTTGACGTCGGGGTTTTAATGCCTACTATCGCTACTAGATGGGGTCACGTGCGTACACACGCCACGACGTGCTTGGCCCGTTACCTTCCGACTTTGACAGAAGATTTCGATCATTGCCGTCCGTAAATCAAACAAACGAGCGTCGAAATGGCCGCGATACAAACTCGAGCACCGCCGTCAAATAGCTATCTGTTTCGTTAATGCCGATTCATCGCGATGAATCAATAAATCAATCGCTACGTTCGTTAAACAATATATAATTTAGACTATGCACGACGTACGAACAAGGACTTTTCTCCTACCCCCGCCTCTTCCTCGACTTTAATCCCCTCTCACGTCAGCGCTCATCCAACAGTCTACTAGTCAACGTATACAACAGAAAGTCGCACCGGTATTTACAGGGAGGGATGGGGCTGACTTTAAATTCCTATTGAATAAATAATACATGGGGCGATTGTCTCCCAGAGGCTGAACACGCTTCGTTAAAATTCGTTCATTAAATCTGACGTTTCCGAGAAGTACTAGCCTCATTAGGTATCAAGTATGTTTTTAAAGTCGACGCTGTATAATAGGAAGGCGGATTGAGGCTGCTTTCTTTATTTTACGTATATTATCGCGATATTAAATATTAAAACATGAACGAGCCATTCTTAACAATTAACTTTAGAACAAAACCGGTGCTTAATACGAAAACTGGGAAAGGCTGTGTCTGTACCTTGAATCTGAGTGGTTAAGCCAACTATATACTAACAAAGATACAAACATTTCAATCTAATAGGCGACCAGTAAACAGAAATTACTTTACTCAAAATTTATTCAAGATAGAAGCTTAGATCAGAACCTGAGTGGTTATACTTTGAGAAAACTATGTACTAACAAAGATACAAATGTTTTAAACTTATCAAATTGGTGAATACAGCACAAAAATTAGTTTATTCAAGATTTATTCAAGACACAAGCTTAGATCAGTACCTTGAACATGAGTGGTTATATTTTGGGCAAACTATGTACTAACAAAGATACACATCTTACAAGCGAATCCAATAGGTGAATACAGCACAAAAATCAGTTTATTCAAAACTGATTCAACATACAAGATTAGATCAGCAACATGAAACTGAGTGGTGGGACCTTTATCCAGACTAGCAGAGGTACAAGCGTTTACCTTATTAAAAAGTGAATGCAGAAACTAAAAATTAGTGTATTCAAAATTAACTCAGGATACAGGTATTGATACACATCTTCAGCCAAACAGCATTGTACCTTGAAACAAACTTGAAGTGACGACGAATTAACTTTCGAAAATCACGTATGCGCGAGAAAAATGTTTGAAACTGGCACTCCTCATAAATTTCAATCTGTTTAATCTTAAAGCAAAATCTTAGAGTACCAATTCAGAAGCTTTCGTCATCATGCGAAATAGAGGTCTTTTAAAAGTCATTATTCTGTGTGTGAAATACAAATATGAAAAATAAGAACCATCATAATATACATACATCTGTTAATATGCGGCTAATATATTACGTGTTGATCAAGGTACAAGCGGCTCCTTTACTTTAGAAATAACATAAATTAAAAGACCAGTTGAAATAAGTGAATGTGTTCGCTGATGACATTGCAATAATGGCAAACACAGAGAGCAACTTACAATCTAATATGGACATATAGGTCAAAGAACTGGAAGCTAAGGGAATGCCAGTTAATATAAAGAATACTAAAACCATCACGATATCCAATGTTGAACGGAAAATATGCATCCAAATTAATAACAACAATATAGAGCTAGTGGATAATTACAGGTACATACCTGGGGACAAACATCAATGGAAATGGAAAGTTGGGCCAAGAAATTAATAATAGCTACAAAATTATACTATAGCATGAGGAACAGCTTTATTAGTAAAAGGGAAATCAGCATAAAAACTAAGATGACAGTCTAAAAAACGATATACCTACCTGCGTTACTATACGGTACCGAGGCATGGGTACTTACGGACAAATTGGAGAGAAACATAGAAGATGCAGAAATGACGTACCTAAGAAGAGTAGCAAATATATCAACAATGGACAAAGTAAGAAATGAGAACATACACGAAATGCTACAAAATAGAGAGCGCCAAAACTCATATAGAAAGGGCACAAATACGATGGCGGGGTCACTTGAAAAGGCTGGGTGAAGAAATGCAAGTGAGAAAAGTGTGGGAAGCAAAGAAGATAGGAAAGAGAAGGAGAGGTAGACCGCGTATGACATGGGATGGGATGGTGTATAGTGTTTTAATCACGTATGTGGCATAAAATCTTCTACACCTTACGGTATATGAGGAATGGATTATACATATGTATATACTACAATTAAAAAAATGGTGAAAATATCGTTGAACAAGATGCGTAAGCCACGTGTGCGCCAATGAAATACAAACAAGTGTTCCCCTGTGAGTAGTGTGAGAATTAGTCGAATGGTGGAGCTTCGCGTAATGTAAATGGCGAATAGTGTTGGCGGAATAAGCGGTCCACTATTATTTCATAGAAACGCACAAACCTTTCTAAGAAAGCATTTAGTGGACGTTATTTCTATGTTATCGATCTAAATACGCCGATCAATACCTTTGACAAGTTTTTCACTTCTATATATAATATAAAAAAATATAAGTATAATTATTTTCTACAAAATAAATTATAAAGCCTTTGAAAAACTAGATAATACAAGCAAACGTAGACCTATGCTATTTATATCTAGCACTATTCTGAATGCAATACACTCATTATATTTTGTTTCCTCTCTAGAATAGTTTAATTGTTAATATCTTGAAATCACTAACTTCAAATGATTAAGTCAGACTTTAAAAATAAACAATTCTTTATATTATAATATATAATTAATCCATAGATTTATGTATAAATGACAATATTACAACATTTGCCCTTTTTCCTTTTCGTTTTGAACTTTTTCAGTTGTGATTCTTTTTAGTTCGTGCGATGTTGTTCCCAATGGCTTTTTATGTTTTTTGACGTAACCACGCATCGGACGGGGGTGTTTTGTTTTGCACGGTTATGATGTGCACACAAACGGCTCTTTTTGACCACTTCTCTTCGAACCTTGCACTCCCTAGGTCCAGTCTTTCAGACGACTCTGGTGAATCTACAAGACCCGCATGGCATGATGATTGCACCCGGTAAGTTTCTATACTTTTTCTCCCCTTTTATTCATTACCACATATAATTACGCATCATCATATACATACATACATGTAATATGTAGGTGTAAAAAATTGCGAGCGTATCATGTCTAGTCTTCAACTCTGCATGATTCCAAAATGTAAACTTTCTGATCTCTCTACGACCCTTGTCTGAAGGATAGTTGGGATTTGTTGAACTATCGGACGCAATAGGTTTGGCTTCCTTTTATGCTAGAAATATTTTAAGCTAAATGATTTTCTAGAGCAAACATACATAGAAAATTTCGTTTCATAAAGTTTAATGTACATAAGTCTAATAGTAATAACTGCATAAGTCCTGCACCTATTTGAATATACAGAGCAAATTAACAAAAATGGCAATACTTTAAAGAGCAAAATAAACAAACCAATATTGCACAAGGAACAAATTCGGTTTTGCTAATTTATATGCAAGCAACACCGTTACTTTCATAATATTGTTCAATAATAGATGTGTGGTTTCTTCAAAAATTTTCTCTTTTCTCATGATGTTATTAATATTCTGAAAATTTTTTTGCTAATTACAATTTCTATAATTTACTACTAATTAATATTCTCCATAAACGGTTAATTAGAAAATTAATATAGTAGAGTTTGGACTATGGCTGTTCAGATTGGGGTTCGAGTCCTGTTTCCATCAATTACTACAACCGGATTATTTTTGCCGAGTTCGCTATGTTTATCAGAACGGATATTCGTTTAAAGCTAGATCCGCCTGATAAGAAGTATGGTAGCTTGTTCGACTTGAAGAACCAAAAATGTAACAGAATTTTGTTGGAGAGTACCCAAATGGTTTGAACTAGCTGTGCAAAAGTTTGATTATTTTTCAAAAATATTTATTTCTGAAACATTCGTCTCGTTTCCTACAATTAATATATCCAACACAGCCAATGTTACTTGTTTCCACTCGTTTATACTAGTACTTATTACTTAAATAAATGTCAACACATTTTATATATCTAACTTAAATACCAAAAAAATTAATTTAACATTGATGGTACTTTTTTCTTGCATTTTATATTCCGTTTGCCGAAAGTTAGTAGAGTAGGAAGTGTACAATTAATTCCTTATATTTACTGTAACCGACTTTATGTCTCCGTACGTGCTTTTCATATTAAATAGCCCTACATACAGGTTGACGCATTAGTGTAACAAAGCTCGATACATACACGTTATCATATAAGATATCAAAAAAAGTTATTTCCGAAAATTGTAGACAACTTTAAACTTAACATTTTTAAATTATTTTCATATATACAGGCTGTTTCATATCACCACGATGAATCAAACATACGTCTTCTTAAATGGAACAGCCTGTATATTATTTCGAAGTTAAGTTAAGCTCATGCCTCACACCCCAATATACAATTTCATTGAATTATACACCGTGTTTCAGAAGTTATGGTCAATTTTATATGCAAATCACTGTAAGTTCAAGGTCTTGTATACTGCAAACAACGTAGTCTGAAATTTTTTTTTACAAACAGATTTTTGATATTGGTCCACTTTTATAGCAAAGTGACATTTTTCCAAAACTGTCAAAACTGACTACAGGGCGAGTCAAAACTCAGATATATTAATTTCTCAATTATTTTAAATGGACCAGCCTGTATTTTATATCATAAAAAGAAAGAATACTTTTGTTACTTTCAATTTTATTAAGCACTCTCTTTTAGGTATAGAGAGTGCTTAATAAAATTGAAATTCGATAATTTGTAAGATATTTTAAGGTATTTTTAAAAGGCGAGATTTTTTGAAATTATTTTAATATAACAAGTTAGTCATGGAAGAATGACAGTTAATGTTTAATACAACTACAAAGTACAAACATCTATAACTTACACTAATTATTAACCGTTAATTAATTAACCCAACTGTTTACATTGTAGTAATAAATGTTCAAAATATCCACCAATACAACATTGCACCCGTTCTTCACGTGATTGTCTTACATTTCTTAATTAATACTTGAGAATGCCTCTCTTATTCTGTTTTTCATATGAGCTCGTGTAGATGGCGGTGTTTGCTATACAAAGTTTTTCCCTACATATGACCACATGAAGAAGTCAATTGTAGTAAACTTCGGTGATCAAGCTAGTCGCTCAGTTGGTTCCCCTCCTCTTGTCCATCTATCAAGAAAATGGTCGCGTATTAACCTAGTGTGAAGTAACGAAGCTCCATCGTGCAGACACCACATCCTTTGCCGAACGTTTAGGGGAACATTTTCCAATAACAACGGTAAATGATTTTCTAAAATGTCTAAATAAACTTTACCATTCACTCGTCCTTCCAAAAAAAGGGGGTCCAATTACCTAATCTCCTAGCTAGTAATGAAGACCGTCATTTTTCGTCGATTAACTTAATTATATTAAAATAATTTCAAAAAATCTCACTTTTATAAAAAGTCTTTAAAATATCTTACAAATTAATGACTTTAGACATAGAGAGCGCCTAATAAAAATGAAAGTAACAAAACTATTCTTTCTCGTTATGATATAAAATACAGGCTGATCCATTTAAAGTAATTGAGAAATGAATGTATTCAGTTTTAACTCGGCCTGTTTCGACAGTTTTTAAAAAATGTTACTTTGCTATAAAAGTGGATCAATATCAAAAATCTATGTTTGTAAAAGAAAAATTTCAGACTGTGTTGTTTGCAATATACAAGACCTTGAACCTACAGTGATTTGCATATAAAATTGACCATAATTTCTGAATAATATACAGGTGTTCCATTTAAGAAAACGTATGTTTGGTTCACCCTGGTGATATAAAATAACCTGTACATATGAAAATAATTTTAAAATGTTAAGTTTAACACTGTTTACAGTTATCGTAAATAACTTATATGATAACGGATACATCGAGCTTTGCCACACTAATGCGTCAGCCTATGTATATAATCCTAGTGTTCGTTCGCAGGGTCTATTAGAATAGAATATATTTCATAGAGTAAACAAACACTAGTTATATAATAAGTTAATAGATTAGATAGTTCACGTCAATTCCTAGAGATGGGGTTGATCATCTTCTATCTGTATTTACTAGTTATATAGCTCATAAAGGAGATTACATATGTATAGTATAGCACCAAAAGATATCATAATCATAAATATTAGGCTTACAGCAAATTTCACTAATCTCATTCGTGTATTTGTTGTTTGCTTTTCTTTTCATTGGAATAAATTTCCTATGTCGCCTTAATATATTATTATGTATACTGTGGTTTCGTGAAATAGTGAATAAATTCCAATTACTTTATATCTCTGGTAATAAAAACTATAACGCCCAAACATTTAATTTATTTAAATTCTTTTTTGTTAAAGAAAAATATAAGAGGATGTGATTAGCCGTGTCTAAATAAAGTTGACATTTATACAAATACACAGAATACTTTCCACATCCATAATTAGTTAAGGCTTGTAATGTGTTTGGAGTATTATTAGGTGGTTTACATTTATCGAACGGAAGAGAATTGAAATTTATAGGATCACTGGGCAATGAAGACAGAATACCTACCTAATGAAATTCACCCGAATCATGCATTTATTTACCGAAGCGTGGTAAGAAATGTGAAAAAACAATTTAGGCATTTTCGGTAACTTCATAAATCTGATCGATTCACGGTTTGTTGATACTGCACAAAACTCTACATTCCACTCTTACTGGCGTTGCATCTACTGTTAATATAGTTGCATTCACAGTCCCGCAAATAATGCAAAAAAGTGAAGACCCATTCTTATATGGTGTGTCTATGTCATACTCCGTCTGAGATTTTTATGAGCAAATGCGACAATGCATACGCAATAATTATGATAACTTTACAAAGAGTTTTTTCTCAATAGACTATCTTTACTTCAAACGAACATGTAACTATTTTCATTTTGGTACTGAAAATCCCCATTGGAAGATTCACGTTCATTACCCTCAAAAAGCGACATATTTGAATTTTATTTGATTAGAACTTATCCTCCATTTATAATCTTGTATCCAGACCAAAGGAACGTCATCCTTCCAGAAATAAATTTTTCTCTCAACAAGTTCGACTCTACTTGTGGCTAGGTAAATCGACAGATCTGATCTCTTGATTACTAAAGTACACGTTGGCTGGTAAATTTGAAAGTTTTAAAAAAAGAGTTAAAAACTTGTGAAATGAGACGCATTTCTCCAGAAGTTATTAACTATGTTCAAAAAGCTTCATTCACCTGACACACTGTCAGCCACCAATGGTACACAATTTAATTTTGTTTTTTTTGTTTTTTTTTTGTTTTCTAATACATTTAGTAGTTATTTTTAATATTTAAATTTGCTTTTCTTAAAGGATTACATATGCAAGTTACATCCACACTGGCGTTACATTGTGTTAAAGAAATATGTCGTTTCCGGTTGAGTTCCGAATAAATGATGGGGTTTATTATTTAAGAAAAATATTTTTTTTTGGAAAATTTAAGAAATTGGAAACAAAAGTAATACAAAATAAATATGTAAAGTTTGTATGGAATTTATTCACTATTTTTGGATAACAAAATTCATATTTAAAAAAATTAATTTTTATGAATCAATTTACCATTTAACCATTATAAATTAACTTCTTAAAAGGTAATACATATACTATTTAAAATAACTCTTTTTTTATTCTCGTTTCTTTAACCATTTATAGTTTCCTACAACAATTCTTGTTGCCAATATAGCTGTATGAAGATGGTAATAACTAATTGTTTTTATTCAGAATAGTGAAAGGTTTCCCGCCTGTTTCACCATACATTGGTGTCAGTCCGACGTTATGTTACCTACTAAAAGAGAAAAAACCCCTTTGCTGCCTTCAACTTGCTCAAGTATGCGAACACTGCAGTTATCGAAACGCTAGGGATTATCAGTGGCAAAATAAGACGATCATCTTGGCGGCGGACTATGCTTCCAATGGAATTTACAACTTCATTATCCCCTTAAGGGCACATTTCCATTCGAAAACTTCCTTGAACCCCATTATCTTGTTACTGGAGCGAAGACCCGACATCGCTTTCCTGGATTCAATTTCTTATTTTCCACTGGTCTACTGGATGATGGGCTCAATCGACTGGTGAGTACCAATTATAGAGGGTTGCTGTTTCCTGTAAAAAGGAATATATTTTGACAATAATATACAAATGAAAAGATTTTATAAAATATTTTTTTAATTACCTTGGTACATACGTTCGACAAAAATTGACACAAAAAGTAAAACTAATAATGCTTGGAGAAACATGTTTATAAGTAAGTTATGATTAGTTTTTTCGAGTCAGTATGTATTGTCAGTTTAACATTCAGATAATAAGATTTTACTTATAATTAATCCAAGGAGGAGGAAACTCCATTAAATGTAAATAATAAAAAAAATTAAGAACGTTCAGATTGCGTTTCATCCAAGATTAAATTTTAATAACTTTAATAAATCGAACACCCTTCGTTGATTTTCTGCATTTCAAGCATCGAAACACTATTCAGCGCATAATATGAATATATGAGCAAAATGGTGATACAAAAGGATGCCCAGGAAGTGGTCACGGGCCGCAATTTACCTCGGAATAACGCTGAATTCTCTTACATATCATAATGATAAAGTTTCCTTAGGTGAGCAGCTGCTAAATTTGATTGTGCTCCATATTTCACCCTAAATAAATGGAATCGGAAATATTACTATTTCTCAAACATTTCGGATACTCATGCAGAGGTAAAGTATGCTTAAACAGAAAATTTTCCAGTAAACGTGATGTTTTGGGTAACTGGATCTGTGAAGGGTCTCTCAGAATCATAAATGTGTGAAAGCAATAGTGCTATCAGTACTGAGATTTATCCGATTTAAACGATTGCTGCCCTTTATATTAACCAACTACACAACTACAGCAGCAATGATAATGATAAATATATATTCTGGTCGGACAAAGTAAACTCCTATTATGCGAAGGGAACATTGGCATTTCTGAAAGAAAATCAGGTGCCATTTATATATAAAGCAAATAATCCTAGATACGTACTACAGCTTCGACCTACAGAAGACTTTTGGGCAATTTAGTCTCGAGTAGTACCTATATGGAAAACACTGAAAAGCAAAAACAAAACCACAATTAATACGTAGGATGAAGTTTTGCTTAGGTAAAATGGACGAAGGTGTTGTTGGTCATTGTACCTTCGTGGCACCAAACGTCGAGTTTGCTTGGCTGGCCAAAAAGGGCCATCTGATTTAGTCTACTAGGTATAAAGGGTTGTCTTATAAAAAAAAGACGAGTTCATAGCTCCTTTATTTATAGGCCGATTTTAATAATTGAAACGGAAAATTAAATGGCTGGATGTAGGCTATAAAAAGAGCTGATAAAATTATTTATAGCCCTTAAGCGTTTTAAGGCTTTGGTGCCAAGTTTTTCTTTTAATCGGACTATACTTTTTTATTACAACAATGTATAGTAATGATAGTAAGGAATGTGGGGCAGCACAATAAACACAGTGTTCGGATTACTCCTACCGCACAAAGTATTAATTAATTCGGAACGACACGTGTTTCGGGAATACGTGGATTCCCATTATCAAGTCAAATACCGAATGGCTGCGTAAATTCTTAAACTAGAAACATGCACCACTTTCTCCTCTCCCTTCACTCCCTTTACCTACCCCAACAACACATGTACAATTTTTCTACTCGGGGCGGAATAGAAACACGTGTCGTCCCGAATTAATTAATACTTTGTGCGGGAGGAGTAATCCGAACAGTGTGTTTACAAGTATGTATCACAAGTATACCTTTACATAAGAAAAACAAAATAATTATTTAGTCGTGTGTAAAAATACCACTAGCATTGGAAACAAATTACGAGCACCAACGAAAATCGAAATGCATTGCGGTGCTACAATGTGATAACTTAGTAAATCAAGTTGTCTGAAAAAAAACAAATGTATCACACAACAAATGTATCTGTCAAGTTAATTTCTTTTCTAAAATAAACGAACAGTGTTTAGATATGTTTTGAAATTTATTTGGAATGCGCTGATAAACCTATCGAGCTGCAAAAGTTTTCGCAGCGTTATCCAAACAGAGATCGTTCACGTCGATCAAAATTTCAACGATTAGTGAAGAACTTACGAATATATGGGGCCTTCAAAAAGCCAATAAAATTGCAGCGTTAACATCGGGATGAAAATCTACGACTCAATGTACTTCTAAGTGTTGAGGAAAGGCACTGGACTTCCACTACAGAGATTCCTGCTAAAGTATTGCAGCTCAATAAGTATTATCACCGCATTCAAAATAAACTCGAAGCATATCTAAACGCTGTTCGTTCATTTTAGAAAAAAATGAACTTGGCAGATCGTGAGACATTTCTTTTTTTACACACGACTAAATAATTATTTTGTTCGTTTTTTTGATTTTTTCTGGTGTAAAAGTGTACTGGTGATATAGATACAGTTACTTGTTACCAGAAAAAAATTTCATCAGAATAATAAAATGGAAGTATAGTCTAATTTAAAAAAAAACTTGGCCGTAAAACCTTAAAACGCTTGAGGGCTATGAATAATTTTATCAGCTCATTTTATAGCCTGCATCCGGCCATTTAATTTTCTGTTTCAATTATTAGATCGGCCTATAAATAAAGGCGCTACGGACACGTCTTCTTTTTATAAAACACCGTGTATATTACACACTAGTGCTCTAAATAAAACTTCGTTTGTCTACAAATATTGATTCTGTCCTGAATAAAATTCGAATGCTTTTTATTGCAATTTTTGTCGAACAGCCCTTCTTGTCAGTGTGAGTAATGTTGTTTTTACATTTATAGTTTGGATGATTTGCTTCGTGCTGGAATTACATTAGCTGAAAACGTCGTAGTTGTGAATAAAGAATTATCGAATTCAGCGGAAGAAGACTCCCTAGCTGATTGCAATACTATAGTTGCTGTACAAACTATGTTTAAGTAAGTATCTTAATATTTTAATACCTTAGATTGAACTTCAGGGTAGGAAACTAAAATTGCATTATAATATTTACATTTGATTAGTTGCTTGTAAAGAAGTAGATGCTTAGATTTAGGCATATACGTACATATATTTTCATTTATATATCCAGAAAAAGGACATTTAAATTATTACTGTATTATGTATAAAACAAAATTAAGTGAGAAAGTGTAGGCGCCTCCACCAAAACATATACTTTATCAAATGAATTTAATTGACGTTTGACATAGATCATTTCTACTGTTTAACTATGAGCTAGTACAATTAAAATGGAATTCGACGTATCGGCTTTAAAAAAATCATCATTAACCTTCTTGCGTTAGTGTTAAAAAATAACAATTAACCGGCATTATTTGGTTGGCCCAAAGGAGTTTATGGTAAATAAAGGGTTACAAAACTACTACCAACAATAAATGCATATTAACGTCGGATATGCAACATTTGCTGTATATGTACGTAATATATATACTTAATAAACTTTAAAAAAACATTCCGCAACTCATAAATAACAAACTGTATACGTATTTCGGCAACGAATCCAAAGCAATAACGCTAAAATAGTCAGCTAAATGCTTAGCGTTACGTCCGAGGATGGCCACATCGTTACAAAAATACCGATGCAGTATGGGTAGATTTATGTGGCACACCACATGAAGTGTTTTTAAGGTCTGTTGTTAAGTGTGAGTGACGTATCACAGTTCCTAATATGAACCTGCATAATAAATAACTTATAGTTCTTTCAATTTGACATACCTAACTACACAGATTTAATTGCAATAATACTTGAGTTGAAAAAAAGTTAAAATCCCCTTTAAAATAGAAGGCGAAGTTTGGAAATAACTAATTTTAATTAAGTAGCATCTAAATTATATTTGAATAAATTGCTATACTTTCCTTCCAAATTCATATATTAACAATAACGTATCAAACTATTTTTTGTGTAAAAAATTAGAATTTATTTGCTCATGGATGGATACATAGAAGCCACTTGGGATGGTAAAAATACTTTAAAAAACGAAACATGTTTTAATAAAATATATATATAATAAAAATATATCTAATAAAAATATATGTAATGCATGTAATGAAAAATGGTGCAGGTAAGATCTTTTCTGAAATATAAATTTGTTTACCGTTGAATCTAGATTTGAGCAGTTTCTGTCAACCTTTAATTGCATTTTCAATCGTAACAGCATTAAGGTCTGGTGGTTTGCTCTCTACCTTATGTAGGAATAAATTATTAGTTAACCTAAAAATATATAATCATTGTTTAGCTACAATAACAGTACAAGAACGAGCAAACAAATGGTTTGTCACCAACACTATAAGCCAACAGTTTGCTATACTCGAAGAGGTGTTAGATTTTATGCTTTATTATTTATCCTGCTTCAATGAGCACTTCTCATTAAATTAACTAAATCACTGAAAAGTTTAACCGGGTAGTAACATGTACAAGTGTTTACGTGAGTGTCTCCTCAAAACTCCCACTACCACAGGAAAATAGCGTTTCTAATCGGGTTAATTTGCACTTTGCGTTTGCATATTGCAAACCGTAATCCATCGACAACTCCATCACGTTGCCGACGACTCTAAAAGCAGGGCGCACAATTGTACGGCGCATAGTTCTCCAGTACCAGTCAATGGTAAACAATGTTTTTCCGAACTCAACCGAGCGTGAGATATCGTAAGCTCCTTATTTCACGTTGGAAATAAGCGTATATACGAAGTGTATAAATTAAGTAATGAGACTGATATTTTTAATTACAATTAAACGTTGTCTCCCTCAAAATAACTCCCTTGGGAAGCTACACAGCGTTGGAGACGGTTCTCCCATTCCTCATAGCAGTGCTGGAATTGGGATATTGGAATCGTCTTCCCAAAATGATATCCCTTCAGATGAATTTTCAATATTGGGAAGAGGAAAAAGTCACAAGGACTCAAGTCACGTGAATAAGGAGGCTGAGGAGCCACATAAATAGTTTTACTAGCCAAAAAACCGTTTATGGAAATTGCTGTGTGGTAAGGCGCATTGTCATGATGCAGGATCCAATCGTTCTAGATGTTTGGTCTCACACGCATGACCCGTTTTAGGAGTCCTTCGAGAACCTCTCGGTAAAATAATCTTGGTTAACTGGCTGACCTTGAGGCACGAACTCTTTGTGAACGATTCCCTGGCTATCAAAGAAACAAATCAGCATGCTCTTGACTCTCTTCCTTCTGAAAATGCCTTAAACCATCGAAAAACCTGGGTTTTTGACAAAACACTGTCACCGTAGGCCTGCTGATCGTTTGCAAAAGTTTCTGTTGCACGTTGGTCAAGTCTGAAGCAAAACCTGATAGCACACCGTTCCTCGAAATTAATGTCTTTCATTTGTAGAACGCACTACGAAAACCGAGTTCACGGGAAAAACGGCAACGGACAACCAAATGACTTGATCGAGTTCAAACTTGCATTGAACGCGTATTTCAATGTCCACTTGTCGTCCCTCCATGTCCCGTGCTTCCCGTGTTGCCATATCAAACGCTAGGTTGTCAGTCTCATTACCTAATTTATGCACCTCGTATTATAAAGAAATATACCGGTAATAAATGAATATTTTCTACTTGAATGTGAAGATTGCACTTTTTATCGTTACAAAAAAAATTAATACGAATATTAAGCACGGTAATAAATTCAGTAGTCATCTAAATTCCAAACATAGCTGCAAATCTGCATCTAAATTTGAAATGCGTATTAAACGTTGTTGTTTAACGAAAAATAAATAGATATTCTATATCTATAGTAAATGTTGCTAAAGTATTTGTGAATACTCATGAAACAGTTTATTTTGAATTAACTCAAAACCTTCCGCAACATTTATATGTTTAAAATGCATATATACTAAAATACACACATCAAAATAATTTAGGGGACAAGGCTTTATTTGCTAGTAGTTTACGAGCTATACATAGCCAAAGATTTGTGTCATTTTAAACGTCAATACAGTTTGCTGCTGGTGTTTCGATAGTTTAAGTAACAATAAGGTCTTATTAACAGAAAAATCAGTCGAAATGGAGTTTAAAAAACGTAAGATTTGTTGATTTGTCATCCTGAGCGGTTGTGTTTATTTTGCGATCAATTTTCTTTTCCAGTCTCTTTAGCATTAATTGAGGATGGAGAGACATCGTTTACACCGTGATACGCAATTAAAAGCTATTGAAATGCTTGAAAGTGGTTTATCTCAAAGGGCCGTTGCAGACGCTCTCAACACGTCAAAAAGCGTCATCAATCGTTTGTGGTTGAGGTATCAGCAAACCAATGATGTGCGTGAACGTCATACAGGACGTACAAGAGCAAATCGATCGATTCATGACAGATACTTGAGACTTTGTGCATTAGGAAACCGCAACATTACGGCAACAGAATTAGTGATTCGACTTTACGACGCTTATGATGAGTTAATAAGCGATCGACCACAAACAGACTCCATGCAGATGGTATTAATGCCCGTCGTCCTATGACAGTTCCTGCTTTGTCGAGAGTAAATCGCGGAAGAAGATTAGATTATTCAGCTATGTGGAGCAGAAATGCATTTCCTTGCTTGTCCCTAGATTATTTTGATGTGTGTATATTTAGTAGTTGGTTATTTAGAACCCTTAAAAAATAAAATTAAAAAAATATTGTTACCACAAAGCTTATTACTATAGAAATAAGTTTTTAATATCATTTTTTGTTAAATTTGTTAAATGCTCTTTATTCAACCATAAAATATGAAACGTTTTCCTATTTAACCAATAATACTGTTTTTATGAAAGAGAAGCCATTCTGTATATGAATTATAGGGATACATGTTTTTCTGTATGAAAAATTGACTATAGCAATTTTTTTGTCGAACAATATAAGAATAATTTGTTGGCTTGATACCAAGGTAAATTATTCCGGATAGAAATCCGTATGCGTTCAATGATAAATAATGAATTCTCATGGAATATCCTAGATTAAATGCAAATTTGCAAACACGATTAAATACGGAAATTACTTTTGTGGATTTAAATTGCGCAATAATTTAAATAATGAAAACTAGCACCACAAAGTAATTAGAAATTTGTGAAATCCTTCCATTATTTTAAAATGCAGAAAATTGAACGAATAACAATATTAACGAAAAATAATATAACATGCGTGTACAAAATTCAATGTATGCAATAAAATACTTAAAACCACTTATTGATTCTGTTATATGCTGTTTTATTTTCCTAGTTTGTTATATTCTTTCCTGTGATATTATTTTCAAAAACAGCTTATACAATATTTTACAGATTTTTTCCAAGTATTAGAAGTATAACTGAACTATCACAGTCTTCTAACATGAGATTTATGCAGTTCAGAGCCCACGACAAATACGCCCTTCATCTTTCAAAAATGGAGAAGGTAATAAAATTATAATATAACCTTGGATTAAAATCGATATTTACAACCACTACTCCTTTAGAGGGAAAAAGAAAGAGGTTCGCACATATCCTATATGTTCAGACTACCTTTTGCCGCTGGAAACGTGTTTAGTGCTAGTATGTTGGACACTCTATTGTATCAAGCATTTGTTAAAGACTATGTGATAACATTTGTAAGACTATTGCTTGGAATTGATCAAGCACCGGGATCCGGCTTCTTAACTTCGGTAAGTTATTTTTCCAAAACTTAATTTCTTTATCGATTCGGTTTAGATGAGTTTTATTTAAACTGTGTTGCAATGGTTTTAACATTTTGCTTCAACGTACAGATCAAAATAACGAAGGAGGATATGTGGATAAGAACATACGGTCGCTTGTACCAGAAACTTTGCTCAACTACTTGTGAAATACCAATTGGGATCTACAGAACGACAGACACATCTATTACTGAATCGTCACACGTAAGTATAAGCTTATAAACATCAATAGGTTGATCTCGCAACGTGGTAATACTGAGATAATAAATTGATGTTGATATCACACATTTAATGATTCTAACATTTATAATTAGACGTTCTGCTGGATCAGGCCTATTTCCCTGTTTGCATGTTAGAGCACGAAGAATTTAGTCGTTCTATATGTCTAACATATCTTTCTATCCATGCTCAAACCTGCCTAAATAATTAGTAAAGCATACATACACTACCTTAGCTAATTAATAATTGAAAGATTTTTTTGTGAAATGCTAATGCTTTTGACATTTACATAAACTGTGTCTCAATCAAAAGTTAGTGTTAATCAAAAGTTGAATGACGTCTAATTTTATGTGATACAATATTTGTTCTTATATGTTTTGGATAACAGTTGTAAGGACCATTTTGTAATCATTTCTGTTAAAAGATAACAACGCATGTTTCTTTGTGTGGATTGAATGAGTGAAGTCGCATTGATTTGTTTTATATATTTTCGAATGGGAAAGCGATTAGACATAATTATATTGTGTTATATAAGGACTTCCAGTCAACCATAAATTTTCATGTATCCTGTAAGCGAATAACAATTTGATGTTCAGTTTCTTTCATTATGTAGCGGCTTCATATCATTTTATTTTCCTGTAATTTGTTATAAGGAAAATAACAAAATCGTAACAGGGAAGAATTTTTCTTTATGAGTTAGAAAATGGCGGATTCAAATCACTGTCCACAACATAAGATGTCCGCGATTAATTTCCTGGTAAATAGATTAATTAAATTCCCGTTAAGTCAAAACAGATACGAAAAAGAATAAAAATATATTAAAAACATTGCAAAACGTGATGGTAACTTCTCTGTAGATGTAGATCGCGTCCTTAAGAAGGTCCAATATAGACAACACCTTAGAAACTCCACAACGCCTGTAGCACCTGTAGCACCCCGCGACAAAAAATATTTTTAATATTCATAATATAACGAAAGGATTTAGCCGAGTCCTAAAAGACGAGAATATGAAAATCGGTTTTAAATCGTCGAACGCACTTCGTAATCTTTTAGGAAATCCTAAAGACAAACGGCAAATGAAACAAAAGTCGGGAATTTACCAAATTACATGTGGAGATGTTGGAGGTCTACATTGGACAAACGAAGAGGTCTATTCAAACTAGGTATAAGGAGCACATCTCGCACTACCGAGAGCAGATATGTCTGGCGTTACTGAACATATGGAAAGAATCGGACATAATATAAAAATAGAGAAGTTAAAACTAATTAAATCGGTAACTTCGATGCGCGAGCTAGATCCTTGTGAATCTATTTATATTAAAAAGAATAAAAACCTTCTTACTCGGAAACCCTTGGGGACCCTTGTTATTTTCTGTGCTGATGGATTTATTGGAGTAATTTAGTAATTGAGAACGCTCCGGTGATGCTTGCTAGAATTTTTGCGTTCGGGGTGTGTGAAAATGTTGTACATATATTAGGGATAGGTAAAGGGAATAAGGGGAGAAGGAAAAGTAGTGTATGTTTTTAGTAATAGTTATTTTTGCGCTCATTCGGTTATTCGACTTGATAATGGGAATCCACGTATTTCCGAAACACGTGTTCTCCCGAATTAATTAATACATTGTGCGGGAGGAGTAATCCGAAGAGTGTGTGTAAATTACCTCTAGGTCTATATTACTACCGAAGGTGCCTATTATTACTTCATTTTAGAATACACAAATCGAGTGCGTATTGTTATTTATGTATCTATTTTCGTCTATGAAGAATTCGATTTCATATGCATTGCATGCTTGCAGTCGTTAGTTGGTTTTTTAATGGTGTTACCTATAATGTGCAACTTGTTCACATATATTCTCACAGGCACGATTATTGCAAATAAATGGGTTTACACCTGTTTGGTCTTCCACTGTTTTTTTCAGTAAATATTGTATACGTACTCCGCCGAACAACCTTACGTTAAAATATTACTGTAATACATATAATATACACACAAAAAAATGCGGTGTTGGATCTAACACCGATTTCTCACCGTCTGGTAGTTCCCTCACGTCCGAATGCACAAGTAGTTGGACGCGACGGAGTTGAGTAATGTAATACTAATATTGAGGTGTCGCAGTTTAATCACACTTTTAGGTAATTAAAATTACACTTTAACAATGTAAAGTTTCTTCTGTGCGGAGTTAGCAGCATTTTCCAGGGGAGTTGGAACTATTCTATTTTTTTTTATATTAAGCATACCTTTTTAACAATAGGAATTAACTTTTACTTTTTGGAGTTGTTCTAACAGTCTTACAGAAATAATAATATACGAAATAATGATTTCAGATTCACATTTTGCTTCTCCTAACTCCTCTCCCTTGATACACTATTTAAGAACACCAAAAGTAATCCAATTTTTTTCGGTTGGTGTTATCAAGATCTGAATCCGATGTTAAACTAATAATAACACCGTCGAGATGTATGTTATATATATGGCAAACGCACGCACTATTATCTCAGTAGAAATAGAATGTGTTTGCTATAACACATCCACCATATGGAGATGAACAGTAAGCCGTTAGCAGCTAGTCACTCAGTTTTCAGCTGGTGGAAGCAAATTTGAGCACTGACCCGTGTATGAGGAAAAGGTTATTATGCATAATATCCCATTTATTAGTGAATATAGCTTTGGCGCCATCTGTAAGAGAGTATACACTATTATTTATACTGTTTCAAGTAGTTAAACGCCACGGAGTTGCACAATCTACTAGTACTACTAATATTCACGTTTCTTGTGTGCGGAGTTAGCAGCACTTCATTGTAGTGCTATTTTTATAACAATCTCATGGAACTAGGGTTTCAATAATAATTTACGGATTTGCCTTTCGGTATTACTTTAACTTCCTTCTAACTACATGGCATATAATTAGAATCCTTCCGAAAAGTGCTAAATTATTTTCTCTTAATGTTATTTTAACAAATCTTTAGTAACAGTTTAGTTCTTTTTATAAAATCTGCAACTCCGTTTCATTTAACTTTCTTTGTGTGTAACAGTTTCACATATACCGTGATCTCTGTGGTTTACCCAACTTGACCATAAGTTAATATTCACTTGTTATGACCCGGGCTGTATTTTGTTTGTATAAAGTGTTCAATGGTTTTGTTACTTCACTACCTGGCCGTTAATTCTTCCCCAACGGCGAATGGTGACACGAGAGGATACCGAACTCGTCAGAAGAATCTCACTATCCATGGCGAGTTTCGAACTCTGGACTTCTGACGCTGCCACTATCAGAAGCAAATCCTGTTATCACTGGGTCAGCGAATCGTTTAAATTATAATATCCGCTGGTTTGGTTCCCAAATGATATCTCCAAAACAAATCAAAACGGTGGCGCCGTATTTATACATTTACTCTCGTCTTCAGCAACGTAAATAATTAAATTGACTACGGCAAGAGCCGAGAAATAGTTCATAACACAATCCTTCTTAAAAGGTTCCTGCTTCTAGAAATGTTTTGGAATCACCGAGTTGGGTAATTTTCCTAGGACGAGGTTGCCTCATAATTTAGTGCTATATTTTGCATATTTAAATAACTTTTAGAATAGTTTCACTCTCTTGGCAGTTTATATTCCTATACGATTTTAACTAGACAGTAATATATTTTCGGTCAAAAAAAAAAACTAGATCACTTTACAACAAGCATTATCAGCAGTATTGTATGTATTCCACTATAACAACAAAACTTCGTGAACACGATTGACGCTTATGGACTTGCAAACGTGTCCAAGATGGGATTGGTATAGTCGAGTAGCTCTATTTTAATTTTACTACAGTTTACTTCATTTTAAATATACATAAATCAATTTGTGAGCGTTAAGGGATATTCTGAAATTCAGTATGATATCATAAAACAGGTAACCACTTGGCATAAGGCAATCTTTCTCCCCGAGTGGAAATATTTTTACCTTTATTTCTATATATTTTTTAATTAAAAAAATTTCCTAATATTTGTAATGATAAATATAATAATAATAAAATCGATGTGTAAGGGCTTTTGAGGAGTTTATTATGTTAGTACAATATTTACGAATGCTTAATTAAGGAAAATATATATGTGTGATGGCACAATTGTGCATAGTTTTAGTATTATTGGGCTTCTTTTTTTATGCTAGCTTGAAGAACATTTTGGAAAGGACCGTGTAGGCGTAACCTATCGACCCAAAAAAGGCACAAACTGCCTAGGCTGTACAGATAAGCGTAATTCGATGGTAAGTGTAAAATATCAATTTACGTGAATATTTGTAAGAAATATATAAGTACATGAAATGAATTCTGTGTAACTGGTGTACGATATGAATGAAGATTAAATACGTATGCAATGTGCAATATGCAAGGCAAGGTCTTACAATTACCAATAAATTATATTAAATCAACCATTTCCTTGAAATACTGATACCGCTTCCTATCCAGCATGTATCTTTTCTTAAACTCTTGCAAACTAATCGCTTAATATATTTTATCTAAATCGTTTAGGGCATTTAAGTAATGCATTTTTCTCTTCATGCTCTCATAGATAATAATAATTGCGTCAATGCATGTGAATATATTGCAATAGAAATGGTTTTAGTTATAGCGTTGCACTTAACAGATCGTAACGAAACATTCAACTTATTAATATTTTTGTTTCAGTTTTCTCTCAACTCAGTAGATGAAGCAAAAGACAATCATAAGCAGCGTATAGAAAGGGCGGAAATAGCGAACCTGGTACGATCTAGAATGGATAGTTTAAATTTACCCGCAGTCGATTATAACGATGTCAGCGAGAAACGAAGTAACTTGTCGTACGTTATAATTAATCCTAGCTGTGATTTAGATTTAGAAGAAGGCGATATCATGTAAGTTTTTACTGTTTCTACTAAATTGGTACTCTAATGGTGATACCTTAATAGATATTTGGTTCGGCCGAGTCCATTTTCTGCACAAAAAACATTCGAGAGGCACAATAGCAGACGAAAATCAAACATTAGCTTCTGTTCTCAAATGTTCCTGCCGCAAATTTCCACATCGGCTCAGCCAGGCAGTCGCAGAGGTTCGGGATTAGGTTTATCTGGGTATCAATCTCCAAGAGCACCACCTTTAGCCACAACTAAATCAAATTCTTTATCTCTGCCCGATAGCCCTACTGTTACTACCTATCAAAGAGGTAGATCAAATTCTCTTAGGGTTATAGATGATATTTTACTCAGAAGATCAAATTCGCTACGGCAAGGATTAACCGGTTTAGATGGTGGAAGACGGAAAAGTAGCCTAGAAGACGTGGGGCTGTCACACTTTTCCTTTTCTACGAATTACAGCAGTATACCAACGAAAATATCTTTGAACAGAAGTATTGATTTGGAAATAACACCACCTGAAGAATCTAGTCCGCCCACAGTATCCAGTAATACAGCGCTTATTAATCCGTTAGCATCATCTGGTATATTATCGCAGGCGGGTAGTACGCACAGTTTGACGCAGTGTAGTTTGCCTGGTGCTAGTAATATAAATCAAAGCTTGTTAGGTATCAATATACCAAGTTTTGATGAGGTTGCCGTCCCGCAACAAACTGGTCTGCTGCATCAACCTTCAACGTCACCAGATCCTCAACACCTTCAAGGAACTATCGTATGATATAACCCCATGTGGGGGAGGAAATTAAGTGGTCTTAGAAACAAATGGATTTAAATCCTCTCTTCCACAACTAGTTTCTTCGAATTCTAGATTTTAAAGTGTACGTTCTACCGCAATTGGCCTTATACAACCTCTTTCTATCGGAATAAATGAATTCTTCTTTTATTCACTATATCAGGACTGAAATAATGGATGTAATGTAAGAAGTTATACACGCAGTAATATTCTTTACTGATAGAAACCCAGAGTTTATGGTACGGGCACACTATTAATTAGCGCCTAAAATTAATACGATTACTATTTTAGAGTAGTCTGCGTGAATAATTTTGGTAATTGTGTATTATACGTTTAATTTTAGTTAGATGTTAATCCTCTAGTATACGGTTGCCAAAAAGTCTGGAGATTTTGAAATATGGGCGCTCTGCTCTTTTTTGTTTCATATAGCAAATTCCATACACTCACGACTACTATTCTGATATCTTTGAATGGGAGTGTATTGAAAAAATTATGATTTCTGCGATGATATATATTATGTTTGGATGTACTTTCAAATAATTTCAAAAAGGTAAAAATTATTTCTCAACTGTTCCTTCGCTGTAACAGTGTCGCACCGACACAACCCTTGATCGCGTTATTTCCATATTAAAGAATAACGTTTCGGGCTAATGTTTCATAGAGCAGATTACTGCATAATTTAATTAATTTTAATTTATTTTCCAGTATACAGAATTTTTTTAAAGTAGGTAAGCATATACTTTCTTGATTAAATGTACACAAGCATTAATTACACTGGTCAACAAAATTTCAGATTTGTTTTGTCCCACGAGGTAAAGTGGGCGAACTTGGTAGTACTTTTTACACTTATTTCATATCTGTTTTCAGAATTTTTCTATCAGACAGGGTTTCAGAGCGACAAAGCAATGAAATTTTGTGAAAGTATATATTATATGTGTATAAATCATGAAAAAATGACGTACAAAGTGACATATTTACTTGGGAAATGTGTTGATATATGACTCAGCTGTACTTTGCATCAGAAACACCTCTCTTCAGCGTTCAGCAATAGGCTGCCAACATAGCAGGGCTCCGTTTGTTTTGGTATCATCAGCGGTTTCATCGTCGCTTAGTGTCATGGTTTGTTGAGGTTTAGGCACAGCTAATTCCGGACTGTGAGGTACTAGTCTCAGTGCCGATGGAATGTTAGGACATGTTACAGTATGTTTGAATTTAGAAGTCATACCACTTATATTTGTTAGACAAAAATAGCAATCGGTAATATAATCTAATCCCTCCAAATCATAGGAATAGCAAAAGGCATATGTCGTTTACCTTTTGCCCACCCTGTAAGAAGTCTGACACACATAACACAGCAAATATGGGGAGCCCAGGTTTTGTCTTCATCACTTACTTTACACTTGAAATGGTGTTAATAGCACTTCTTAAATAGCGATGTGAAAGACCGTTTTGGATATTTAAATGTCAATTCGCCGCAAATGTAGCAAAAAGAATTCGGATGGTTTACACATTTCCTTGGTATTTTTACAGGTGATCAAATGTTCGTGGTTTCACTACAATAGCTTGAACGCACCACAACGCAACACTCTTTAAAACGTTAACAATGTCATGATGTCGATGATCTTAATAATTAATAGCAATGACGTGATACGGTTATCACGTGATCTTAGTGGAAAGGTTGCAGTGAAGGTATTTATTTACAAAATATTAAATAACAACATTACTATTAACGAAAAACTTATAATTAAGGAAGCGAATTTTGCGCAGCTCGTCAGGAGCGTAGCTATGGTGCGGTCCGCAAACGTGGTCGGTTCTCAGAAATGATTTGGTCTCCTACAGGGATGAACGTATGTCGGACGCGGTGCGTATTCCTTCTGTTGTGTAAACTTTTGTTACGGACTGTTGTATGTATCAATAATAATGTCGCAGTTAACTAGTTCGAGAAAACGACCACAGTCGGACCAAGCAAATAAGTAAATATCCAGTTTTAAGTTACAACTCCTTTTTCTTCCAATATATTTAAATTTGTGTAAAAAATCGCAGTATTCAAAAATAAAATTCAAGACTTCAATCTTTATTTATCACAAAACATGTTAAAGATATTCTACGCTTAGTCTACAAAATTGTGGATCAAAGCCAGACGCTAAACAGCCGTCTTCAGACTTTTGACAACCCTGTATATATTTCGTTATAATTGACGAGTGTCAGCGATTTGTGTAAATATCTAAAAAAATTTCTTCCAAGTTGACCAAAAAAAAATTAGAAGAAATTTAATGGCCAATTATCTCTATAATATAATTTTATCAGGTACATTGAATGAGGGATCAATTAATATAATTAGGCGAAGCATAGTCACAATTTCAAATAAATATTTAATTCATTATATCACTGTGTAAGTATCCAACTATTCACGCTGTAAAAAAATAAAGAACAAAAATAATTCGCTTGCTTAAATTCTCTTTTTGAATCTTGCATAATGACATTAACAACCCCCTAATAATAAATTTATTATTCAGCTGTGGCCGCTTACAAATTTTCAGATACTTTTATAGTGCGAAGTATAGAGAAATGATTAAAATAATATTTTATGAATACGTATATACTTATTACTAAATCGATTTAAAAAAAATGTGTGAAGATAGCAAACTAAATAAGATTTTTTTTTTAATAAACGTATGAAATAGAGAAGTTATGTCACTTCATTTGTTCATTACTTATGCAGTCTACATCATGAAGATTAATGATTTGTTCTAAAACTATATTTTTTTTACTATGCACTGACATAATGAAATTTTAAATAGAATTCCTGAAGTCTCTTAATTTTCGATTATTTTTATGTTTACTTCAAAAAACAGGAAGGCAAAATATGGGTATAGATAGGAAATTTGCACAAAAAGAACTGTTCATCCAAAAGAAAAACAAGATTTTGAAAATATTATTGGATTAGATTCAAGTTAAATTATTGAAGAAAATTTTTTATGGTTTCCAGGAACGATTTTATTCTGCATTGTCAATTTCTAACCGTATAAACATCAAGTACAAGTTGGCATTATCGCGTTCGCTAATAAAAATACAGAGTGCAACAAAACGTAGGCAATACAGGTTCTGAGTTCAAACTTACTATTTCTAGAGGTCCTATGTATGTCGCAAATCGATTAAGCTTCTCGGTGTTACATTAAGCTTTAGTAATAGTTGTGTATGTTGACATCCTCAACATTAAAGCTAAACTGTAACTTTAGTTTTATTTATTTTATACTTAACATTGACATTATAAAAAGTGTGAATTGGTGGAAAATACTATTTGATTATTCAACAATTTTTATTTTTTGATTTGAGCTGTTTCACGTTAGGTGTAGATAACTTCACGAAAAATAAACAACTAATGCATTGGTTCTCAAGCTTTTTCGGTTTTCGGTAACCTTCCTAAATGCAGATTTCCACAGCTACAAAAGCGCTTTATGTCAAATTTTAAATACTTTCAGAAATAGCTAACTCTTGCAGCGGGTTGGGAAACAATAAATGAAACACATTTTATATCACAGAAAATATATTTCGCGGCGTCTTTGTGAGCAAGTCGCCCACATTTTTAAAACCACTGAATTACGAGAGATGCCTTTAATATTTCAGGAATAGAGAACAGAAACTAAAATTAATCATAGTACATGGCTTTATTGTTTTTCAAAATATTCTCCATGAATACTAATACACTTTTGCATGCGCTTGAACCAGTTTTCAAAACACTTTTTCCACTCCGATTTAGGTACCTTCAAAATATGTACTTTGAAAGCATCAACCGCTTCTTCAGTCGTCGAAAAACGTTGAACACGTAATTTTTGTTTAATGTGCGGAAACAAAAAGAAGACATTGGCTACCAAATCAAGGCTGTAGAGCGGATGATCCATCAATTCAACTTTTTCATGTGCTAGAAACTATCTTGTTTGATATAAGATAATGGGATACGGTGGCTTAAAATAAATTTAAAATAAAAAATACCCTTACCACCTTGTTGAGTAAAGAACTCTGAATACGTA
>JARFOC010000586.1:221656-241875 GCA_031763485.1 Osmoderma eremita
ATTGCTAATTTAACCGAATCTGTAGCATTAATAATAAGAAAGTTAGCAGTAGTGCCCCGAAATTTTTGAACACCCTGAAGCAGGTAGCTGCAGTCAATAACAACATCTCTTTAGAACATTCGGTACTATCTGGAGTGCCGCAGGGAACAATACTAGGACCACTACTCTTCCTGTTATTCATTAACGATCTGCCAGGTTGGATTCATAGCGATCTTATATTGTATGCGGATGACAATGGTTGCGTGGATGCAGCCGTCAATATAAATGATTTGACAACACATATCCAGAAAATAATAAACACACTTGTTCGATGGTTCGCTGCTAATGATATGATAGTGAATACAGGTAAGACGGTATTTATCAACTTTACACCAAGGACAAAAGAGATCGAGCACAGTCAACTGCTTAGAATCAAGTCAACAAGTTTTTCCACAAAATTCCTAGGCTCACATATAGATAACGATCTTGGTTGGTCAACGCATATTGATGCATTATGCACTAAACTATCACAGACCCTCTATATAATTTATCGATTAAGAGACATAACTAATCTGAATGTCATTAAGGCCTAAAAAATTTAAGTATGTCTGGATTCGATTCCGCAGACTCTAGTCTGCGTTCGATTGCGCAACTCGAATCCGAAGGCTCGAGTCTGGATTCGATTTCGAAGACTCGACCATGGACTAACTTTCGCAGCCGCGAGCCCGCGTACTCGATTCTTTTGCCAACCATGTACCGTGCCAATGGATTCGTTGCATCACTACTGCGAACACTCTCTTCACCCCTTACACTGAAAATTACCAGTATGCAAGAAATAAATAAGTGTCAACCAACACTTTTGGGATAATTTTTTCATTTAATGTATTAAAATCGGTGATAACTTTCTCCAATGTAGATAAAGTTTATGTTTATGAACATATTATTGAGTTGTTAAAAAATGTTTTCACTAAGTTTGTTAACGGCAGAATCGTCGAGCCTTACCGTGATCATCTAATTTTAATATAATATTTCATATGTATATTTGTATAATTCTGATTAAAATAAATTGATAGGTTTATTTTTTTTAGCCAAGTACCCATATATTTATTTTATTTTGTGATAGATTAGTCAGTTAACTGAGAAGTAAGGTATATTCAGCAATGCTAGTTAAGAGCAAAATATTTATAATAATATATAAATTATAGTCGTAATTTGCGTACTTAACAAGTTTTGACTGCTGTTGCTGTAATAGATAGGTTGCCGTTGAGCATTGGTTTTCAGTAAATCAATTTTCAACTGAATGTGACAATATTTCATTCTCTAATTTATTTGTTTTACACATGTATATGTAGTCACTATAAATATAAGAATATTAAGGGGCTAGTAGGTTTTAGCAATTTTAGGAATTAGATAGAAAAAAGGTTTCTCTGAATATCGCACAATGTCGATATCTCTGTATTTGAGTGTCATCTAAATGAGTTCGTCTGGCATTGGCGTGGAGAATATTGTGAGGGTGTGGTTTGCGCAACAACTGAAACGCTCCACCCCGTGTGGCGTAGGAATACAGTAATGGCGCGATGTGGAAAAATAACGCTAGAGGGCTAGGTAACCCATGTGTAACTTTGGGTTAAATGTGCTCGGAGCTCTAATCAGTCGATTCTGTACAAATACGAAGGTACATTTTGAAAATATCTAGATCATCTATAGTATAGTAAAAATTGTGCAAACCAATGACTTAGTTCTTTGTGTCGATAAGTATATTGTTATAACAGAAATTTTAAATCTTCTTTATTTATTTTAGTTTGAAATTGAATTGGTAAAAATATGGTTTGCTTACATAACATCTTTCTAAAATTATTTAATTGTTCTTAACTGTTCTGTGCATATTTACTGGTTTATGCTCTTCGTTTGTTTGTTTCTGTATTTTACAAGAAGAAGTATTTCTGTACAATTAAATATGAAATTTGTTATGTTGTGGAAACAATGATTCTCCGACTCTGTGTGTCTTGCACAACTGAATAAATGGTTGTTAGTATGTAATTTCAGAAACCATTAAAAATTTGTGTCACAAATCTTATTTTTTGGCAATAAAAAATATATGCATTTTCAAATTCAACAATTTCATATTTTATTTGAAGGAAAAATGCTTTTTTTTTATTTTACGGATTTTAATAACCAAATATATTAAACTTTTTGCATAAAGAATAAAATAACACGTAGAAAATAAATTTGTATAATTAAAAATTTCATTTTGAATAGTTCTTCCACACCTTTATCGTGATATCAAAGTATCTTCTTAAATTAAAAAAAAAGCTTAATGAATCGTTGAGCTTTATGCGCCAAGTGACCCTTATATGGCCATATTTTCTTTCAACGAAGCGTGGTAATTAAAAAATAAGGCAATTAGTTTTAAGTATAAACCTGTTTAAACTCAGCTGATCATCAAAATTCATTAATATTCCAGTAAAAAAGTAACTATTAAGATGCAACATAAACATTTTAAGTCAACAGTATCAAGGAACTATTTCGATTAAGGGCATCAAGTTTTGACATACCTCCATATTAAACGAGAAAGAACTATGCATGGTAAAGAAAGATGACGAAGCAAAATACATCTTTAGATTGCATAAGAGATCTACAAAAGTGATTTTACCTTTTATTTTTTAGTTATGCCGAAATATCTAGTTCTCTATTTCAGAATATGCTGTAAAGAGTACCATATTCAATTAAGAAATTAGTTGATTATCTTTTCAATAAAATTAATACTTACTAAAGCACATACTTAAGTGATTTACGATTAATTGAGTTATATAAAATACGTGAATATTATATTTGGGGAACAAAGTGTATTTTCTAGTAATTTAGCCAAATATTAGTTGCTTTTATGTTCTAAGCAGATTGCGTAACTCAGTTGTCTCTCTAATAGAATAACGAATACCTTAATATAAATTACAGGAAAGCTTTCTTTAATATGCAAAAGCTTTACATGAATCCCTCTAACGTTTTTCAAACTAATATTTGCTATTAAAATATAAATGGAGGTCACTTGAGAAAAAGTAGTGCCGCTTACGATTGCGAGACTTTTTTCAACACCCTGTGAAAAAAGCCTCGCAATCTTTGAGGGGGAGAGTATGGCCCTGCTCTACATTCTCGCGGACAGTTAAGCTGCCTTAAAGGCATTGGCACTTTATCGGATATCTTCCAGGCAAGTATGGGACTGTCTGCAAGACCTTCAAAACCTGGCAAAACCCAATACAGTCAAACTGACACCCACGGGGTATGGGGGAATTGCAGGCAATTACCAGGCGAACCAGCGAACAAAGAAGGGATCAGAAATGACCTTCATTGGACCTGAGCCAGCCCAGGAATCACAAAAACTGCTGCGCATGGTGCGGTAACTGAGTGGATGACTGGACAACACCAGAAACACTGGTACCATGTAGCAGGACAGAAACACAGCAAACAGATGATGAGGAAACAACGTTTGGCAGCTGACATACTGTCTGTTAGCAGAACGCAGATTCGGGTGGTGACGTGTCTACTTACTGGACACGACAAACTAGGGAAACACCTACACAGAATGGGGGTCTACAGAGAGGAACCACTGCGTAGATTATGCAATGAGGAGGAGAAAACAGCCTCCCACAATATTTTTGAATGCTACGGATTAAGCCACCGGAGAAACCCCCCATCAGGTGCAATAGACACACTGCGGGGCATACCTGAAAAGGATTTGACGTACACTCTACTAAACTTTGTCAGGAGGGTAGATCTGTTCGGTTAATCAGGAAATAACCGAAAGCAGAGCAATGGAAGGCCGCAGTATTAAGGGATGTGGAAGACCTTTCTATGCATTGGGCTCAAAATATGCAGAAAAGTCTCCATAAACATAGGTTCGCAAATGTACGGTTTCGGAGATACGAAACATTTTGCGTTTACACTACTTTTTTATTATGTACAAACAACAAGCAATGTAATTTATGAACAAACAACAAAGACAAAAAGTCAAATCAGATGTTCAAAGTGTCTCCCTCCATTTCACGACAACCGCAACATCTTTGCCACAAGGATCTTAGAACTCTTTCATTCACATTGCCTCGGATTCGGTGGCAATCTTGATCTAGTCTTTGCTGCACCTCCTCGAGGTCATTAATAGGCGTAGCGTACAGTAAAGATTTCAAATATCCTTAAAGAAGAAGACGAAGAAATATCCTCAAATATCGTCCAGAAGTTCGCTGTAAATGCTCTCTAACGGCCATCGAAAAATGGGGCGGGGTACCATCGCCCTGGAACCACATTTGTTGCTTTTGGTTTAAAGGAATGTCGCCTAAAATACCCATCCAAATGAAAGACGTACCTGATGTCTGGATTCCATAACAGCGTGATGGTTTTAGTCGACCCAAAGATCCGTATTGTGGAAATTAAAAACTCCATTGCGTGTGAACCAAGTCTTATCGGTATGAGAAGAATATTGGAGACAAAGTTGAGGTCCTCAGCATCATTGCATAAAAGCCTCCGAAAGCGTCCATTTGCTGGCTCATCTTCATTAAGACTTTTCTGCATAATTTGGGCCATATTATTCTTTCTCACACAACCTGTATATAGAATACGGTTATAACCTATAAAATATTCAAAAAAGTAGTTTCCTCAAATAAGAAAGTAAGATTAGACGGATATCTTCTCGGGAAAACCGTATTTTTATTGCGGAAAAATAATATTTCTATTTATTGCTCTAATGCTTTTCAGTTTTGTAGTATATCACCATTGCTTCTCGGCTTGAAGAGTGTTTTTTTAATACCCTGAGCACATTCATTTTTTACGGACTTTTATTTTTTATAATCAACTTAATTAAAGACTATACGTTTACAATATTTTTAAGGAATAAGGGTTTCATGGTCATTGATTTATAATTTTTTTAAGAAGCGTTATGCTCCAATATGTTAAAGAATAATAATGGCATCAACCTTTCTGTACTAAATGTGTTTTTTTCTAGATAAATATTCGCTGATGAGAGTAGGCTATGTAGGCAATGGCGTTTATTGCTTCAATTATTCGGTGTAAAGCAGTGTCCGTGCCGATTGTCATATCAGATCCACAAAAATCATTATCTCTTGATACTACTAGACCAGCAATATTCAAATAGTTTTCGATGTTGATCTTTTGTTATTAAGGTTTTTGATAACAATTCATCCAGTAATTCCGTCCGAAATTCGTCTGCGCTAGTTAAGCTACCATCGCCTTCAATCACAACAAAATTTGTAATTCTACCAAATTTTTGCAGCTTTTAATTGACCTTCTCGCGTTTGGAAAGCTTTACATCTTGCTAAATAAATTACTGTGCAACATTTATGTATGATGGAACTAACTGAGGATCAATTAGCTTCTCCTATGTCTGAGCCATCATCGACCATTCCTTGGTATTCTTCTCCAATAAAGTATACTTTGCAACCACTTAGAGTAACTGCTCGTACAGTGGCATTTATAATATGCGAATTACTTCCACTGGTAAATACCTACAAGGCCTCTACCTTTGTACGCACATTGTTCCACAATTCTATGGCCAGCGTTTTATCTGCATTCTCTTCACTTTACCAATTACAGATATTCCCCCAATATGAACTATAACAACACTGAATAGATCAACGTGTTCCATTCAGTATCGTTATGGTTCATATTGCATTGTTGTTTTCAATATTTCAAAATGTTTGTAATTGAAGCGTAGGAGTTCGGCAAAGAAAGGATCGTTGGTCACAAATGCATAATATATGTTTTGTGGAAACATATTTTGCTAAGGGTATACATATTATGAATGCCATTATCAGTTAATACCTCTAAAAAAGCTTATATACAGGTATTTTAATAAATGTAATGACAACCAACGGAATATGTTTTGTGTAAACATTATTTTTGAAACAACAAGTTGCATGGTGTTATAGAAATTCAAACGCAATTTTCATCATAAATACTTACTATACTTCTGATTTTGATATATTTGTCATGTCTTAAATACTATTTTGAACTTTCTTCCATAATTTGCAGTTTTTGGTATTTCCTACATATATAATGATTTCTTACTTGAGTTTTTTCTACGTATTGAGGCAAAGAAACATAACAAAATCAATTTTGCTAGTGCAACAAATTTTCTAATGAAGTTAATCACCACTTACCATTTATTTAACAGCTTGATTTGTGCAAAGAAATGTATGAGTAAAACAAAGAAAAAAAAAGAAAAAGCTTGTTTCGACAGAACGCAATGTTGCGATAACAAAGATAAGTAAGATAATTTTAAAAATAAAAATGCTTTGCTTAATCAAAAAGCTCAATTAAGTTAATTACAAAATGATTTTTATTTTGTAGTAAACATTATAGCAATATCACACAGCGGTTTGTATATAGGATGAATATTGTTTAATGTGCTAGTTTTTATAGTAGGCGTTGTTATATAGTTGAACATAGAAATAGATAACTTATTGTGATATAATTTATAACGCATGGGTGAACATTTCGTATTGTACTTATGATTTACTACTAGATGGCGCGACAGTTTTGAACACACATTGATTTGTGAGGTTGATGTATCATGTCTAAAGTTCGAAATATAATTTTTCAGATTTCGTGTTAAAATAAATCTAAAATAATATAGAAGTAATAATTTCCTTTTTTAAATGAGAAAACTTCCTGTGTTAGTATAAACGGTGAACAGTGTTGAAACAAAATTGCAGGTTTGTTTATCTAACCAAGTTAAAAGCGTATGCTGAAGGAGCGGTACATTTAATTTGACACAGCTAGAATGTTATATCAGCCGCTCAAATTGATCAAACTAAGATGATGGATAGTTTAAATTTTGAACAACAAATATTAGTGGATCATATTCAACGTTTTTTTTTCTTTTGGTTGGCTATACATATTTGATTAGATCAATTTTCAAAATAATTAAAACCAATAAATATATAAGTTGTAATAGCACCATTACAGCATGAAATTAGGATTGAAACCTCTAGCATAACAAAGTGGATTATCCCTGACGTCTTCTACGTCCTAGTAGTGTAGTAAATGTCAGTTTGCTTATTCACAGATACTTCACACAAACTAAATTGGGACGATTGTTTCACCTCTCCAAAGTTTAAAATATTTGGGTTTATTTTTAAGATTCTGAAGTCGAACATATGACTCTATGTGATGACACACCTACTAGTTTCGAAAACATACTTAAAGCTGTAAAAGTATCGGCACCCAATCAAATATTGAGCCGCAGAGAGATATACATATGTAGAAATTGACTGTGGAAAGTTAACGTGAACTTTAATAAATGCGCCTTAATTGCTTTAAGATCGTTGTAACACCAAACTAACATTTAAATGGGATAATCGCTATTTACGTAGAAATTAAAATGTAGTAAGTCGACGTTTCTTAAAAAAAAATTGGAAATAAATAAAATTTTAGCTAACAATGTCTATTGCAACGCAATTTGTGTAAGTAATCGAAAAAGATTTCTGATCTTATGCACATGCACCTGCTGTTAGAATTATTAACGCCTCTGAATAATATAAGATCCGTCCTTCATATGAATCAATTTATCACGCTCCAGTAAACTGGGGTAATTCTCCAATGCCTGATTACAGGCTTCCATGGCGATTAAATCGCACCCCATCAGTTAGGAGTTATATATAGCCGTAACTAAATATGAATTATTTCCAGCCTATCATTTATTTGCTTACATCTCGCGTTTATTTTTTAAAAATAATTTACGTCATTATATTTTAATTAAAAATACATGCATTTGTTTATTACTTTTAGGGTATTTCCTTAAATTAGAAAATAAAATACAAAAACAAATAGTAAGTATTTTATCGAAGAATAATAAAAAAAGTTTAATCTGTGCTTTCATATTGTTTAGAAACTGTAATAATATTAGTGAAACAAATTCTTCCGTATTCTACTAAATAATATGCGTCTGTCCGACCGAAACACTTGCATTTTCAATCCCTCCATAGTTGTTGATAGAGAGGGGTCCTGTTAAACTTTAATAGGTATAACGTTGCATGAAATTGTGATTAAAAGAGTTAAATGGGCAACAAAGCCTTGACATTACGGATTAACACCCTTTCCGTTTCAAACATCAAGATTGATGAACTGATACTGCAGGTGGTCTGTTTAGGAGACTTTACGTATTTGTAAAAAGGATTAGATGGGAGTTAAGTAGTTGTATTAATTCTGGGCTGCGAATATCGTTTCACATTAGTATTCCCGACAGTAATAAAGTAGAAGTATTTGACAGAAGAAAATAATTAATATATATATCACTACTTAGTTAAAAATGCGTGCCACTGGCATAAGTTTCAAGATATGAAGTATATTATCTTAATTGTTATAATTAACGGTTGTTATTACATCCTTCGCGTCATTGCATTGTATGTAAACATTTTAGAACATTACTCAGGTGTGACACTTTTAAGTCACCCCACACTTTCCAAGAAATAACATTATACAGGCTGAGTTTTTTCAGATGTTTAGCATAGAGATCTCGGAAACCAGCGGAGATCGGGAGACGATCAAATGAGGAAAGAATTGCAGTTTTACGAGCTCAATCGAATGAGTCTTGTTTTTTCGAAAAAATGCAGGGCTAACTTAATATCTCGAGAAAACTGTTTTCTTATTGTTTCGTCTAGTGCCTGTAGCTCTGTTATTATTGACTTTAGAAAAAAAAGTGTAAAGGAGAAAGATGTAGGTAAATATGTGCTGAATAAGACAGTTTCGTCGATTTTTTTATTAAAGCTGTAATTTATGAGATATGACAACAAATTTTGTTTCTTTAATAGAAACCATATTCGGCTATGACTTCATAAAAAAAACATTTTTTTCTATGATTCCAACGATATAACACTTCTTTTAGAAATAAATAAATTACAGCCATTTTTTCTTTTTAATATTTGAACTCTTCACGTAGTAAGCTATGGAAACAGTTGATAGATACAAACAACAATTATTGGCAGGTGCAAATAATCTTCGTTTTCATTTAACGCTGATTAAGGTTTCGTAAAGTAGCAACATGATTTTTTCTAATCTAGAAAATTGTGATGTGGTTCAGTGTTACATTTTGTATCAGAAAAATGCCGTACAAGCTGAACAACACTATTTTGAGCGATATTTTGATCGTCGCCAGCCTTCTCTAACTACCTTTAGACGATTGTATGATAAGTTTGGGGAGTGCGGTTCTTTCTGTAATCTAAATCAGACTGCAAGACGCATTAGTGAACAGACGCAGGTAAATGTGTTGGCACGTGCAATGCAAAGTCCATCGATTTCAACCCGACAAATTTCAATAGAAGCAGGCACGGCACAACGTACTATTGAACGACTACTGAAGAAGCACAGGTTTCATCCCTATAAATTACTAGTTACAGAAACACTGCACGCTGATGATTACAATAAGCCTATTGACTTTTGTACTTGGTTTAATAACATGCGTGAAGCTGACCCGCAGTTTAAATTTAAAGTTTTGTGGACGGATGAAACACGATTTACAAACTACGGCATGTTTAATGGACATAACGAACATTTATTAGTGCAAGAAAAACCGCATCATGTTGAACAGAGGAGACCTCAAGTTAAGTTTGGATTTGTTTGGTGCGGCGTCATTGATTCAACAATTCTTGATCCGTACATTTTTGATGGTAACTGGTGATCGTTATCTTCACTTTCTGCAGAATGAGCTTGATAATATGTTAAATGAATTACCCTTACACAGACGTTGTATGCTCGAATGGTTTCAATACGATGGGACACCACCGCATAATCAGGTAACGGTACGAAATCGTTTAAATGAAGCATTTCCGAACTCGTGGATAGGAAGGATTGTGCCGGTTGCATGGCCATCTCGATCAACTGATTTGTCTCTTTTAGATTTTTATTTATGGGGAATGGTAAGAGATAGGGTGTATCGAAAATCATGCGATACATTAGATGATCTTAGGCACGCTGTGCTAGAAGCTTTTGCTAATATTTATGGCCGTTCCACTAGAAAAGCAACAAATTCTGTTTCAAAAAGATGTAACTTGTGCATTAATTATGATGGTAGACTTTTTGAATATGTTTAGTTTTAAATACATTACTTACTCTAATTACGTTGTTTGAGTACTATTTTAGTTGTATTTTAATTTTCTTTATTCTTTCTTAATTTATCGTTTGTCATTCTCTGTTAATTACTTTCACAGATATTAATTTTATCTAAAATCGTAATTCTTACGCAATAAACATTCCACACCAAAATAATTATGATTATAATTTCGAAATTACAAGAAAAATTTTAATAACTATCTTGTATTTTGTTACCATACCAGATGTGCCTCTATTGTTAATTAATAATTGTTTCCACAGCCTTACTACGTGAACAATTCAGCAATTAAAGGATTAAAATGGTTGTAATTTATTTATCTATAAAAAGAGTTTAATTAAAAGTTGGATGATACTATCTTATTCAGCACAAATTTAGCTACAACTTTCTCTCTTACACCTATTTTCTAAAGTCAATAATAACAGAGCTGCAGGCACTAAACGAAATAACAAGAAAACAGTTTTTTCGAGATATCAAGTTAGCCGTGTATTTTTTCGAAATACAAGAGACTTATTCGATTGAACTGGTAAAACTGCAATTTTTTGCCCGTTTGATCGTCTCCCTATCTCCGCTGGTTTCCGAGATCCCCATGTTAAACATCTGCAAAAACTCACCTGTATATTAAAATAAAAGCCTTTTACTTAACAGATAAGTATATTTAGCAAACCCTTTTCTGAAAATTATATAATTTAATGATGTCTCTTATTCTACTTCGTAATGCAATTTTTGTGATTTGGTCGGAAGAAGTTAGTGACAAAACTTGACATTCAAAAGAAAATAATAATAACGAGAATACATACAGGGTGATTTGTTAGCTGTATGACAAACCTTCGCAGATGAGAACTGAATATCATTAGTTCTCATCTGCGAAGTTCTCATCTAAGGAAAAAAAGTTATATGAACATAAGACCTATAACAGAATGGGACGTTTTGACGCTGACGGTTTCGACGCGGAGACTGTTTGACGCGAGACTGTTTGACGCCGGCGCCGGTCAAAAAACAAGGCAGTTAAACTGATATACGATTCTAAGTATGTTGCCTGCAAAACGAGATGTCCATGAATCACTCAACAATTTGTAATTTTATTGATGCTCTGAAACGAATTCAAGCAGATAGGGACTTATAGATTGAACAGTTGCTTGCAGGGAATCGGGCACCTTTGAAATTGAATAATTATCGTGATTGTGATGATCGAATTGATGCAATAGTTAAGGGCTATAGTAACCATAATGTTATTGACTATTTACGAGCCGTATGTAATAATTATTTAATGTATTCTAAAAATTGTATATTATATTATTATATGTGTATATTATAATAATTATTCACCGTATCTAACCGTATTTATTTTATACTTCAAGGTGGTTTCGCGTCGAAACGCCCCACCGTCTAAAGCTCTGCCATACATATAAGGGACGAGCACGACCCGTGTTAGACTCGAGTTCCATACGGGGCCCGTATCGTACTCGGAGTACATTGGCAAAAGCCAAAAAAAAATACAGAAAGATATAAACAGCTTAGATTATAATTCAGCATGGAGAAATTCGTCTAAACTGTTCACACAAGAGCGTATACACATTCCTCCGGAATTGTGAAATAGAATTGGCTGATTTTACAGAATTTGGAAGCTTATTATAACATTTTAAACTCTTGTATGTTAGACTATTTTCAGATACGGAAAGCCGGTGCCTAGGGTAGCAGTAGCCCGCACTATTCCTGGTTACATATTGATGACTGAAAACATTATCGCTAAATAGATCTTCATTCTTAATCAAAAAGTTTAGTAGCCGAAAAATGTTAATATGGTTGAGAACTTATTGTTTTTAAAAACGCCCCCACATGATTCATTATAATCCAAACCTTACATAATTCGTATGATTCACTTCTGCATAATAAAGAGACCCAAAAGGCTGCTACTACCACCCCAAACGCTGACCCCATACATAAGGTAAGGATAGCAGCATCCGAAGTACAGACCACGCAGCACCGGAGGAAAAATGTTTTACAGCAGAAAGCAAACCAGAAAAAAAAATTGAAACAGTACAAAGGCTAATGAATATAAGGATATTAAAAGGATTTAGGACTCTATGGTACGATGCATCATGTGTGCTTACGGGTAATACCCCTATCATTTTGAAATTAAAAGAGATATCAAACATCTATCGGAAATTAAATGTTGGTGAAGTAGTTAGGGTGAGTAACGTTCAGGAATACAGAGTAAGAAAATGCCTAATGATTAGAGAATAGTAAAAAGATAGTGTGGAGAAGTGGCAGATTGAATGGACAAATACTAGTAAAAGCAAAATAACAAAAGAATTTTTTCCGGATGTTAGACTAAGACCAAAAATTATATTACCATATTCGCTAAAGGTTACGACCATGCTTAGTGGACATGGAAAAATTAAAAGTTATTTCTACAAGTTTAAAATACTAGACAGCGATGAGTGTAAGTGTGGTTTGGGAGTTCAAACTGTTGACCATCTGATTTATGTTTGTGCCATATTAGACAGAGAAAGAGAAGCATTAATTAGAGATGTTAACAAAGAAGATATTTGGCCGGTTACAAAATCACAATTGATAGAGTATCACAGAAGTTGTTTTCTCCAGTTTATCGGAAAAATTGATCTTGAGAAATAGTCATGACAATGCTGCTATAATTTTGTGCAAATAGTTTAGTTAATGTTAATGTGTTTAAATTTAATAGCATGTAATATTGTAAAATGGAGCATGCTTAATAAATAAATAAATAATAATAACCACCGGAGGGTCTACCAGGTTACGACGAAAAGCAAAGCACATGCTGTTCAGTCTACCACAAACATTTTGACAATAGTCGTACCATCTAAGGTGTCTGTCGACTGCCAGGCCCAACAGACGAACGACTACCACGAAATCGCGCTCATTATTATTAAGAGTTAGGCTAGATCGATATGTTTTACATTTTTATTGCAAAATAATTAGGCATTATAATGACGTGAAAGTTTACGTGATTTTTCGGTCACATGACGTTGCTGAACATTAATCACAAAAAAATCGACGTCAATAGGACAGACTTGTGCCGCCTGGGAAACTAGCCCAGTCTAGGTTTACCATTACTTTCAAAACTATCTTGATTTTGCGTAAATGATTCAACGAATTTTTCTTTTCATGCACTTATGCAAAACTTGAAGGAAAATTCAAAATTGAAAGCATTTTAAAAATCTGGTGCCCTTACTAATGTCTAAAACATATGCTAGTTATAGCGGTTCTAAAGCTTATTTTATTTAATTTCCATTCGATATCTTTTTATGGAGGTGCAAGGTATATACCTGACACAAGGGCGCCTCCGATCCACGAAGCGGCCTTCCTTACAACAGTTTACATGGCAACCATATGGTCGTAAAAGTATGGAATAAAATTCATAAAATCATCTTCTTTTTCATAAAAAATCACGTACCTATAGTAATTTTCTACAATGGGCATATTTTAGCAGTAGGTGGTACTTTGCTCGATGATATTTGTTGAGTTTTTGACGTCATAATTTTTTTTTAATGGCAACGTATATTTTTTTTCTTCTGTTTGATAGAGTATGTCATTCGCTATACGGTAGTTACAAAAAAGTAAAATGTTGAATCAGAAAGTTTTTGAGGAAAACGGGAAAAAACCAACGGATAGTTAGCTGGCCATGGTGTGTACAAATCAGACTGGGTGCTGGAAATGTTCCAAACGTTAAGACAAGAGTAAACCGAATTTTGCAGGAATTTTACAAGAACGCGTTTTCGAAAACACTTGAAGAAAATAATCAAGGACTACTCGGTGATTTTTACACACTATGGCCAACTATCAGTTAGTTTTTCCCGTTTTTCTCAAAACAAAATGGAGCACTCTATCGAGTAGACTGTAGCCCCCTTGTCCTTATCAGTGCCAGACCGGAGTCTCCTAGGTACTATTAACTCGTATTAGGGTGGGTAGCACCGATCCCGCCGTAGTTCGGATGAGGTTTCTGCTCAATTAAGCCGGGAAGGATTGTATTGGCGAGTTTGATATTATGTATTCCCTTCGATCTTGATTTCCTGTTCTCTCCGCATGTTAGATAATAATCTTCTGAATGCGGTGAACAGGCACTTTAGGAGGCGGCCTGGCTTGGGGCTCAACCACGCTCATCACTAACGGGTTATTCGAAGCGCCCGCCCTAGGCCACGTTCGGGAAGCCAGGTCCAGCATATGCTTCCTGATGGAAGGAATTCCGAGGTCGTCCCGAAGTTGCTGATTTCCCACCATCCATGGGGTATTATCGATCTGACGTAATACTTCATTTTGAAGTACCTCCAATGTGATAAAGTGAGCTGTGGCCATGTTGCATAGGACGAACGCCCCCCATGTCAGGATGGGCATCAGGCAAGCGGTAAACAGAAGCAGTTTAGATCTGATTTCAAGATTGTTTTTCCTACTTAGTAGTGGCATAAATTTGATCTTCGCGGCCTGGAATCTTGATTGGACCGAGCTGACTGGCTGACGAAAGGCTAACCCTTTATCGAGGGTGATTCCCAGGTATTTAACCTGGGCGGAGACTGTCGCCACTGACCTTGATATTTCAATCGGGAACCATACGTTTTCTTTTTTATGAAGCGAACCGTGATCGACTTATTTGCGTTAATTCTAAGTTCCCAGCGCTCCGCCCACGACTGAATTCCATCAATCGCCCTCTGCAGGCGACGGATCAACATCACCTCATCGCCACACGTTGTGTATACTGTCATGTCATCGGCAGAAATAGCCAAACTAACGGCCGGATCCCTCGAGATATCACAAGTGTATATCAGGAACAACTCCGGGCCCAGAAGAGAATCCTGCGGCACAACGGTTCTGTCCGGGCGGCCTCGATTCGATTATTCTGATCAGGTTGAGGTTCATGTCTATCTCCGCCATTTTGTACATAATGTCGTAATCCTAGACCGAGTCGAAAACCTTCTCGATATCGAGAAAAACTGCTATAGTCGTTTCCCTCCTCCGCCGTCCCTGGGTGATTTAGCTGGAAGTCGGTTGACGCTCGGAAGCCAAAATATATACATTATCATTTACAAAAATTGATGACATCATAAATTCAACAAATATTATCGAGGAAAGTAGCATCTACTATCAAAATATACCTATTGTATAAAATTAGTATGTGTTCTAGCATTCTTACGAAAAACACTGTATTCGATTTTATGAATGTTATTGTTTTCAAGTTAAGTTATAATTTCTTTATTTTATTAATATTCATCCATATTGTAGATTGTATTTTCGTCAATAATAAAAACATAATTGTATTGGCAATATAACCATTACAGATATAGTCACAAAATTGTTTGCATGTGCAATACACACTAGTCCAAAATATAAAATTACCAGAGATGTTTATAAAAATTTATAAAAGTTAATAGATGTGTTGACGTAGAAAAAAATGAGGATATACTGACTAGCTTGAACATCAAAACATAAACCATTACTGGTGAAACCCGGCAGAACTTGCCTTAGTCTAAAAGCGTTAGTTACTTGCTCTGAATATATCAGCAAGATCACAATTCCCAGAGCTTTGAAAAGCTACCAGGTATTTTTATAAACTTGCGTCAATAATTTACACATGTAAATAATTCATTAATTGCACATCAATTTTTTTTTCTAATTTGCACGAAATAGGGATGGGATACATTGTAGTTTCGTAAATCTGGCATCTTTACAAAGTAAATCATTATCTAGTCTCTGTCTATTAAGTATAAGTGGTTAACGAGTAATGGCAATGTAATTAAGAAAGTGGATTTTGCAGACAGTTTAAACAATCAGTAAAGTTAGAGAAGAGGAGGTTCAGGAAAAAATGTACCTGGGATAAATACGTAAGTGTAAAAATTGTTCTTAAGAAATACCAAATATGTTAAGGCAAGGGCGGCACAAGAAATTGAAACATGGAAGAGAAGAAGGAATTATATTGTTAAACACTAGTGATGATAGGGACATGGGGAAATGAAAAATTTGTTATTATAAATGAAATACACACATATCATCTGAATAACGCTAACGAAAAATAATGCTGTGAATAATGTTGTGAAATTGATTAGCGGATGCTAAAACTTTCGTGCTTGTAGAATGGGTATAGTTCAGCGCAATTGCATTAAACGAACAACACACGCAAAACAAAACAGTTCCTTCACAAATCCACAATTTTTATTTAATAATTTGTTTCGGTTTTTATTTTTAGATTGTAATAAAATAAACCGCGACACGCGGCTACAGTAAACATATTGCCCGAAGGGAGATCTCTGCGCAATATGCTGCCAGGAGATCGTATTTACCCTAATCCGGAGCACACACATATGGTGGGTGGAATAACGTTAGGGAAGGAAACAATAAAATACGTACTTACTAAGATTTATCGAATTCGGATTCTATTTTATTAGAAATCATTGCGTTGCGGCAAAACGCTCCAAGAGATTCGTTGCTTTTTCTATGCGTATATTCATGTATACAGGAACAAAAAAGAACAGCGTTTTGTCTCAATCGCTACTTCCGGTATTTCCCGTTTTTTGGATGATGATCGTGTAAATGAATTTCACTGCTTCCGTATCATATATGGATGATGATAATCAACATTAAATAGAACATGTGTAGTTATACTACATAGTTTATATTTGTAGAGGATTATGATGTTACCCTGGACGTTTCTGAATTCAATGATGGGGATGTCTGAGATAAAGTGACTGATGTGACCCTTTGTATATATCTCTGTTTGTATAACTAGGTAATAGGCAATAACAGATTTTATATGTACAAATAGATAGAACAATTGCATAGTCTTTTATTGGTGCGTAGTACAAATCCCTAGTTTTTCTTCTTTACGCTACTCATTGCCAGTTAGTTGTCTTAAATACGAGGAATGTCCGGTTACTAAGGTACGTTTGCGCGACACACCGCCCTACGTCGCGTCGCTCCGATCAGGTTGAAACTTGCACGCATTTTAGATGTGCATATGTACCGCATAGGTGGCTTTGTTATTTTTTGCATGCAAGTAATGAAACACCTACCGAAATTCATAAAAAATATACTGAAAACTAACGGAGAAGACGTTGTGAGTCGAAAACAAGTTAGGGTTTGGTGTAAACAGTTCAAAAGTGGACGCACAGATCTGAACTATGATCCCGAAGGTGTGCGAAAAAATCCATGAACAACGAAACCGGATGAGTCCAGACCTGGTTCCTTCTGATTTACATTTGTTTGAGCCGTTGGAAGCCCATTTGTCGGGTAAGAGGTTCGAGGACGACGACAAAGTTCAAGAAGAATTACGGCAGTATTTTACAAATTTGGAAATTTACGAAGAGGGTTTATAGAAGCTTGTACTTCGCTGGGAAAATTGCCTTAATATTGGCGGCGATTATGTTGGAAAGTAGCTAAATGTTCACGCTTGTACTTGTTTGATTTCTATAAATAAAGTAGTCTGTCTGTAATTCATAAATGTATCTTAGTAACTGGACATCCCTCGTAAATTTATAATTGTGTGTTAAGTGTTACTTTAGTTTCGTGACAAGCCCAATTATTTTCCAAACAGTTTTTGGAAAAGAAATAGGAATTAAACATTTTTGCGGTCACCTAGGAATATCACTCTACAAACAGAGATTAGTTGAAATTACCAAAGTTGACCTGCGATAAAAAATCATATTTCCGTTTACAATACGATACGATATGGTGAGTTTCTTTTTTCTTGGTGGTCTGCTTGTGTAAAGATTTTTTTGTTCCTACGTTAGTAAGATATGCCAACAGCTGCTATAGCTCATTGGAAGTCTTTATTAGGGTACCTGCTTATAGATTAGTATGTGTTCGTGTTTGTGTTAGTAATTAAAAGTCATTGGGGATCTTTTTTAAAATGTCATATAATAGTAACAGTTTCCATGGCTGGTACATCTTTGTATATCATGACACCATTATCAACGGTGAGAGTGGGAAAAATAAAAGAAATGCCGACTTGGTTCAAGCTTCCCGCCTGACTACTGAAGAATCTAGTGAGCTGTTGTTGGGGGAATTGATTTTGGGAGAAATTGATATGTGCAACTCTAAAGCAGATGCACAAAATTACGTTACAAACATTAAGAGCCTTGTCACTTCGTATGAACTTTATCCAGCAAACTTGGATGAAATTAAAGATATCGTTAAAAACCTAAAAAAACAAAGATACGGTCGACACATGTGGGGCCAGTAGTTTGTTACTAAAGAAAGTGGCTGAAGAAATAACTGCGCCTTTTAAGTCTTTGATAAGCAACTGTCTTGAACAAGGTGTATTTCCGGATGAGATGAAGGTGGCTAAAGTTATCCCTGTCTATAAAAAAGAAGGTAGTATAGATCAACTGAGCAACTACAGGGCCATTTCGATATTGCCTGCGTTTTCAAAAGTGTTGGAAGTGGTAATAAAAGTAAGATCGCTAAAGTTTTTTTGAAAAACAATAACTTTTTTTAACAGCACAGCATGGGTATCGCTCGGGAAGATCCATTGTAACTGCTGCGACCTATTTTAAGGAGGCGGTACTGGCAGCGCGGGATAGTGGCGACTGTGTGGACGCTGTGCTGGGTGAGTTGAGTAAAGCGTTTCGCATAAAACCTTGCTAGATAAGCTATAGCTATACGGTATTAGAGGAACCAGTCACAAGATCCTTCAGTCTTACCTGGAAGCTAGGAGGCAGACGGTCTTCTGGAAGAACACCCTTCCTGATTTTAGGTGTATATTGTTCTACAGGAATTGATCCTGGGGCCAATACTCTTTATAATGCCAGAAGCCAACAGGGAAATCAGTGTGAGGCGCTTTGGCAAGATTGTTAGAGAGCTGCTGCTACATGATCCATTTTACAGTGATGATGAATTCTTTGGACATAGAGTAGAGACACTGGTATTACATCGAGCACAGTTTTGTGTTTGTTTTTGCATTTTATGTTATTGCTGTTTTGGACAATTTTGTAAAACGTGCTGAAGGTTTTTTCTTTTGTCCATTTTCTTTTTTACACACACACACACATACACATTATAATTATCTTTGACGTGCCATCTAATAATTTGCCGATAAAATTATTAATGCAGGGTTGCTATCTTTCACCGGTAGCCATAATACAGCTCCAACGCGCTCTTACTAATTTATATGTAATTAAACAATTTTCGCGTTTTTGGAGCATTTTCTAAACAATAATACTATATGCAGTTTTTACCAGAAAGTTACAATAATGCAGGTATTTACAGTAATATTTGCGATAAACTTTGATTTCCTCAGAGCATAGCAATAACACGTTCTATCTTGGCGGAAACACTTTGTCTTTCCAGTTTAACGACTGGTCCAGGATAATGCTAAACAATGTGTTGAATAGATTTATTTTAAATTTTAACAAGTTTTGCTTTAATTTATACCTGCTGGCGATTTTTGGTTTTAACTTTAACTTTAACAGTGATAAAGCTGTGAATATTTGAAAACTGTCTTTCTGAGAAAAAGATAGATGTTGCAAGAATCGAGCTTCGGTCAGTTGTTCACTATATATTTTTGCTGATAAGAATAAAAAACTTAGGTGATAAGTGTCCTTCTTATGATATTTTTTAAAAGCTGGGTTGCGAAATTTAAGAGAGGAAGATAGATGACAAAGAGAGAGAGAGAAGAGAGAAAGTATAGCAAAAGCATTGCACATTTTCTATGTACGTGTGTTTCATTTCAGAAATCTCTCGGTCAAATGGACTCCGAAGTGCTGGAATGCTGATTATAAACGGATTCGATTTACGACGTTCCAGAAAATCTATCGCCGTTTTGAGAAAATCTACAAACTTTTTGGATCGACTTGTTACTATGAAGTAAACATCGGTTCATGGGACCCAGGAACTAACTAAAAATCCAAATAGTGAAAGCGTCCTGGTTCTCCTCTATCCAAAAATTTTTCAAAAATCGGGTGACAAGATGGTTGCTTCAGTTCTCTGGGACAAAGATCGGATAATTCTGCTAGAGTATTTGTTGATGGTGCTAACACCGAGGCCCGGCAACGAAGAGTCGGAATTAATATCTCTAGTATCGCCAGCAAACACTATAAGGCTCGAGTTGGGATCACAATGCTCAATATCATTAATATAAATTAAAAATAAGCACGGACCA
>JARFOC010000586.1:250272-263042 GCA_031763485.1 Osmoderma eremita
ACAGTTCGTTTCTTAAATTCATTTCGGCCACTCGCGACAACAAGTGACTTCGTCTGATCGGAGTGCGACAGCGGTTTCTTTTTCTCGATCGATCACGGCAGCAATTGAGCCTCCCTCCGTCCGCGCCAGGACATCCAATGTCTGTCTCTGTCCACCACGCGACAAGACAACATTTCGTCTTTATCTGTCCAGATAAGACTCCGGGGCTCACCCCGCTGTCCCGTCGAAGCGGGAGAGAAAACCGTTCGTCCTAGCTCCGAACACGACAGGGCAGTGTTGTTTTTTTTATAAGTGCCATGTGCTACGTGTTAGGTTTCACCTTCACCGCTTCGAAACCCATTCTTCAAGCTAGGAACAGCTAAGCCGCCCACGTACTCACCTATGGTCAAACAGCTAAGTACTTCAAACCGTATCGTTCCAAATTCTCTTATTTCAATTTTTTTTTACAACATCAACATCAGAGGTGACCCAATTCGTACTGTCGCGATCGCAATTAACTTAGCGCGTAGTCATTATTCCGTTAAATCGATTATTATTCATTATCTACTTCAACTTTTAAATTCATAACTTTTCTTCTTTTTTTTTTTAACAAATATACTATTTTTTTAGGGACACTTCTGTTGTTTTACTGTATTTAGTTACCAGATTCCTCTCCCTTTGTTTACAAGTTACATTATAAATGATTACTGGATGTTAGACATGTTTTATCGCGTTTGTATTTTATTATTTCACACATAAGTAATACTAATTCAAGCCGAAATTATTAATAATCATTTTTTTATTATTGATTCGAAATCCATCCACATCCATAGCATTTGTAATAGGAATCACTAAAAACAGTTTCTTTCCATTATTATTTTTTTGTCACTGACCAGGATAAAAAGTGGGTTCCTCATGTATATTACGAAACTGCAGGCTGTGTGTTGCAAGTGAAAACAGACGCTTAAAGTTTGGTATGCCGATGATCTGAAGGGAACCGTATCTATGATCTGAAACTGACTAAAACATTCCGTTAACAATACAACAAACAGAAAATAGTACATACTCATGTTTCCGCAGTTACTAAACCTGTCCACCGTTCAAACGAGGTACCAGTTCTGACATCTCCCGGCTGCTCAAGTCAAAATTGTTAATCAAACTGTTATGGAACCACAGCAATTGCAATTCCAACGTGATACAAGTTCAGATGAATATTCTGCTGATGATGCTGAACCACACTTGATAAGTCAAGGTGAATTAAATGATCCAATTAGAAATTCACACCTGTCCAAATCTAAAACTTCCCATTGCAACAATAGAATCTGCTCCCTCCTAACACAAAACTTTGCATTTATCGCTTGTGGCATTAAAAGCTTCGCAAAATTTTACAACAAAATGAATGAATTTTGGCACTTTGATAATGTAATGGGATCTTTCCTCTAAATGCAGCGAATATAGAACCCAGAAGAATGACGTTTATTTATTGGTTCGTCCAAAGCAAGTCTCAAACCAGTTCTTTTACATAATGGTATTCTATTATTCTAATATAAAACGATAATATTCTACAATTTTTATTGATTTATTGTATATTGTATTTATTGATGTATAATTTTAGATAACCGAAATTCTAGGTTAATCAATATGAAGCCATACTTTACTTTAAACGAAGGAACCAGATCTATCTAGGCGCGAGACAGTGCTGATTTGTCAAATCCCACAATAGATACTCTCAGTTTTCGATCCGATTTTGACAAAGAATTTGCGTATTGGCAAAGGAGAGCAAAATACTGGTTTCGGCTACGGGTATTATAAACTTGTATTATTTACGATCCTACGCCAGTATTATATAAGTTGGATGGTAACAGAACAAGCCGCCGATTGGTATAGATAGCCACCGTCCTTGGTCAAGCGACGGGTGGTTGAAATTTACATGGCTTTGTTTTCGCGGTATAGATAGGAAGATCGTATATTTTCTTTATTATCGACATAAATTACGGTATACGACAGATGTAGTTGGAAGAGCTTCATAGAAAAAAATAGCGGTGTACTATGATGTTAGAAATCGATGTATTTGCATATGCTATTTGGAATAGATAGTTAGTCTTTTGGTTTTTATGATTTCTATTCACACTTGTTTTCTTTTATGAATTTCTATTGACTTCGGCTTTGTGATCCTTCAGAACATAATAAGGCAGTTAAAATATACGAAAATCCATGAAAAATAACTAGAATTTCAACGAAATGTTCTAACTGCAGCACTTGTTATGATGCTAAAATATTCCACCTTTGACCTTCTTCCAAATACTCTCGAAGTTCAGCAAAATCACCTTAGTTGTATTACAGTGTTTAATTTCTAACAGAATGCGCCTCTTATGAACCGGGTAATAAAAATTATTAGAACCCATAGAAAAGTTGTTTGTACTAATAACAAAGTAGCGAAAGGAATCAATTATTTTATAATTTTGAAAGTGAAATTGATTTGCAAGAATTTTATATATAGTGGCTAGTCACACCAATGGGGTATCGCCGCTTCTAAAGCGTTCTAAATCTGGAAAAAATTCGGGATAGATCAATCCCCATTCACTTTATATCTTCTCGCATATATCTCTCCGTTAGTTTCTGTCTTTGGTCTTCGCCTGCCAACTGTGCACGCCGGCCATAGTGGTCTAGTGGGTGGGTTGCTAGACTACTAAACGGAAGGTCCCGGGTTCGATTCCCGACCGTGCCAATAACATCGAATGCGTTTCTTTGGCCACGGCTCGACTGAGGCTGAAAAATGAGTACCACCTGAGAGTCAAATTCTGGGATAATAATAGGCGGTCGGTTCATAGCACTTGCCACGTTACAGCCCTAGAGTACCGAGAGGCTGAAAAATGACAGACCACATCCTGCCATTTCCTATGGGCCTCAAGGCCTGTCAAAGAGAACTATTATTTTTATTATTATATGTCTCTCCATTTGTTTCTGTCTTTCGTCTTCTCCTGTCATCTGTATACGCCAGCTCTAACAAGGTTTGTCTTCACCTCCTGCAGCCATGCAGTGCTGAATCGGCCACGCCTCTTTCTTCCTCCAGATTACCATTCCAGATATTGTAAATTGTAGTTTTGTTCCCAGCTCTCCACACATGACCCAACCATCTTGCTCTCTGTTGTTTTATTTTTCTGGCCACGTCTATACTTTCCAATTCGTTTGCTACCTCATAATTTGTTCTGCGTTATTCATTATTATCAGCGTTTATCGGTCATAGTATTGTTCTTAATATTTTCCGTTCTTGTATTCTCAAATCTTCCTCTTGCTTCTTTGTCATTGACATTGTTTCTGCGGCGTACAGGATTGTCGGTTATATTATTGTTTTATAAATTGTCATTTTTGTTTTTCTATCCAATATTTAGCTTTTTAATAGCCTTCTATTTGCATGGTAAGATTTGTTCATATTCATTATTCTATCCTCTTTCTGCATCCCCGCTGCCATCGTTTGTTACGGTTACTCCCAAGTATTTAAATATATTTACCACTTCAAATGTATAGTTTTCAATTTCAATTAGGTCAGTTCTATGTTCCTGTTTCGTATTTAATCTCATCGTTTTCGTTGTCGGCATACGCTACTATCTGTCCTGCCTTTGTTCTTACTGTTCTTTTATCTATTTTTCTTAACATATATTCCAATGCCAGGTTCAATAATGTTGTTGACAATGAGCCACCTTGCCTTACGTCGTTATTTATTTCAAATTCTTCAGTCTCTCCCCTTTGTGTCCTTATAATTGCATTGGCATTGTGCTAACCATATGTCAGAAATATCAGTAGGTAACTATCTGTACGAAGATTGAACTGGTTCAAAGTTTCTTTTGATAAGCAATATGTTGTGGACTGCCCTTTCCAAAGAAACGGTACATTGCATTCGTGTGTGTTTCAACTTACTACAAATGCATTTAGGGGTTGGAAGAATTTTGAGTACATGTTGAGTGGCTGGTAGTTTTATATATGTTTCTCGCGCATAAAAAAAGTTTCCTATATAGAGGGTATTTGTGAGCCCATTTGGAAGCGGTGCAAGAGGATGGTACACGAGACAACGATAAAAAGTGTGCATTCAAAAGCCTATTTACGATAATAACTGATGTTAACTTTATTTTAGGTCTTGGTTTGATGTGCGAAGCTATGCAAGAACTGTCTGTCAATTAATAAACTTATCCGTATCTAGAAAAAGATCTAAAAAATACAGAAATTTTTTTTTTAAAATAATAAGCAGGCAATTTTTAATTGAGAGTAGATAAGTTTTTTTGCTGGTGAGGAAAGAGTAAAAATGAACCTCATCTTTTATTTAATTACTACGTGGAAGTTGGAATGAAATTTCTCCACCAGTTGCTTTCAGAACGGATGTATTTTAATCGTAAAATAATGAAAAATTGAAAATGAAAAGATAAAGTGAGGTGAAATTATTTTGTTCTGTGCCTGTCGAAAATTTGGAAGTGATAACTGAAATTTTGTGTGCAATGGAAAATGTGATAGCAATTTCTTTTTATATTCTATAATTAACTCATTTCTGACGATATTAAGAGAAAGGCACAACGAAAAGGCACAATAATTTACGTATTTCTAAAGTTAAAAATTGAAAATTCGAAGCAATTGTTGCTGCCAATTTAGTACTATTTTAAAGGTAGGCTTTGCAGTTATTTAAACAATAGAATCGAATGTCTAAGTCGCTAATGACAGTTGTGACAAATGGAAACAAGATCAAGGGCACTATGAAGGTTTCTTGTCAAAAAATGTATTCAAGTTAAATAATTTAGCCAAATATAGCGTGCGTTGTGTTACGATTTCGCTGTAAATAGTAGGATAACGTTTTTTTTTTTATGAAATGCCTAAATAAAAGTCTGTCTTTTATTAAGTATTTTAATTACGTGCATGTATTACATTATTTTTCACTCAAAAGATATGGCAAATACATTATATTTTAAATATCGCAACTTTCAACACCAATCCGTTAGGAGAAGAGAAATAAGAAATCAAACAGCCTCATCAAAAACCTGCTTGGATAAATTTCTTCTATGGTTTGTATTGTATTAAACTGGGCTTTAGGGCATTCCCCGGACATGCCTTATTAGTGACTCATATATTATGGTATGCAAATGTTGCCCTATGGTGACGTAGTGTAGTCCTTTTGGTCATGTACAGTATATACTTGCAATATTACAATTTTCAGTGAGTTTAATCTGAAAGCAATAATAATCAATTGATTAATTAATTAATTAATGAGAATATTATGCCGTAATATGCAGTTATATTGTAAAAAACCAAGAAAATTACAACTTACGAAGATCTAAGCAATCCATTTCAAGGTAATGATGATTATGTTTGAAATATTGTGCTTTGTTTGGAAAAATGCATGGCGCGTTGCCATGCCAACTGGGTTCTGTGACGACACACTAATGGGGTCAACTTTCAACAGCCTGTATATTTTAAGTTGACTTCCAATAATGACCCCTTTCGCTAATTTTTACGTGTAAAATTGTATTCCACTATCTGCCTTAACTTCGCACATATTTTCGTCGGTGTTTGCGTTTATATCGTGTAAAATAAATGAATTATATATCAAAACAGCAGTACTTCGTCATTGCGAGTTAATGCGCTAAGAAGTAAGTTCTCACAATACATAAACGCACCACTTAATACCTTTAACATCAAGTTAGACTTATAAAATAAATCGAAAAGAGAAAACAAGGCTCCACTAAATATAATAGAAATTAATGCCAAAATCCTGTACTTTACGATAGTGTTTTCTTCTTTAAATATTTTTTATTCTAAAATACACAAGAGCAAATCACGAATAAAAGTAAATAGGTGTACTTATAGTTATTTTTGTTTGAAACGAAGGCTAAAAATAAAGTCGACAACAATGCAACATTATGACAATGCTATGTCTAGCACCTATGTATTTCGCCTCGAATATATCTCTCGTATCGCATCAAATTCCATTTAAACTAAACAGAACAATAAGCCTTAAAGAAATAAATTTTATCCTGACAAATTACTGGTACTTCCAGTGTAATAAAAGCTTTTATATTTATTTATTTTTTCATAATATATGGCGGGAAAATGGGAAGTCAAAATACAATTATTACTTGTCGCAATATTTGAGTTTATTGTAGTATTTTTTTGCAATTCCTTTTTCAATTCGTGCCTCATTTGTTTCGGGCGCGAAATTGCCAAAAACAATTTCGACAAGATTGGGTGATCGTAACTTAAAGGACGGTACATGGATGTTGACAAATTTTATGGCGGTATTTTGCTACGGCTGCGTCTTATTCCTTTCTTTTTGCGTCACGCAGTGAGACGAGGGCAAAGGAATTCCTATGCGATTGTTATTTTCGAAACACATCACGGCGTCAGGTTCGACTGTCTTAACGGCCATCAGTCGAAAAAGTACAAATTGTTAAACCGGTGTCCGAAGTTTTTAAAGTAGCCACGGTCGTGTGTGTCGTAAATGTTGACTTCTGCTGTAAAATTAAGGACTTGTAATTTGTAAAACCCTGGAATGTTATTACATAGTTGAATTCGAAATTATTCCCGTGTTTGAAAAGAACATTTTTACCCGTACAGGCTTGACCACTTAAAGTGATAAACGCAAATATTAAAAATTTGTAGTAGGCAACATTTTACTTAAGAAATCGGAATCATTTGATATTACGTCACACGAAAGGGTTAAAAGTTAAATATTTTTTTAATTTTACCATTATTAAAATCCACATATTTTTTGGATACCATGACATAAAATTGATTTTTTATTAATAGCAAATAAAAATTATAATGAATATAAAAGAGGTACACGTATTAACTGAAGATGTACAGAAATAAAGCGCTGTGATTCACTCACCCCATTTATATTCGACATAATCATGAACAGAATGGTCGAAAATCTACCAAAAACAGCAGGCTTTGCAATGTATTACATACATATGTCAAATGTGAATTCTTCCTCGACCATTAATTTCAAACAATCGATAAAGGTATAAACACAAATTGCTGAAATTGTAGTAACTTTACTCTGGCAACCAGTTATAAAGGTGAACGGTTATTTTCACTTTCTAGATATGAATACATTTACGTATCTCCCAACTGTCCATATTTTACCACAAAATGTTTAACACAATATATAATTACTTCTTGCTGTAAATAAGACATGAAAGTCGGGCCGACATTCATTACTTTTACGAACTAAAATTATTATTATTAAAATCGAGCATCTGCGCCGGCGGTGAGTGGGAATTTTCGCTTACACGATGTGCAGTCAGGATTTAGCAGATAATTAATAAAAATATATTTTATATTTAATCGAATTGGAGAACTTATTATTTAATGTAAATTTAAAATATCAAAATTATGTTCATTTTATTTTAAAAAGAAATAGAAAAAATAGGAGAGGAAATTATTAATTTAGAATTATAAACGCTGCACTTACAAGGGAACACGGACAACTCGCACCAGCCGATTTCGATGAAACTGCACACACTGAAAGAGTACCTTGGCATAACAACAACACCATTTTCTTTTTCTGCCCAATCTCCTTGAGGGGTATATCGATGTAAATATCGATAAACTAAAAATAAAAGTATTCTATCACTTACACCATTATCGTAATGCGTGTATAAGGTAGCTGTTATATCAGAAGCAGTTTTTTCGGGGTACAGCCCCCCAAAGATCTGAATCATTTTTATTTTTTTGTGAATATCTATAGCTATAACACATAGGAACATATAGGAAGCTATAACAGATTTCTTCTTTTTTGTAGAATATAATTTGAAAAACATTCGAGGATGACGGGAATTATTTTAGGAAAAAAATAATAACGGGAGACCGTGTACCCCATTACCCCATACCCCATACTCCAATTTTTTTATTTTTTTTTTGTTTTTCACAAGAAGTGTTTGCTTTTACGTAGAAAGCGATGCTGTATAGCAAATTTAGACAGTTAATTACAAATATGTAAGAAAACATATTAATTTAGAAATTATTTATTATTTCGATAACGTTTCCAAGAAATACTGTAATATAATGTAATTGAAATGACCATAGGCGGACGTTTCAAATAATGTATCATATCATACTATCATATCCTTTAACGCATCATACAACTCAAGTTCTTCAGGCCTCAAAGGAATTATTCCCATGTTGCAAGTAACATGTTTAGCTCTATTAATCGCTGCCATCATGCTAAACCGCAAATTTGCACTGAACGAAAAAACTGTTTCTGATATATTATTTACGGCCACCTTATATACCACCTTATATACGCACTACAATAATGGTGTACGTGATAGAATACTTGTACTTTTCGATATACTTATCGATATACCCTTCAAGGGGATAGGACAGAAAAAGGAATTCAATTCCACCTGGTTTTCTTAACCAACCATTTGCAAGTGCGCGATATCTTATCAAAGTTGCACATTCCATAAAATATCTGGTAAGGTAAGACTTTTGTATACGCTGAACTGTAATTCTATCAGTGCTGTCCAAACAATGACAGTACTCCTCTAGTGTAGTTCCAGTAAAAGTGAAGAGGATATCTTGCAAGGTTCTCCCTTACAATTAGTCAAAAATACTATAAACGTCTAACATTTCTTTTCCTTTGTAATTTCTAGTGAGGATGGCAACCTAGAATAACCCAAGAAAATGAAAGCAGTAACTTGATAGTATTCAACGCTTCGTGACGCAATAAGAGCCATTTCGTTGTATTCACCACTGTAGCCTGCAGAAAACCTAATTGACTTCTAGGAAAAACATGGTCTAATAAATTCGGAAAATATTGTAGGCTCTAGGAGAAAAGTCGACATTCTATATCTATTCTATTGCTCTTTTGATAAAATACACCGATTGAATGTACCTGAAACAGAAAGAACTCTCTATAAATATTAGGCAGATTTAATTATTGTAGCTTATATTCATGAATATATATGACTAATATTTATCTAGCTATCTGTCACATACTAGGTATTAATTTTCCATAGGTTTTGCCTACTAGTACGTATTCCATTATTTACAGTTAACTGTTTTCCTCTATTGCCTTTAAATACATTCGCAATGTATATGTATGTAACTAGATAATGTGCAATTGTTTTGTATATTTATGTCCCTGTTGTCATTACTGTACAGGATCTGAACCAGTTGTACAAGATTAAAGAATAATCATCGCTTTATATTCTACGGTTCTATAGAGTACGTTAAGCGCTGCTATTGACAAGTTTATATGCATTGGAAATATTCTAAATGAGTGAAAGACCGTCAGACGACTCAGAGTCGCTATTTTTTTTATTTATTACGCTTAGACTATGATCATTTTCACATACAAAATTTTGTTTAAGTTAGTTAGGTAATTTTATTTCTATTTACTTTAATTATTTTATGCACTACTCTGAGATTACATTCTGCATAACTGATAGCTAGCATCATTAGATAGGCACTCAAGCCATAATCCCCACTCTAACGTTATTCTACATCACTCTTCTGCTGCATATTTGCTATTCGGATTAAAGTTGTACAGGCGGACTTCAAGTTCCGCTGACAATAGCAGCCCTTAACGCACTGTATATGCAGGTACGTATTAAATTTTTATAGTTGACATTTATTCCGTCGCCTGTCACTGAACTTTTGAATTTGTAACAAACAGTGATCTTGAGTTCGTCGTCGTAAATGTCCGCCAAAAGGGACCCTAGGCGCCTGCTTCGTATACAATCGAGGCGTTACGTCCAACAAACTAATATATGCGTGCATAAAAGGATCTTCAGTCGAGTGGCAAGTATGTATGTAAACATTGGTAATGGCATAAAAAAAGAGTACGCCGTAAATAACGTTCACGGACAATAAAGTTATTGGGTTTTATGTGTAGATGTGTCCACTCAGGTACGGAACGTTAAGAAAAAAATAAGAGCTCGCGTGTGTATCTGTTAACATAAAAATTTGTAGAATATGTATACATGGACGCATATGTTACATAAAACAGCTTAGATTTCTTGGAATTTGGTTAAACATATTTCTACAGTTATTAGAGGGTTCACTTATGACAAGCGTGACTGCATCAAATAAGAAATCTTTTCGGGGCACCTTAAATTCTAAGATCCTTTCTTGAAAATATGCAGTATCCCCACATTTCTAAACTATTTTTTTTTATATTTTTCACGATAAATTTGACAGATAATAACCTTCTTCTTTCCAATAATCTTTGGTCGCTGTTAAACGAGAAAGAACGGGGCATCCACTGATGAGTGAACGAACATTGAAAGGAGGCGCAACTAGGACATAGGTACAGAGAAATCAGCAGTAGTCAAACACTTGAATCAACAAAGGTACCACGACGTAGATTACAACGACATGTGGATATTATCCAGGACGATCCACTATAACCCAAGGGTTATAGGTGAGTCTATAGAAATAATGAAAAATACCAACAACTCTCTCAATAATGTCCTCGAAATCACCACAAATGATCACAATCGAATCACCACGAATGATACTGCTCAACGAATCAGAACAAGCCTGCGATGGGTTGAAGACAAACCGTTAATTTGTCTTTAATTGTTATATAATATGTATATTTTCTGAAGAGTTTTTTTCAGAGCTAATTGAAAAATATTCTTGTAAATTTAAGTTAAAAAATACCCCTTACCACCTTGTTGAGTAAAGAATTCTGAATACGCATTTCGGCAACTAAGTTGCCATCCCTTGGTATATCTATATCTGTGGTATATCTCTTCCGCATATAGCCATTTTGATTTTTATGCAGTGTATCATGTTTCTCCAGAAAGCTAATTATTCTACTGTGTATTAGCTTTTCAATGATTTTGGAGCCGTCAGATACCAGAGCTATAGATCGATAGTTGGTAATATCAGATCTATCGCCCTTCTTAAATGCTGGCTTGATAAGTGTATACTTTAGTTTATCAGGAAAAGTTCCGTACTCAAAACACAAATCCACTATGTGTGCCAACGGGACCGCAAGAGGTCTAGAACAACGTTTCAATACAGAGACAGGAACTCCGTCCCAACCCGTCGTTCTTGTGTTGCCCAGACAATCTATTGTCGATGCTATCTCAAGAGGATGAGTGAAGTGCCATGCAAAAAATTTCGGTATATATTTTACATTGTTCATCATCGTTTCTTCTTCTTGCTTTATGTTATCAACCATGTTTATAAATTTATGATTAATATTGCTCAAGATAGTTATATTGTCGCTATTTTCATTGCCAAAGTCCTCTATGTTGAATGTCTGCTTTTTTCCAGCACCCCTAAGTCGGCTGATAACGTCCCAAGTTGCTCTAGATTTATCCGTAGACTTATTTATATGTTTTGCATATGTGGCTCTCTTTGCCTCTCCTATCTCTCGTTTCAGGTTGTCGCGAAATTGTTTGTATCTCTCTTTTCCAATTCTGTTCTTTCGTAGTCCTTCATATAATTGCCTTTTTACAGCGCACATATGTCTAATTTTGTCTGTCAGCCATTTGACATATTGTCTTATAATTATTAACATTTTCAAATTATTTTGAATTGAGAAAGCGCAATCAAGCAATCGATTAATGGTATAATCGATTCGGAAAATCATAATTCCTTGCAATGTTAGCGTTCATAAATAATACAAATGACATGGAAATTTGACTAAACAGACATTAAGATTAACGATATGGTCGCTTAATTGCAACTAGTAAAAGTAAAATAATTAATATTTGGCTTATTAGCATCACTAATGCAATGTAGTTACGGCCTTAAATTACAGAGGTAGTAGTGAACTTTCTTTCGTTCAATTTACTGTTACTTCCCAGTGTAAGTCATTCAATTACACACATTCGTATACCTACTTGCTGTATCTAGCACGATCTACACCTTAGAAGGATATATGTGCAGGTACACATAAAGCCACACAATTACCTATAAGAATTATTCGTTAATTGCCGTGTAATTTTATAAATTACTGAACGACAGTATTAGACGATGAATACAAATTACCTCGACCTTATGCCATTACTCCGGCATCGACTTGGGATACCTTTCATTTTTGTCCATAAACGGTTTAAGTAAAAAGTGCAATTTGCCGTAAAGAAACTTCAGTCGACATTAAGTCGTAATTTTCTACAGATAACTCAATTATAATTTCAAGTATGGTTAAATAATTGTACTCTATATGGATAGATACTTATCCTAAAAATTATATAACAGCTATGTAATTATTATTTTTGTGTGTATCGCAAATACATAAACTGCATATGCGAACAGAATATATTGTAACAAAATTGTTTCCTTATTTGGACAATATTCTATTTAAGTAACCAACGTAGACACTCGTGGAAAAACCACGTTGTGCATTGCGATTGGTGCTTCGGTGTAAGGGTAATATGTTTCATGCAATACCGAGTGATTTTAAATGTCTGAGGACAGTTTAAATTTCCCGCCACAGTTTATAGCGTACTTTTTATTCTTGACGTACACGATACCTATAGGTACACCAGCGACACTTTTTAATTGTTCAACCTAACGCTCAACATAGAGCCTACATGCGTAGCATGGATAGTAGACAGCTTATTGCATTCATTAGCTGCCTCGCATTGCGTTTGTGCGGTGTCTGCGTGTATTTTAAAAATGCCGTAGGTGCATTTATAAATGTGCAAAAAAGCATCTATTATTTGTCGTATTTGAGTAGGAAAAAATGTGTTTGATGTTTCAAGTATATCGAATAAAATAATACTGTAGTCTTATTAAATTGTTTTGAAAGGTAATTTCATTACTTTTTGCGGTGAACTTCTTTT
>JARFOC010000586.1:307686-328241 GCA_031763485.1 Osmoderma eremita
GAACAGTTAGGATGTGGCCGTTTATCTCGCGTATATCTATACGAGGTACGGAACCGGGCGGGTGCACTACATCGGTTACCGATGTCGCAAAGTCGATAGTAGGCCAGATTGTCCTCACACCGGTCATCTTTATGTCATGTTATATCGCCAGTGACATATGCATATTTACTAATGTAACAGTGAGGGGCAGTTATTATGCAGGACGGAGTAGTATTATAATTTTTTTATTGACAAATAGAGTTGTTGCTTAGTTTGGTACTACTTTCATTGATGATAGGATAGAGATTTCAATATAATTCGAATATTAGCTATTTATGGTCTGGCCTCACATACACTAGACGAGGACGACACGTGTGCGACATGAGTTCCTTACGGGGCATGTATTGTACTCGTGTCGTGGGCGTCGAAGCCACACTGTTACGACACACCTACATATGTGTGTACGAACAACCCCTGTGGTAAATTGCTTAGTTTGCCGCTAGAATCGCATATCTACTTTGAATTTAAAGAAATAGCATTTGGATTTCTTCCTCGGTTCTGAATACTCCAGATAAAACGAGTATAAAAATAAATAAAAACTTTAAGGGAATAACATATTTCAAACACACCATGATATAATTTTCCTGGAGCTCTTTGTTAAATAGAAAGACTTATAGATTGTATTTAACATATAGTTTTATATAGCTTTCCAATTTTTATGTTTTGACAAATGCATTTTAATTAAAAAGAAAAACATACCTTCATTGTTTTATCGATACTATCTTTTATACTCCTTTTACGCAGCAATATGATTTAGTAGGCTCTTTGTGTATAATGTATGTATATGTATATTTTGATCTGTTTCCTCTGATAATCACGTAGATGTTAATAAATATTATACAAAGAAACATCTTACGAATTTCGATGAATATTTAGAAAAACGCACATATAGTAATAGTGTATAATAAATATAACGGCAATATATAAGCTAATATAATGCGCGTTCGCATCTTCGCTGCACGAGTTCAAAACCTGTACGACAAAAATTAAAGGAAACTCGTCCACCCATTGTCGTTGACGATACTCGTACGCGCCTCGTGCTGGTCTCGCACTCCTCTAATGTCGGTGTGCTTCAGAACGGACGTCGTGTGATTCACGTGCGAGAATCGTGTCGTGCTTCGTCTCGTCTATATGAGGCCAGACTCTTAAACTCTCTCGAACGTTATGCAGGTGACTTGGCTTGCACCTCGAATACCCTACTAACCTAACCTCTACAAACATCTTTGCATATTATAAATCGCATAATATTTTTGTTAAATTAGTAGCTATAAATAATAACATTATAATCGTTAATTTAAAAAAATGTTACCATTTCCACTTTTAGCTATAACATTTCAATGTAATTTTTTACATTTACTACTTTAAGTTCTTAAATAATATAGATATTGTAAATCTAGTCGCGTGTTACCATAGCTGTCATTAGTTTACTTATAAACTTTAAAGTAGCTGTACACTTATGAAAGCTATTAACATTTTCGCTCCCGTCATTCGGCATAAGCTTTCCTTTTGAGTCATAGAGAACAATCGTGGTCATATATGCGTCCAAATTGGAACACGGGCTTTGTGGACCGCACCGACAGTTCATACAAATTTGAGCGACGACAGATAGCTGCAAGTAAATAAATCCTCACCAGTACTAGAGCTATTGAGCTATAGGTCGGACCGTACGCATTTACTACATCAGGTGCATATCTACTGCCTTTTCCTCTACATACAGGTAAAGTGCCATTTATTAGTACAGGAAATACGGGCCACAGTCATTCGATATTGATGGAACTTATGCAAGACTAGCTAAGCAATGAACGCATCTTCTATTTCTACGCCAGCGGTCCCCTCGCGGAGGTACTGATCAAGAACTATGCTTATGTATATGATACGAACCTTTCGAGAAAATAGAAAAGGTGTCCCATTTAATGAAAAAAGTTGAAAAAGAAAGGTCAAGTTTTAGATATAGACTGACGCGTAAGAAACATGTGAGAATTATTACAACAGCATACCAACATAAAATGGTAGAAATTCAATCAAAATTCAAAAATAATCACGATATTGTCCTGTATGTCCGGAGAAGCCGGAACTTTGTGAACGACCCTACTTCAAGAAACTTCATGAAGCACAAAATTTTGTATGTATTATTTAGTTACAAAACATAATTAATATATTTTTTTTGCATAACATTATTTCAGGTAAATATTTCAAAAATATGCTATATTTGATAAGAAAAGATGCGTATTGTGTAATATGGCCCGCTATCCAGTTACTGGACGTGGTCTTTCTTTTACTTATGAAAAGCCAGATATTAGGCCACAATACCCTTTCCAATATGGTCTTTAAATAGCAAGTAAAATTCTGTACGAGCCCTACAGGTCGAACCCTAAATTTGGTGCCGGATTCAAAGTGTTAAGCTATTCCTATGCAGAGTGATTTGTCAGCTTTATGACAAACTTTGGCAGATGAAAGCTGATGCGATTCTAAGAAAAAAAAAGTTATATGGATATAGGTCCGATGTTCTTTTGTTTCAAATCGTCTTAAAGATGTGAATAATATGGTTTATTTCATGAAACAAAACATGGGTTCATACGTCTTAGATACGGAGTTATAAGCCTCTAAAAATTTATAATCGTAGGTGTCTGTGATAAAAACAGAAATTGTTTATGCCATGCTGCCAAGGTTTCCAGGCGTCAGAATTCTACACTTAGAAGTTGCATTAATTTACAACGGAAAAATATGTACATATAATTTTTGTATATGGTTTTGTGATGGAAGCGCTAGAGCAAGAACATCAACCTGTTAGTATTGTTTTTAGGTCATATGCCGTAAGTTGTCCTTGGGTAGACCTTTTGTAACCAGAGAAGTATCATCTGCATATAAACATATAGAGTTTGCTGACACGTTGACTACTAAATCATTAACGTATATAATGAATACCAAATGTCCTAATATTGGCCCTTGCGGGACGCCACACTCTAACTCCATCATGGGAGATTTATTTGAGTCAATGTCCACGTATTGCTTTCAATTTGTTAGGTACGATGATAATAAATTGTATAATAGGGAAAGGGTACCTTACATTAGATGATTGAATAAGGCAGCAGATTGGGAAATCACGTTAAAGAGTATATTTTTAACTATATGTACTACACCTTTGAACTGGATTTGCAAACATATGGGAAATATGTTTTCATTTTTTAACTTCAATTTTATCAATTCAATTCTTAAAAATAAAAAATGTAAAATACCCTTACCACCTCGATGGGTGAAGAACTCCTGGATACGTATTTCGGTAACTAAGTTGCCATCCTCAGCAGAATCTACGAAGGAAGATAATGTTAGACGTCGGACTCTGGGAGATATGCACCACACAGAACACCACTTGAATAAGACTGAGTGTCATTCGAGTGGTGTTCCGTGTGGTGCTCTGTGTGGTGCAAATCTCCCAGAGTGTGACGTCTAACATTATCTTCCTTCGTAGATTCTGCTGAGGATTGCAACATAGTTGCCGACGTACGTATCCAGGAGTCTTCACTCATCGAGGTGGTAAGGATATTTTTTCATTTTTTATTTTTACTATTTTAAGCCACCGTATCCTATTATTTGTATTTTAATTCAATTCTTGGAATGGTTTTTAATTGTCTATATTGGGTATGTCCGATTTTAGATGTTGAGCAACAATTATTGAGTTATATATATAGTTATATATAGTTGAGTCTAGGTTTTCACGACCGTAGTACATTGTAGAAATATTTTACGTGTGTTCTCGCGTTGCAGTAATTATGCTTGCCGTTCTTATCTTATATGATAACCGATATATCGAGCTTTGTCACACTAATGCGTCATCCTGTATAAATAACACCAAGTGGCAGTTTTCCCAATATTATGAATGGCAACAACATTAATTGATAACACATAAATATATTTGGCATGTACAAGCATTATACGTACATATATTATATTGTAGCCATACATACGTCTCAAAAATACATATTTGTCATATTTTATACTTACCTAGTGCGGAAGTGCATCCGCCGTATACTATAAAAGACCGCCAGAAATTAACATCCCTACAGACCTGTCACACTGATTTATAGACTTCTGCTCAGCAATTTCAAATTAGAGCGCTTTGTCTGCAAACTCGACGCTTGTGATCTACGGAGGAAATTCGCCGCTATATGCACCATACCCACTAATAAAATAACCGATAAAATTTATAGCTGTATATGCCTGAAGGTTGGAGAATAATCTCGGAGCTGTTGTATTATTGTTTTATCCGCATATATTATCAAACGGTTAATATGTTTGTATGTGCACGCAACACTATAAAATGTTTATAATTTTCTTTGAGGTGATGCCCGTCATTTTGGGAAACGTGGTTCAGATGCTGAAACAATTCGATACTCGCGCATCCACCATTTTTCTAAATATAAAATGAAATAATAATAGGTATAAAATCTTGTTACCCCTTGGTATAGAATTAAGAAATGAAGCAATATGCATGACATCTCTTTTATATTTCGAAGTTTTTTTGACACTTTGTATAGTGTAAAATGATTTTAAATTATGCAAGCAATTTATTCGGTAAAATGTTCACAGAGAACAGCAATCAAAGATCCCCGTTTTAGCCGGACACCTAGACGGATCAGTCTAAATACAATTCGATGTTTTGTGTTAAACTTGGAAATAAACCCACGCTAATCTATAAGATAGTAAAGATGACGGACATGTTCCCATATAATTCTTCCTAAAAGAGAATCAATGCGCTCGACTGGTTTTGTAAAGGTTTTATTCCAACATTCTTTAATCCACTACAAATATGTTGATACGAAAGGTATCAATAGCATATCAAGTTCACGTATAACAGTTTTTCATTAATGTTTCGATAATTTTTTGTTGAATGAATGATATTTTCAAACGCGTCCGCTTTACACGTTTAACTTATATTCATTTGCAATGTTCTTAACATCCTACCGATTTGATAAATGTATGGGGGTTAGCGTAAGTTATTTTATTTACTGCGCCTTCACCAAAACAAATGTCTAGCACTTTGTAATGTGTCTATGTAAACCTTGTGAATATGATTATTAAATGGAATAATGCAGAGGACCATAAAGCGCCAGGGTTGGACGAAATCAATAGTGAATTTATAAAAGGGGTAGAATTGACCTTAAGGAAATACTGTACAAATTAGTCTAAAGAATATGGAGAGACGAAAAAATGCCAGAAGTACGGACTACAGGACTAGTAATCCCAAGTTTTAGGAAGGGTGATCCGAAGTGCTGCTCCAACTACAGAGGAATTGCGCTGCTATACACGGCATATAAGTGCTGACATTCGCTATTAACAAACGCCTGAAAATTATAAAGCGCGTGCCGTTGTGGGAAGTTGCCAGTTGGGCTTCATAAAAGGAAAATCTATGATCAACTCAATCCATATTATAACACAAATCATAGAGGTGGCGTTATGAGTATGATATCGATCTGCAAATTCTTTTGATCGATTTTATACAGGCCTTCGACACTGTCAACAGAATAAAACTCAGAGAAGATATGAGTAGTATGGGCATAACAGAAAAAATGATTAGACTTGTAAATATGACCATGATACAATCAAAAGCAAGAGTTGTGATAGAAGAGGAAGAAACTGAGGATTTTGAATCCAGTAAAGAGGTTAGACGGGGGGGGGGGGGGATACACTCTCCACAACTCTCTTCACCGTAGTAATCCATGGAATTATAAGAACAGCGAACATCAAAGGAAACATAATAACGGGACAAATACAGATAATAGCATACGCCGATGATATCGCCAAAAAAGGGCGGAGTAGGAAGGAAATGAATAATTTACTAGACTAGAGAAGGAGGCAAAAATGGGAGGACTACTAATTAATCAAGATAAAAGAAAAATGTTAATATGCTCCATAAACCGACCCAGAGGCTGCTATCCATACCTTGGAATAATCGTGAAAGGCGACAATGTTAGAACTATGAAATTAACTCAAAGAATCCAAGCAGGACAGGTAGTAGGTACTACCGTTGCAAAACAAATATAAGTATAAGAGTATAAGCAAAACACGAACATGAGGATACATAAGCCTGCTATAAGACCGGTAGTTATGTATGCTTCTGAAGTAATGTGCCTGATTAATGAAGAAGAAGAGAGTCTAAGAGTTCTTGAAAGGGAAATACGAAGAAAAATCTATGAATCCATCAATACACCAAATGGAGGTATAAGAAGGTTAACTAACCATGAAATAAAAGAAAAAAATAAGAAACGTGGACATAGTTAAGGCAACGAAGGCTCAAAGAATAAGGTGGTTCTGCCAAACTTACAGAAAAGGAAAAGGAGCAAAGTTTTATTCGTATAGGACAGAAGTTGGCCCAAAAATGGGACAACTCTTAAGAAGTATATTCGAAATTTCCGATCTTGTGCTATGAACAAATTCCATACTGCTGAGAAACATGGTTTACACCAGAAGGAGAGGTAACTACTGAGGGAAAACTACTGCATGTACGTTGTATTGTACCTTACCTGAACTCATGTAAAATCAATATAATTCACAAAAAAATGATACATATGCACACAGTAATGTAGTGTATCAAATTCCATGTAATAAGCGTGACAAAGCGTACGTCGGTAAAACTTCACAAAATCTTAGGAAGAGATTAGCTCAACACAGGTTAAATATAGGGCAAATATGCCTATGAGGGTCCCCCACCTATGATAGCCCACCTGCTGTATTTTTAAATAGTGCGCGTTTATCGCACTAGCGCCACGCTCAGTTTATGTAGCAAGTTCTTTCTTCAGTTTATGCCCACTTTCAAACAACTGTGCCTTATCTAAGTGAATTTATAAAATAAAATTGAAATTGGTAAGTCCTGATCTAATAAAATGACTTTGATGTGTATTGCTTTACATCCATTGTAATCTTAACTGGCGGTTACTTTTGATATAAAAGTAAAGACTGTATGTTGTGCGTCGATTGCTACATTGAAATTTAGGTTAAATTAAACAAAACAGCCGCTATGAGATTTTATGTATTACTGGGCGCAGTTGCCTATGATGGACCACAGAGTGGTTTCCAATGATGGACCTGGAGACCATCATAGGAAACAATATATAATCAAATAATATACGCTACATTATGACAACTGTTGTATATTTTATTATTTAGAGACATGACTACCCAAAAAAGATAACAGTGGGAGGAGCATGACATCAAACAAGCCCTGAACCATGTACAAAATAAAAATATGGGATGTAAGCTGGTGGCAGAAACTTTTAGTGTTCCCAAAACAACTCTACGAAGACGATTTGCTAAACAAGACTGCTTCAAGGGTGACTTGGGAGGAGGAAGAACAACATTCCTTAGCTCCGTAGAAAGTGAATTAGCCGACCATCTCATAGACATGGAAACACGGTTTTTTGGTCTTACCATTAAAGAGTTACGTAAGCTGGTATATCAAATGACAGAAAAAAAATAAACTTAATCATACTTTTAATCGCGAAACCAAAATGGCAGGATGGAAATGGGTCAGAGGCCTCCTAAAGCGTAATCCACGTATATCTTTGAGGTCCCCAGAAAGTACGTCATTGGCCAGGGCACTGGCATTTAATAAACCTAACATGCGCGCCTATTTCACTGCGCTGTCTACAATTCTGGACAAATACGACTTTCTTCCTGAAAACATTTATAATATGGATGAGTCAGGTTTAACGACGGTACAAAAGAAATCTCAAAAAATTTGCGGTGCTAAGGGTCGCAAACAAGTTGAAGCTCCCACTAGCGCCGAGTGTGGTCAACATGTAAGCGTAGTTTGTGCCACGAATGCTATTGGAACATATGTGCCTCCTGCTGTTATTTTCCCCCGACAAAGACGAACTCATGAACGATGCACCTCCAGGGAGCATATATTTCGCTCAAGAAAAAGGTTGGATGACGAATAAATTTTTTTGTAAATGGCTGAAACATTTCTTAAGGTATACGAGGGCATCCAATGACGACAAGGTTCTGTTACTTTTAGATGGGCATGGCAGTCACAAGGGCCTTAAAGCTCTGGAGTTTGAAAAGGAAAATGGTTTTGTTGTTTTCTGTTTCCCGGCTCATTGTTCCCATCATGTTCAACCTTTGGACGTTGGATTTTTTCCACCACTTCATACTTACTACGACCAAGAAATCGAGTTGTGGTTGCGCCAGAACCCAGGCAAAATAGTAACACAATTTAAAATAGCAAGTCTATTTAATCGAGCTTATTTGAAATGTGCACTACCTCTGAACGCAATAAACACCTTAAAAAAACGGGTATTTATCCTTTCAACCCAGATGTGTTTGAGGATTGGAAATTTACTCCTTCATTAACAACAGACAGGCGACTTCCGGACGACCCATTTGAGGATCATGAAAGTCGACCACGTCAATCAGAAAGTGTTCAGCAACCAGGACAACCCGGTCAGAACTCGTCATTATAAGCAGTCCTTGACATCTCATTAAAAGATATTTGTCCTTTTCCTGCAGCTGCGTCGGTACTGTAGGCTATAAAAAAATGAAAGAAAACAGGATATTTCAACTCGACTCCACAAATGGAAGAATTAAAGGAAAAAGTAGCTAAAAAAGTAGCCAAAGGAAACAACGTGTTAGGCAGGCAAAGAAGCAAGTTTTTGCAAGTCAATGATGAAAATGAAGAATTCTCGGAACTAAATGATGCGGGGCGATGCAGCGTGCATTTATTGCAACGAACTCTACTCGCAATCATGGTCTAGAGAAAGGGGATCCTTGTCAAGCTAGCAACTCCTGGTGTCACAATGAATGCGCTGGTGTTGACAATCGGTGCAAAAAAAAAATTCTGTACCTAGATTGTGCGATAATTTGAGTTAAAACATGTTTAGTACAAAATGGTTTCTTTTATATTATTTTACTTGTTAGAATACATTTTTGTTTAATATATATTGGAACTACTAAAAATATACACTTTTTGATATTTGTTGCAGAGGCCATAATAGGCGCATATATGCCGGCCTTTTGCACGGCTTCAAAAAACCCATATATAGTTTTACTATATATTTTTTATGAAGAAGTAATCGTCGACCATAATCTACAATCAATAAGAAGCAGGTAGGTGCTTAGCAGCCTTTAATAAATACATAATTAAAAAAGATATGAGGTAATTTCCTTAAGGAGGCCAACATAGGCACACTCGCCCTAATTAACGTTTAACAGACGTAAAGCACATTCTCAGAACACACAAATACAGTTAATCGTAGTTTGAATTTCAACAGTCCAAAAATCCATAAACGTTTGCCAATACATGCAACTCCAATTTAGTCGCAGCAATAGATAATTTTATTTACCTAATGGCGACTATATTTTGCCAAGATAGGGTATTAGACCGCAATAAGCTATAGCTACAGCTATAGCGATTTGAATTTAACGTCTCTCTATCTGCCGGTCGTTATATTTTCACGTTATCCGGCCACTTTGACCGTATAGTGGCGTTGCGCCTGGTCAAGCTAGTTACGATACACTTGAATATTGACTATGCAATACATTCAGGTACAACATAGTTAATACATAGATACGTACACCTACGCGCAGAGGATGTGCTGTACGAACCGTATACATACATAGGGACACACAGATCTAACCGAGCGAAGGTAATTTATCTGCGACGCGGCGAGGCGCGGTGGGGTCGACATAGGTGAGATTAACTTTGCAAATTACAAACGTAATCACATTAAGTGATACACCACAGTCCCCGGCCGCATCAGCCGCACAACAAACACGATTTCCGAGGGAGGACAGCCGCGGGACGTTTCTAGTCATCCGTTGCGTATAATTGCCCGGTGTACTGCTTTTATAATTAGAAAGACAGCACCTAATTAATAATAATAATTCGGGAATTTTGGGGAAAGGTTGCCAGTACGCCCGGGGATGGCCCGGGGCTACTTGGACGCCCAAACCGTCAAGCACGGCTGACGGGAGAACCAGGATAACGGCAAAGCTGTGCGGTAATATGTACAGGGAAAATGTTTTAGAAGTTCTGTTAATTTGAGGTAGTTGCTCGAGGAGTCTATCCGCTATACGGTGACCGAAAATGTTCAACACAAAACCCTGTAATTAGACAGAATATTGGAAATTCCCCTAAGATCTCTTCTTTTTTGTAAATTTCGATATACACCGTGTCCAAAGTGTTGATTATTGCTAACTTTGTTGTTATTGCAGCTATGAATTTGATTAAATTAGCAACTTAGTGGAACTGCTGTTTTTGATTAAACAATTAATTATTTCGTTTCGGGGATATTCACGATAACACTTTATTTTAATGGTACATTTTGAAACAAAATAATTTGCTGAGCAAAAAATTGTCAATACATATTTACCGTAACGTCACAAATAAAATGCACTTCAGCTATCTAATAATTGTCACAACGATAATGTTCCTCGAGATGTAGGGTCTGAGTGAGATCTATAGTTATCTATTAACAATAAACAGCCACCCCCACCCCAGCATGATGACTATGACACCACCTCAACAACAGTTGCAGTGGCTGTCATATTATTTACCCTTTAGTGTCACACTTGGTTTCATCTTGGACTTGTTGTTTTTACAATTTCACAGAATATATTGTAATGGAGCTAACATTCATTTGTGGACACCCCGTATCTATCTGTCAAGCGAGGGAGATTAAATTATATTGATATTAAGTAATGCTATGTAATTTTATGTAATAATAATTGAGAACTGGAAATATTTATCATTTTAGAGGAAGAAATGTCAAAATAATTATTGCTTCCGAGGGATTTTTGGCAATGATAATGAAGTAACAATTACAATTATGGACTATTTAAATATATTGCAAGCGGAAGTGAACACCTATAAACAATGTTAATTCATAATGAACAATTAAGGTGAATGAATAAGATAGGAAACTACAATGTTAGAATTATTGTCAAAAATCCCGGGAAAAGATGAAAAACTATCGAGTAAAAGAATTATTGTGCTCAGTTATTATGTTATAATAACAAAACATGTATTAAATACATTTAAAATTAATGTTGTAAATATCTGAATCAAATTTATTTAAGAATGAGTTAGAAAATAAGTAATGTTTAATTAAATTTATAATATCAGAATTAAACGGGTTGAGGAATAGAATCTTCTTGTAAAAGGTGGCAGATCAAGGAATTCGTTATTATAAATCCATATCCATTCTATTTCCTATTCAGTATTCATTATCGTTTTTTACAATTAAATGTCCTTTTAGTTTGTTACTCTTGATAACGGTTTCAAATAAAAAGCGAAAGCTCGAGCAAAACAATAAAGCTGTGTTTTGATTACGCTGGCTGCATTTCCCAGTAAATTCAAACTTCGAACTCTAACCAGTACAGCCGATACTGTCCACCACTCTATTATCAAGAAAATTCATTGTCTCTTTTCAATAGATCTTCCATCAAAGTTTTGGATAAACAAACAGACCACGTCTCTGGTTACAGCGTACTATCGTCTAAGTTCTCTAGATATTAAATTAAAATATAATTCCCATTATATTTAAGAAAAATTAGTCTCACCGCCAATGTATCATTTCTTTGTTCATCAAATTATGATGAGGTTAATATTGACTTTACCTTGTATTAGTAAGATGGAAACTCTATTATGATTTATCTACAGATGGATCACATAAAAATAGAAGATTTGATTGTGCTTTTTGTGATCCTCGTCTTACAATTAACCACATTTAGTCGTTCCAAATTAAAAACTGTAATACCGCAATAATGACCCGGGAAAAGTTTTTGAACAGGGCTGGGAAACATTACCACACTCTACATGTTCTCCAGACATTTCGCTCTTTACAGATTTTCAGATTACATATGCCTCAGGATATCCTGAAAGAGCTAATTTCTGAGCAGTACAGCAGGCATATAATGTAAATCCGGGAGAAATGGACAACTTTCTTTCATTGTTCCCTACAAATCATAATTGACAAATATTTTATTGTCTGTAGTGCATGTATAATAGTAATTAATACATATTAGAATATAGTGGATGCAGAGCAATATATCTTTAAAAGAGGAGATGTTATTAATCCTTGAAAATATTGGCTTGTGGTCCAGCTCACCCGAAGGTAGTCGGGTGAGATAGACCACATGTTGGGATGAGATGGACCATATGTTTACTTACTTGATTTACTTGATGTATGGTTATCATCCGCCTGGATCGTCCATCGCGCCTTCTACCTCGACCACTATTGTAGAGCGGATGCAATCCTAGAGTTCATCGAACAAGTCCAAGCCCTTGAGGTAGCCCAGAATCTTGTTCAGTGAGAAATTTTTTTAGGATCAAGTTTTAGTAATTCTCCGGTTTTTGACATGATTGGATGAAATGCACTCCTTCGGATGTACCATATCAGGAGAACTGCTCCAAAATTGGAGTGCTTTCTGTTTCAACCAGAATCAAATTTGTTGTTTGGCTACCGAAGTCGATATGCCAATTACCGGTTCTGAAATCCGGAAGCACCGCGCAGCATCCTCTTTTGTAAATGGACCATATAAGTTTAGTAGCATTCATTTCTTATATACTAAGGTTGTTTTGTAAAAGTGTTCTTATTTTTCTTTCAATTTACCACAATAATCACATTTGCTTGAAAACCGTGAACATCCCTCATGAACCACCGCGAGCATGCTATACATTTTTGCCAGTCTTGTTTCGTTGTATCATTGTAGTTTTCACCACATCCGGTACATTCATTTTCGGCCGAATCGTCTGAATCACCATGAAATTTTTGAAAACGGAGAACGTTTTAAAAAATTTCATTAATCTTGCTAATATCAGAGTCAGAAGAAGATGACGAGAGTTTATTGCTGGTTATTTCCTTTCTCTTGGATAGCTGTGGCTTTTCGCGTTTGCCATCACATTTCTTTTCCATTTTTCCCGTTCTTGGTTCTTATCCTTTTGCTTGTTACCTTCTTTTTTCTTCTTGATTGCTGCAATGTTTTCAGAAGAATTTAGAACTGCTGCACCTTTTTGCGATTTTCTTTTTAATGTCTTCACTGTATTCACATTTGCGAGTGAATACAGTGAGTGCGCGACAAGTGATTGCGACATTTCTTGTCCCTTGACAACTGAAGCATAGACACTTCAAAAGTCGAGTTGATGTAATGAATGCAGTTCGTAAATTTCTTGATTCAATATACATAGAGTTCTATAATAGTAAGTGTAATAGTAATTACTTCGATGAATATTAGTGTATTATTACTATCTTAATAAATATTTATGTTTTACCATCAAAAACCGCACGAACTTACGTGGTTACCTGCTAGTATTAGCATATTCATGCAAATATATAAATTCCTACATAAAATTCAAATTTCTGAGTAATTTTGTTTGGATGTGCATGAATAATTTACGTTAAGATTATTACAAATAATTACACCTCACACTTATTCAAAAATTATCACCAGTAGTTGGGCGCCAATTATTACAAATGATTGGCGGCTGTGGATTGATGTTTGTATGGGCGAGAAAAATGAGTCGACGCAAAGCAAAGTGTTTAAATAATTTCTGTTTGAATTAGTATTACTTGTGTGTGCAATAATAAAATACAAACGCGATAAAACATGGCTAACAACAAGTAATCATCTATAACGTAATTTGTAAACAAAGGTTGAGGAATTTGGTAACTAAATAAAGTAAAAGAACAGAAGTGTTCCTTAAAAAGTATATTTGTTAAAGAGAATGAAAAAGGAAAAAAAAAACGTTATAAATTGACATAAATGATTAATAAACGGTATGAACGAATAGTGTATGCGCGCTAAGTTAATCGCGGTTGCGACAGTACCAGTTGGTCACCTCTGATGTTGATGTCGTGAAAAAGTTAGAACAAAAGAATTTAGAACGATACGGGATATAGAATACTTAGCTGTTTGACCATGTGTGAGTACATGAGTCTTGTATGGGGTTCCTGACTTGAAGAATGGGCTTCGAAGCGGTGAAGGTAACACATAACACGTACCATATGGTACTACAAAATACAACACCATTCTGTCGCGATCTGACGTAGGCGAACGGTTTGTCCTGTCTCGAAGGGACGGAGAGGTGAGTTTCGGGTCTTGTCTGGACAGACGAAGACGAGACGTTGCCTTGTCGCGGACGGACAGAGACGAAGATTGGGTGTCCTGGACGGACGGCAAGGAACTCAGTTCATGTCCTGATCGGTGCAAGACAAACCGCTGCCGCGCCCTGATCGGAAAAAGACTGTTGTGTCGCGAATGATCAAAACGAACCGAACTGGAAGGAACTCCAGAGAGGAACTGCACTTGCTTTGGGAATGTTCTCCCGAAGAAGACTTGCAAAATTATCTGGACTGGCGAAGGGTTCAACCAATCAGAGGCCGACAAATATTCATTTAAAAATAATATGTGAAAACAAAGCTTTACTGTGTTGAATCACGGGTTAATTACGTATTAATTCGTTCAGAGAAATTGCAATGTCATGCGGATTAAAATGATGTCTTACAAAGCTATATTTAATAAGACTGAGATTGAATACAATATAATAATACAATTTTTAAACTTAGCCTAAATAAATAGTTACGAAACATCATAAAATAATATTTTAGTATTTTAGAAAAATAATTGTTTTCGGTTACACGGTGAGTGTAACAAGATAAAGTACTTCTCATTTTGATGCCGTGATAGATAAGTGAATTTCAACAGAGTTGTACACCAAAACACAATAGTATTTACAAAAAGAAATCACTAATTACAAATGTTGGGTTCCTAATGGCGCTTCGCTATTCATACATGCTTGAAACCATTTGTGGATATTTCAAAGTGAAATAATGACAAAACGTGTGTACTCTGTATAGCAGGAATTTTCGAAGCAGGATTTTCTGCATATATTAGTTCATTTGGAGAAAGCCGTTTTTTGTTCGCCGCGTAGTCCACACCGACAAATTATGACGCAGGCGTACAGATTTTCGTCAAATACAACGCACAACGTAAATATTTGTTGGTAATCCGCGCTCACCTGAGTGAAAAGATATGTTATGTAAGTGTAATGTATTCATACATTGTTACTAAACAAAACTGTGTTCCCCATTCCAGCGCTTTCAAATTCATAACAGTTTTAAGTTTTGCTTCTCGAACGATAAGCGCAACGTTTCGAAGGCGACTTTCAGCCAAGTTAGGTGAAACGAGGGACACAAACGCACTCCCAAGCGGAATGCCGGGCCGGGCCTTGGTCTCTCGACCCTCTCTCCCTCACTTAACGCGTGGATGTTTTGGTTGTTGCCTTTGCGCCACCCAGACGATATATTTTAAAAGTTTCGCGGGCGTTCATAAATCATCATGAGAATAAGTCAAAGGTGAGAGGGAAGATTTAATTTCGAATTCCATTTCGCGTGAAATCACGCGACGAACGTGTGACGGACGCGGGAACGAGCGGAAAACCCGAGATGGCCCCCATCCGTAGGCGAACTTTTCTACGCCGTTGAAATTGAATATCGCGATTGTTGGCGAAGATAAATTCTTTCTATCGCACCGAAAAAGGACTACCGAAAAGAATCAGAACAGTTATAAATCATTTATTTATTCTGGAATACAAGATTATATAATTTTGACGGCAGGATAGCAGTTGAAATGTTCCCGTTGCGTAGTTTTACTCGTACATAGTTTCATGGACATCTATGGCAAAATGTTAATAGTTTGTTTTAAGAATTCCAAGGAACATCATTTTTTAATCGGTTTACATCAAAAGTGCCAAAAACAAGTAACCGTAAGAGATGCCATTATAGGCGCACGGCTTATTGCTGGAATCACCATACTTGTTAAGGACTGTTTTGTGCGCGTCGAAAAAGACAAATAGCAACGGCCGTCGATCCGAGACCCGTCTGTACCTTGGACATATGACGGGCTACAACCGCTTGCCGAGTAGCGCGCCCGCGTGCTGCCTACCCGCTACCGCGTCAGTGCACTCACCGCGGAACCAAACCGAGCGCATATATAAGGGGCTGCGTACGAAGACAAGTTGGAAACAAGTTCGGATATCAGGTCCAACAGCCTCACAGCGCGTGTACGGTGTTATACGAACGTATACATCAAATGTGCACATAGACAATAATGCCCTACTGAAAGACTTTAAGTTGCGATTATATGTGAAATATACACATTTATTTTTATGTATTTATACATTTGTCTATATGACTATTTAGTTTGAAAATAAACTATTTTAAAATAACCAATTGCCTCCTTTGTGTTCTCTCACCGGCAAACAGTTCTGCAAACTAGTAGAACCCTAACAATACTACCAGAAGCAATCAAAGGGGCACAAGCATTGAGGACGGAGTCGAGTTTCTGCCTACCAGACATACTTACCTTAGCGTCGATATTCATACTGCAAATTGTTGGCTTCGTCTACTGCAGCAAACAGAAATTGATACACAACGGGCAGAACCACGATTACAACACTCATAACCGACACAATTTTAGGGCTCCTCTTCATAGGTCGGTAAGTAACGACAGTTGCATCGATTGCTGCGGTCCGAAACTGTACAATCGGTTGCCAGCCGAAGTTAAATCCTTACCAACCGCAAAATTCAAAAGAAATATCAAAGCGATTCTAACGGAGGTAGAATGTTACTCCATTGACGAATACATGGCCTCTCTAGAGATTGGATGCTGACTAGAATGTTTTTTTCTCTTTAACGTGTCGTTTAAGGTTAACGCGAGAGCCGACGCGCCCTTGAAACATATGTTCTCGAATTTTATTAAATCAATTTGGGTGTGTGGATTTCCCGATACTGCGTATTAGTGATACCAGTCCATAGTTCTTGCAATTCTTTACGGATTATGGCCCTCCAGCCCAAGGAATTAAACCGTTTTGCGAAAGTAAATAATAAAAACTACCTGCTATTCGGGTTAGGTTGTTTTTTCAGATATATTAGGATAAGTGTGTTCATAAATGTAGATGTACATATTTCCTTTTTCAAACGTGCATGTTAGATATAACTTTCGTTATTCGAGAATTGGTTGACAATAAGAGCCGAGGTGCTCTTGAAACATATATCCCGAATTTTATTAAATTAATTTGTCGTGTGTGGATTTCCCGATACTGCGTATTAGTGATACCAACCCCCAGTCCTCGCAATTCTTCACGGATTATGGCCCTCCAGCCCAAGGAATTAAGCCGTTTTGCGGAAGTTAGTAATAAAATTATAAACAACTACCTGCTATTCGGGTCAGGCCGAATTTGTCGGATATATTAGGATAAGTGTGTTCATAAATAGAGATAGGTGTACATATTACCTTTTTTAAACGCGCATGTTAGATATAACTTTCGTTATTCGGGAATTGGTTGACAATGAAAGCCGACGTGCTCTTGAAACATATGTCCCGAATTTTATTAAATCAATTTGTATGTGTGGATTTCCCGATACTGCGTATTAGTGTCGTAGCACTTAGCGTATTTGTTGAAGTATCTTACATACATCACATGTTTGCCTATTTTATTCTATTCTATTGTATTTACACTTATTTATTTATTCGTAATTGGTAATATTATGTAATATTTTTATTACTAATATACAGATACTCACTTATTTACTTACTTGATACTTACAGTTTTATTAGGAGTTGTTATATCTTTGTTAGTGTGGTTGAGTAATTTTCTCTTTTCTACATTTAATTATAATTAATTAAAGGTTTATTAAACAAACACAAAAAATGTAAAAGCTCGCCTGGAGCTTATACAATATATTTGAAGCTTGATTAATTATTAAATATAAGCTCCGTCCGCCACTAATAATAAGTAGTCTCCGAAAGTCTCCGAAAGTCTAAGAACTTTAGCGAATTACTCTTTCTGAGAGAAATATTAATTATTGAAGATCCGAATAGCGACTACGTTATTAATCACAGAAGATGTCGCAAATAGAAGCCAACGGTGACACTACTTTATTGAAAACCTCGCCCGCTATCTTTTTGTGCAAAACAACTACTTTATTCATATTCTCAATTTAATGTAAGTAATCATTTTTATTTAACCCGATTTCTGGGATGTAACATTGGAGGTGTGCTTGCAAAGAAAAAAGGGAGCCTTATGAACAATGGCTATGCTTGTATTCTGAGCAGATACTGTACGTCCCAGTTGAGCCGTTGTTGGGCGAAACCACGGATTATTTCGCTTTAATTTGGAAGGGAGTTACAACTAAATGAAGTTTAATGTAATCGAGTTAAGTTTCAACATAACAGGTGCTGATATACAAAATAGTTTCGTCACAGACAAACTCACGCCTTCACCGAGCAAACGCTAGTCGTCGCCGCCGCAGAATCTGCTTCCGGTTGCATTATATTCGAATTTGCCCGCTTGATTTATTTACGGCTTAAACCAATAAGAAAGCAACGAATGGCGGTAACGGGTATTGTTCGTGAGTAGAATAGGTAGGCAAAAAATTCCTCGAAATAAATTACTTACGAGAAATTAGGAATTAATTAACCGCAAACTCTGACATGTACGTGATGTATACCTTCTAAAACCACAAGAGGACTTTGTACTCGAGAAATCGAATGTAAATCATGTACTAATTGAAGAAATTCCTTGGAAACAAGAGAATACTCCTGCGTTCGTACGTATGACGTGAAATATGTCATGAATTATACACAATTTGTTTCGTGGATTCGAACAAGCATTCAGTTAATCTAATTATCGCGAATAAGTCAATGAAACAAACACATACATTTCTGGCTCGCAAATGTAACTTTACTCGTGAAAATTGGATTACATTTTGAAGCCAACATTTTCACATATCATAGAGTGAATGTTCGTAGGCGCAATCATTTTAACGATAATGAAATTACTTTAAATTAAAAACAATAGCGGCTTGTAATACTATAGGGTAATATGTTCAATTATATTATCATCCCATATGATTCAATAATGTTCTTGCTGCATTCGAGGGAAGCAAAATGTGTGTGTGCGTGTGTGTATTTAGCAAACAGAATTAGGGCAGTTGGAAAATACAGGAGGGCTGGACAAAACTAATCAAAACCGGAACCGAACGTAAAAATAAAACTGGGGAAAGTAAATTCCGCGGATATGTAGGCGAACATTGGTTATGGAACGCTTTAAATAAATGTGTTACCGTTTGCCTATGCGCTAAATCACTGGGTACGCTAATTTAATTTTTTAAACACATCATTTTTCATGGTTGCCATTTATGTCAGTCCCTTCAAAATAATGATACCACGTTTTTTTAAATTATGGTTCTGTTTTGGCAAATACCTTTAAAATTCTCATGCGCTTATGATATTAAATTGAGGAGAAATGTTGAAATAAAAAATCAGAAACTGATAATAGGATATTTCTTCTAAGGGAAGGTTGGGTCTAATATGAAACCAATTCATGAGCAACAAACTGTAGTTGATAACTTTTGAGAAATAGATTTATATATAGCGAGTGTATAAATTGGCGGAAAAGTAGTTCGTGGCGTTACCCCTCCATCAGTACCTGAGAGTTTGCTTCAATATTAAATATCCCCAGTAATAACACCGATTAGTTGTTTCTACGAGAAAAAACTTGTCATGATTCTGAAGTTCAGACGCTCTATGGAAACGATGATTCAAGAAGACGACATTTAAGACGCATTCTTTAAGCGATTAGTCTATGTTTACCAGAGATGATGTATGGAAATATGGCCACCAGAAGTTGTCCGTTAACGTTTGGCTGGGAATAAGAACTCACAGGATCGTTGGGTCAAAATTATGCACCAAATCGTCTTGATGCCAAAGAGTAACTAATGTATTGAAACAAGTTAGTGACGATATGTCGTTGAATATTCGCCATGGTTTACATGCACGATGCAGCTCCTGCTCACTTTGCTCGTAATGTAAGAGAGTACTTAGATGAATACTTCCCAAACACATAGATTGGTCGCGGCGGTTCTGCTTTGCGAGATCCTCCAATCACAATACTAAAGATTTTTTGTTTGAGACTGTAACGTGCCGTTTCTGCAGAAATAATTGTGTGAATTTAATAATCTTTAATCAAATTATTCGTATAATAATTGTTTGATTTTTATTTAGTTCTCTGCGGTTCGGCACTGTATATCCATAGTGGAATTCATTTATTTCTGAGGGACCTGTATGTCAATGGAATAATTTTTGTTTTCATTTATCGCGCGCTGGCGATCTGTCATGCACGCTATGCGGAAGGCCGACCCCTCAATACAAACCCGCGCGATGGAAGAACTGGAGGATATAAAAGTCGTGCACTAGCACGAATTCTGCCTACAGTACTGCCTACAGTTCTGCCTACAGTACTGCCTCAAGAGGAGTTCGAGCCGGCGATTGTTGTCGCGACATCTTTCCGTTTATACATATAACTGAGTTCGTGGCCGGCTTCTGTTGGTACGACGGTTATCCGTTCCAAGATAAATTCGTGACCGGCGATTGTTGTAACGACGCACTATGGGGCGAACGCGTATATATCATCTCAAAATTGAATAACTTTAAAAGTAGTGCATATATCGTAGTGAAAT
>JARFOC010000586.1:341612-357137 GCA_031763485.1 Osmoderma eremita
TCAGACGTGTTGTGTGATCTCAAAGGTGTATATTTATATATTTTTTAAATATATTTTTATATACTTAATTTTTTTTTATGATTTCGTAAGGTAAACATTTTAATAAAAAGAAACTAAATTGATTAACCAGATAAAAAAATTCTAACAATAACACAAAACACAAAAATAAGCACAGAAAAATACAGTTTTTAAATTAGATTTACACTAAATGTGACGACCCTGTACCATCTGACAATACCCAAGACGATTATAAAATTCATTTCTCACATTCGCGATTGTTTGAGGTGATATTAACCTAATGTCATGTTGAATTTTTTGCTTGAGATCTAAATTATTGGGTCGATTGTTGTACACTTTACTTTTTGAGTACCCCCATAAAAATAAATCTAATGGCGTTAGATCAGGAGACCTAACCGGCCATTCCATCAGACTTCCCCTCTCTCCATCCATCCATCTTCTTGGGATAACTTGGACCAAGTAGCGTCGCACATTAATTGCGTAATGAGGCGGAACGCCATCTAGTTGTAACCAAAGGGTCTTATTTGGTAAGTCGGTGTTATTTGTATTGGAAAATAATGCAGCTAATGCAGACTTCAATTCCAACTGTAAAAATTGCAGGTATCTATCTCCAGTCAAATTGTTTTCAAAAAAGAATGGACATGGAATTCCGTCATCAATAATTCCTGCGCAAACATTAACCTTCTGGGGACATTGGGTATGAATTTCCTGCATTCAGTGGGAATTTTCCCTAGCCCAATATTTATAATTCTGTCTATTGACAGTTCAATTTTATCCTCAATTCCTATAGTGTTTTCAAGTAACACAACTGCTATTGTGGGATGTTTGGCATCCCGCTCTTTGAAATTTAGTTATTTTGTTAATTATAGTTTTTTCTGATTTTGGACCCTCTGTGTAATAAACTAGTCTCTTATCTTGCTATATGTTTAAGGAAAAACAAAACTTTATTCAAAACGAAACAGAAAATTTAACATTTGTGGAAATATGTAAAAAAATATTCTGTCGTACAATTTTTTTTTACAAACGTATCTGCGGTATCTGTAAAAGAAAAATGGCATTAACATTTTATCAAAAAATTCTGACAATGACGCATACATTTTATGTGACAAAGATCATGCTGTTTTTTCTTGTACTCAGATTTTTTACAAAATTCTTACAATTTGCCTTTCTAAACATTCTCTGCATTGTACGAGAAACTCAGAATGGTCCTTGCAAACATGCTGACGACAGTTATGGCACGTGGTTTTAATTTTCTTGTCTTTGCTTCGTCCGCCGATGTGACACCTTTTGTAGGTTCTTACAGATCCTGCTTCTTGTGGCAGTTGTTGTGGTGTTTCTAAGCCTATTGAAGTTTTGATGATTGATTTTAGCTCAGTTGATAATTCTTTTATTTCGTATCTTCTTTTTACATGGTCATTAACGAGTTCTCTTCCTAAAGGAATATAAAATTCAATTCGTGTCATGTTGAGTGTACCGTCTGCAATGGCTATGAAAATTGCATAACTGTTGAAACGTGAAATGTCTAAGATAGCTCCGAATATTGCCATTAGCCATCGCCTGGTTCGTCTTTGGCAGGAGTGCGTGAGACATTTCTGATCCAAAGCATCGACTCCTCCTTTGGTACCATTGTAGAAATTTATTATTTCTGGTTTCCCATTTGCTTAAATATTTACATTGTGATGCGAAATCAACCAGACACAGTTGTTCTTTTTGATGTTAAGGAAACCAACGTATTATCGTGGGTAAATCCAAATTTAGAGGAATTTATTGGTACTTGTTTAGTTTGTAAAAATGCAGGTGGAATTTCGGGCTTGTTCTTACGAAGTGTCCCAACATATGTCGAACCAACCGGTTTCAATTCATTCAATAGCTCTATAGAAGAAAACCAGTTATCTCCTGTAACATTACGATTTGTGTTCACGATTGGAGAAACTAATTTTAGTACACTACGTGTCGGACCCGAAAGTTTGTTTGGGTTGTGTGCGGTTGTGTCCTGTATAAACAAATCAGTTTATTAGATAATGCATTTTTGAATCACATAAGCACATAATCTTGATGCCAACTTTTTTGGTTTACTTTTGATATATTGGCGAAAAGAGCAGCGGCCTCGAAATCCAACAAGCATGTCATTTTCAACTGCATATTCGCTGCAACTGAAATTGTTCGTGCAGTTTGTATTGAAAATTTCATAAATTTTTGAAATTGCAGCAAGCTTATCATCATTGTCAATCCTGTTCCTTCTAGTTGTTTGATCGTCAAATTTTAGCGTTGCCAAAAGAGACAAAAACCGTTGTTCAGACATAATATCTCTAAAAATATTTCTTCCCGTACCATCCCTTGCAAAAAGACTTCTAGTATCTTCGTGATTTGATTTGAACGCTCCTGCCACAATTAGAAGTCCCAGAAATGCATTCAATTCAATCATGTCTAAGAGTCCCACATAACTAGCCATTGGTCCATAAGAAAAACTCGTTTCCGTAATTTTTACATTTTTCGTTCTTATATTTGATTCAGGGTTTCTTCCGTAAAGAAATGAGGTCATGCTTCAGAAGGTGTTCTAGAAGGAGTATTTACTGCTGGACCATTTTACTGCTGGTCGATGAATCGCTATGTTAGAGGATATAGTACACGAAACAGAAGGAGAATTTTTGGACCACTTATACCGATTTCGTCCATTAAAGTAATTTATACCTGTACTGACATCACCCAAATCTTCTTCATTTTCGTCATCAGATTCGACTTCAAACTCTGAAGATGTGTCGTGGACGCTATGTTCGCTTGCTGCATCACTGAAATCATCATCACGTTCATCAGGGCATTCACTTCCGTCACATCAGTCAGATATTTTGTCATATTGTTGTTACCATTGCTATTGTTTTATGGAAGAAAAATAACGAACAAAGTTGACACTATGTTTTCTTTTACGAATTGAATAAGAAATCTATTTGAGTCGTACATATATTGTACAACAATCAGGGCAAATACAATTTTAGTCAATGCTACTTATAAAAAATCTCCGAAGTCGAATGTAAATGAGTGAATCCCCTACACATGCACGACAAATCTAAAACAAAGAGCTGTGATTCCCCCAAAAGAGGACAATGGCTATTATTACTATAAAATTCAAACAATGGGTTAGAAAAAGTTGCGCTATTTTCTAAAAAGTCTAACTACTATAGTGGGGTGTTGAAGCACCGCAAAGGCTATTTTTTGCTAAAACTGTAAAACATGGTAAAGGTGACGAAAACTGTTTCAAAGAAATTTAGGAAAAGGTAACTTCTGGGGTGCCGAATCACCGTACGATAGCGGTTGAGGGTTAAACAAAATGTTGCTTCATTAGTTTTGCCAATCCCCAATTTTATTTACCATATTTTTTTTAATAGATTTAAGTTGCTACTATCTTTGCAGCTAATTATAGTATTAATAAAAATAATAATGGTCTTTATTTCATTAATCGAGACAACATATATGTATGTATAGGCATACACCCAAAATAATGAAATATGCCTCTGAAGGATGTAGATATTGCATAATTTACTGTGTAAGTTTAAATTCATTTTCTACTTATTATTATTCTGTTAACGAGTATCGAAACACTCGTTAACAGAGCATTAATCCAGTTCATAAGTATATCTAAAAACAGATCTTTTGATGAAAAGAAGCCTCAATCCTGTCTTAAGTACTATTAGCAGTCTTTTAAGAAAAATTATATAACTGTATGTTGCCTTTTTCAATTTTTGCTAACCCATGGGCAGGTAGATAATAATCTATTTTATATCGGGTCTTTTATTCATGGGCCTTTTCGCCCGCAACAAGCAAGTGCTCATTTTTTGAACATAAAGAGTACACCTTCATACATGTAAATGCCGTAGACAGTTCATTGAAAGTTATTTTGTCAAAACACATTTCGAAGCGATGCGTCAAATTACTTGAAACAGGACACGCGATGCCGTCATCTATTGTATAAAGACTTTACCAGCATCTGGTGAAGATCTCAAAATTAATATTCCATATCGTATTATTGATGCAATATATATATGTATTAAAAACAGTTCTTAACGTCCAATAGTCAGTAATTGGTTTTAATGTCTTGAGAGGGTAACATGCGCTGTCAAGCCTACGGCAAACGCCACCCACATCATAGTATCATTACCAAACACAAATTTCTGGGGGTCTACAAACTGTTATTAGTTTTAAATAAAATAGATTTTGTTTTCGTATCATTGATGATCAAGCGATGATCAGCGAAGCATCCTTTTACGTTGATCAACAATGATTCAGCCAAGCTGTTTAAAATCATGAAAGTGTCACCCGAGAAGAAAAGGGTGGTGTCATCGGCAAAATGAATTATTCCGTCGCTTCTAGCTGAATTTGAAAAGACCTCGTTCATAAAAATTATAAATAGTAGTGGGCCTAAGACACTTTCTTCAGGTACTCAATTAGAGGTTGTCGTAGGCATAGATAATATGTGAACATCGCCACAATTTAATTTGACTGTTTACGGTCACTTAATGTCAGATAAGGCCTAAACCAGTTACAAGAAATACCTCTAGTGCCATAAGTAAAAAGATTTTTTAAGAGAATCTGGTGCGACATAGAATCAAAAGCCGTAATCAGTGCTAGAAACAGTCCTTCGGCTAAGCAATTTCTATGAAAGGCTCCTAGAATTGATTCTCTAAGGTCCTATAAAGCTGTTACTGTACTATGACTGTCAGGAACCCATATTGATTTTTGTTTGTGTTTATTCTGGAAATATAGAAAAAGGTTATTTTGTACTTGAGAGATTTTACAACAAAATTGATTTGTAATATAATGTTCCTGACTTATTTTATTCGTTAGGTATATATAGTAAGTTAATATGCAGTAACATTAATAAAATGCACCAAATGAAATATATTTTTCTCCTTTTATAAAAATAATATCTACTTGTTTAATACGCAACCTAGCATTTTTAGATTAGCCTTGTACATATCGTACCTACGCATTTGGATAAGATAAATATAACGTTTTAATAGTTCAAAGATTTAATGGTTAATTGAAAAAATTATTTGTGTTGGAAATGTAATATAATTGAATTACTGCTTAACTTTTTGCGAACTAGAGTATAACAAACAAATTAGTGATGAAATATGTGTTCCTCTTGGCCACTTATTTAATGAAGGTGTATTCCCACAACAACTGAAGGTTGTTAGGGTGGTGCAAATTTATAAAAAAGGGAACAGCAAGCTATGTGAAAGCCCACCGTCTTGTGAGCATATTACCCACTATATCCAAAAGTTTTAAACAATCCATAGGCTTACGCATTGGATTACATAATTTACTAAAAAATAACTTATTGGCGAATGCATAGTACGGCTATAGGAGAGGGCGTTCGGTGACGACTGCTATTTAGAGTGCCAATCATGTCCACGAGAAATTTAATGAAAATATGAAGGTCTTTGACTTTACCAAAGCGTGCGATTCGGTTAATCCAATACTGAGTAGGCTGGAATACTAAGGGATAAGGAGCGAGCCCGGAAAACATTTAATATTGTATATGTCGGACAGAACACAAATGATTGAATGGAAGGGTATCAAATCAGAAGCAAAGCATGGTGTGCCGCAAGATCAATTTTGAGTCCCATAATTTTTATTATTTACGTCAACTATTTGAATGAGTACGTAAGTTGGACCGAGTTATGCCTTTACGCTGACGAAACATCCCTCGGTAGGCAATAAAAACATCTCCGACATGGCCGTGGGCGAAGCGTGCAGGTTTGCTGTCAACAAACTTAAAGTGAATGAAGAAGAAACACAAGAACCATGATTTTTCACCAGTAATTCAGAACATGTCCCGGCGAGGCTTCTTTGATTGATTGTGGACTCTTAACTGGACGGCACATATGGAATCCTTCTCGGCGAGGCTTACATCTTCACTGGTTGCTATTAGCAGGCTCTAACATGTCGCCAAATACGGTGCCGTGAGGCCTGCGTACTATGTTACTACGTATTCCCTACTCAGCTATGAAAAAAAATTTTAACGCAGAGAAAATCTATATCCTGCAAAAATACGCAATTAGATCATTATGTGGATTAAGAAACAGCGACTTATGTCTCTCATATTTCAATCAGGTAAAAATATTTATGCTTTTCTCAGTATTTATCTTGAATGTGGTAACTTTCGTCTATATAAATAAAAAGGATTTCTCCGTCAAAAGAGAGTGTCACTAGCATGACAACAGAAACAGATCCCTTAGGATGCCGTTCTATAGACTGCTGGGGCCTAAACTATATAACACGCTATCATCAACTTTAAAATCATTGTCTCCCATTAAATTTAAGTCAAAACTGGCAGAAGAGCTCGAAAAACAGAGTGCTACATTGTGAACAAGTTTATGAACGGTACCCCATAATCCCTAATGAATCATTTCTTACCTTCTTAATTTTAACATATATTAGGCGTTTGTGCTATATATACTGCCATGATCTTATACAGCATCTTGCAATGATTTGAAAATCTATCGTTATCTTATTAGGTTCGTGTGCCAGGGACGATGTCGCTACCATCAAATTGTTTATCATCATTGTTAATTGAATACGCGCAGGACTGCCACCAATACGATTGTTATTTGAATTTAACATTAGAGGTTCCATTAATATCCGGGACTCAAACGGTAAAGACAGTCTCTGTTTGGTAGGGAGTAATATAAGCCCAACCAGCGACAAGATATGGGCATAAAAATCAAAAAATACTTTATTGTTAATTGAGCTCTTTACATAATTGATGAACTTGACCTCTGTGTTTATTAGTACCTAACGTATGTACGTTCTTGTAACTGTTCTTGATTTGGCTAGGTAAGATTTTTGAAGTTACATAATATTTTGGATATCAAACTAATTGGAAAGTTCGGCGTGCCCAAAACGATAAACTCAAAGAAAAAATCAAATTGCCAATTACGTTTTATTTCAGTAAATACAATCGCATGTAGTCATAAAGATGTTAATAGGAAGTGCCTATTACGTAGGGGGCATTTATTGTTAAGAATATTGTAAACCGATGCCGTTACATCGATATTTATAATGTATTCCGCTTACGCGGTCGTAGTACTGATAGCATTGCGTGTCTCATTTGTTCAGATTGCTAACGACATAACCACGAACAGACCGTCACCAAGTGCGCTTTCGCTTTTATTTCTTTGACGGGCAGTTTGTTCGAAAAACTCGCATGTAATCACGGACTATAGCTGTGTGTTCATTAGAACAGGCACCACCAACGCCGTCTATGATAATTACAAGCGATAAAGGAAATGGCGAAGGAGAAAACATATTACCATAAACAAGTCACTAGGGTACTTTTGGCGCCATCTGCATTTAATTTTCTTGTCAAATATGACATCATTGAACAGATAAGTAGATATAAGATTGTGAATTGTAGCATTGCGACGTTGAGCAATTACAGATGTCCAAACAAAAAAAAAGTAAACAGCCGTGTTCGTACTTAAACCCTTAGTGCTTACTGACTTGATTAACATAAATATCTGCATGTTTAGTACTCGCATAAAGTTGTCAGGAAGTAAATAAGCAACCGAGGAAAACAGATCTCATTTAATACAAAGAAGACCAATTATATATGTTTACAAAGCCAGTATACAAATACGCTCACAGATTTAGAAACCTTGCCTCTTGTTGTCTTTACCAACTCAATTATAAAATAGCAATACCAAATTTATACACTTTACTTGCTGATTTGAATTCTATGCTCATACAGAAAACGCATATAAATCTGTAATTTTCTATTTCCTTCAGTGTCATATTCTAAAATCTGTATCTAAATATCGTGAGCAAATTTTGCTTTATATTACAGAAGAGGAATATTAATCTTATTTTAGTGCAAGCATATAGGTTTTGGAACGCTATTTAAAATAATTAAGGACTGGAATTGGAAACGTTAGTGAAGCTATGGACAAAAATATTTCTTAATAAGAAACATATAATATGTGTAACTAAAAAATGCATCAACACAGTCACTAATATGACTTTTAGGAAATCTGACAGTTATACATTCAAAAGTAATACAAATCTATGCAATCCATGTCTTGAAAACTGGGAAAATTTTGAGGTTAATGTGGATAAGGAATCTATTTATTTAAATTTGCTTCGCCTTCTGTTCCCCTACTTTATAGGGTGCCTCTAATTCCATGAATTAAGTATAATTTTGTAAATTATTGAAAATAAGGTATACAGAGTGATACATTAGTGTGGCAAAGCTCGATATATCAGTTATCTGTAGACAGTCTTAAACTTAACATTTTAAAATTATTTTGATATATACAGGGTGTTTCATATCACCATGGTGAACCAAACACCCCTTAAAGGGAACAACCTGTATATTATTTCGGATTTAGTTTAAGTTCATGCCTCACACCCGCCATATACAGTTTCATTGAATTATACAGCGTGGTTCAGAAGTTATGGTCAATTTTATATGCAAATCGCTGTAGGTTCAAGGTCTTTACTGCAAACAACGCAGTCTGAAATTTTTCTTCTACAAATAGCAAAGTGATTTTTTTTTCAAAATTGTCAACACTGAAAACAGGACAAGTGAAAACTCATATTAATTTCTCAATTATTTCAAATGAATCAGCCTGTATTTTATATCATAAAAAGAAAGAATAGTTTAGTTACTTTCATTTTTATTAAGCACTTTCTAAAGTCATTAATTTCTAAGAAATCCTCTTATAAAACTGAGATTTTTGGAAATTATTTTAATATAACCAGTTAGAAATGACAGACAGTAAGAGAGTTTTAAGTTTTCATTACTAGCTAGAAGATTAAGTAATTGGAGCACATTTTTTGGAAGGACGAGTGAATGGTCAAGTTTATTTAGACTTTTTTCATTTACCCTTGTAATTTGAAAATGATTCCCTAAATGTTCATCAAAGGATGCGGTGTCTGCGCGATGAAGCTTCGTTACTGCACACTAGGTTAATACACGACTATGTCCATGAAAGCTGGCCACGGAGAGAGGAACTAATTGAGTGACTAGCTCGATCACCGGAGTTCACTACAATTGACTTTTTCATGTGGTCATCTGTAAGAAAAAACTTTGTATAGCAGACACCGCCAACTACACGAGCTGATATTAAAACATTAAAACAGAATAAGAGAAGCATTCTCGAGTATTAATTTAGAAATATTAAGTAATGTAAGACAATCACTTGAATAACGAGTGCAGTGTTATATTGGTGGATATTTTGAACATTTATTATAGAACTACATTGTAATTAGTTGTGTTAATTAATTAAATGTTAATCATTAGTGGAAGTTATAAATGTTTGTATTTTGCAGTTGTACTAAACATTAACTTTCATCTTTCGATGACCAACTTGTTATATTAAAATAACTTTAAAAAATTTCATTTTTCAAAAATACTTTAAAATATTTTAGAAATAATGACTTTAGGTATAGAGAGTGCTTAATAAATATGAAAGTAAATAAGCTATTCTTTCTTTCTGTGATATAAAATACAGGCTGACACATTTAAGAAAACGTATGTTTATTTTACCCTGACGATATGGAACATCTTGTATATATGAAAATAATTTTAAAATGTTTAGTTTAAGGCTGTCTACAATTTTTGTAAAGAACTTTTTTTTGATATTCTATATGATAACGGATATATAGAGCTTTGCCATACTAATGCGTCACCCTTTAAATGCCATTTCCTTTAGACATTATTTTGCAAACAATATTGCTAACATTTGATGTCAGCTTTTGGAATTTGTTTTAAATTCAATATCTCATCAACGGGAAAATCAATATCCAAAGCAAAATATATTATCTATTACTTTATATTTGCCATACTGAGAGATTTTCCTTAAACGGAATTTCTAGAATGAATCGGTGGGCGCCGTGTAAAAATGGTTTCTGTATTATTTACACATCTTGTCTATTAATGGAATTATTTAATATACTGGCTAGTACATGTAAAAGTTGTTACCAACATGCTAAAGCTTAGTAGAACAAAACAAGAAATATTCGTACAAAAGAGTGAAAGACTCTGGATACGTATTTCCATCGCCGTTCTCAGTAGAACCTATTATTAGATACAAATATTGGACGTAGTATCTCTGGTTTAAGGTAAAATTTTGGAAGATATGTTCTTCACTAGATCACCAGTGGAATAAGATTTCATTGTTATAACACTTCAGTGTAATCCCACTGGTGGTCTGGTGAGGACCACTGTAACAGTATCAGCTCTGCCTTATTCGGAACACTCGTCAACAACGGCTTTCAAAATTAAGATATCAATAAAATCATCAACTGACCTTCATACAACTAACAAAGTAACCAATAGCAATAATATGACCGACAGATTGGTTCCTTGTGTTCCTTATAGCCGCAAGGTATCAGACAAGATTGGTAAGATCTTAAAGAAACAAAATATTAAGACAGTCTTCAGGTCCCCTTCAAAGATCGCAAACATTCTTCCTGCTCCGAAGGCCAAATTCTTCTCACTATCATGTAAAGGCGTCTACAAAATTGGCTCGATCTGTAAAAACTGAGCATGCGCGGTGTGTTAGATCGATACTATCGTCAAATTGCGCCTGAGCCAAACATCATATAAACACTGGCCACAAAATATTATTCAATGAGACATCTTTCTTGTGCACAACTTACTATTTTAACCTAAAAATGAGACAGTCCATTGAAATCATGAAACACGCTAGCAAAATCAATCGAGACACAGGTTATCAGGGTCCCGACATCTGGAAGTCTGTCATCGGCCGTCGACATAGCCCCCCCCCCCCCCCTCCTCCTCCACAACTACCTAAACGAGCCGGTTTCGGTTTCTCTACGATGTTGCCTCTGACACGGTTTCCATATTGAGGTTTCCCTCTTTCTTTCCTTTCCTCCTTCTTCAACCGTATACTTTCGCCTCTGAGGTAGTTTGCATGTTGAGTTACCGTGCTAACCCAGTTTGCCTTCTTCTCATTTCTCTCTTCTATCTGGTTGGGTTCGCCTCTAGCGGGGTTTCCACGTTGACTTGCCGTGCCAACTTAGGTTGCTCCCTCCTTCGTTTTTCTTCTCTTTACTATCTTTTCCCCTGAGGAAGCTTCTTATGATTTTGATCGAAACGTCGATCTAAAACGTCTATCTCGGACCAAACCCCGAAGAAGTTTATCTTACATTTCACTGTTATTCCACTGGAAATGTGGAGAAGAGCATATTTCCCAATGTTTAGCTCAACCAGAGATACTACCTACGATACACTTTTTCCAATATACGAATCGCTTAAATGTAGAGTTTTATATGAGACTACTATTGACTCCAATAAAGCTGAACATTAACGTTAACTTATTTTAAAAGTTGTTCCCTATTAGCTATTGTATTGAATTCACACATGTTCACACATGAAAAGTCTCCAATATGTTTCTCAGATTATCTGGGATAATGCAGCTAAACAAGTTAGGGTATAATTGATGTAATTATAGTTTGCCAGGGAGTATGTATTTTTAAGAAACATACCTATTTTGTTACCTCAGTTTATTTCTTATATTTTAGTTCTACATGATTATGTTTGACTATTGGGTCAACTAAACGTTAAAACTAATAAAAATCTAGTTGGTAGGTCTTTTGGATCATAACGTTTAGGTCTACGGTCACCAATGAGTCTCTACGAACTTGGAACTTTGTGATTCACTGTGATTTTCTTATATTCTGCTGTATATTATTTGCAATGAGTTCGCGGCTAATTGCTTCATTTGGAGCGAAACGTACCGTGGAACGCAAATTTTATTAAAAAAAGCGGAGTGCTACCACTAATCGCTAACCAACCACAGCGTAACGTTAGCATTAAGATAAACAAAAAAAAACATCTAAAACGTTTCCCATTTCTATGAGCATTGCTTTGAATTTCTTAAGCTTCTTCTCATCGCGTTTCAACTATTCTGCCACCGTTATAGTACTTGTAAATTAACCCAGAATAATTTTTAGATTGTCCAGAATATAAATTTAATTTAACCTATCGTTTGCTTCCATAGAAGAACGTATACCGCAGAGGTTGAGTAGGTCGATGCTGATTTAGTTACACGAGTGATGTAGCATTTCACCTGGGTTATTATTCTGATGTCTGGTGTCTGTATTACACTGAATATTATTTAAATAAGTATGCCTTATTATTTGTTTAGTAACGATTTTAAGAACACCATTATAAAAATCGCATACTTTTTACTCAATTAACAAGTTTTTTGTCCCAAGCACAAAAATGCCTGATTCCCATATAATAAATTTTGTGTTCAGAATTTCTCCATCACCCTTAATTTTATGTTCCAGGATATTCGTTTATCCACCTAAATACGCATGCATATATGTACAGATATGAAATGTAAAAGAACATGTCTTGTCGTTATTTCAGTTGTCGGCTAGAGCTCGGAACTAATCAAGCAGCATGCAATGGTTAATGCTTGAACACGACTTGACGTGTTAAGACTTGCAATTCCTAGATAGCATCTCTTGATATTTCAGTTGTTCTTCAGTTATTGTAGTGAAATCGCGAACATTTGATCACCTATAAAAATTCCAAGAAAATGTGTAAACCACCCGAACTCTTTTTGCTACATTTGCGGCGAATTGACATTTAAATATCAAAGACGGTCTTTCACACCCCTGCTTAAAAAGTGCTATGAACAGTATTTCAAGTGTACAGTAGGTGATGAAGACAAAAGCTGGATTCCCCATATTTGGCGTGTTACGTGTTTCAGACTTCTTACAACGTGGGCAATAGGTAAACGACTTCGGGGGAACCATCAGATCATATTACCGATTGCTATTTTTTGTGCTACAAACATAAGTGGTATGACTTCTAAATCCAAGCATACTGTAAAATATCCTAATATTCTATCTGCACTCAGACCAGTACCTCAAAATCCGGAATTACCTGTGCCTAAGCCTCCACAATACATGACATCAAGCGATGATGAAAATGCTGATGACGAAGTAAACGAAGAAAGTGTTGCAGGCGACAATATGGATTTGAATCCAACACTTCAACCTGATTCGTTTTGTTGTGTGCCACATCTTCTAAGTCAAGAAGAACTGAACGACCTCGTCTGCAATCTAAAGTTGTCTAAGAAGCAAACAGAACTTCTAGGTTCCAGATTAAAAGACTGGAATCTTCTTCAGAGTGGAGCAAAAGTTGCTCATTTTCGTAATCGTCATGCAGAATTTGAGAATTTCTTTTCTATGGAAGAAGGAGCTGTATTTTGTAATGACGTCCGTTCTGTTATGAAGACACTAGGTCATGAATATAATACAGATGAGTGGCGGTTGTTCATTGACTCTTCCAAATTAAGCTTGAAAGCGATACTACTCTACAACGGAAATAAGTTTTCTTCTGTTCCTCTGGCCCATGCAAGCGATTTGAACGAAATCTATGACGTAAAGCTTCTTTTGGAAAAAATTAAGGATAACGACTTTAAGTGGAATATTTGTGGCGATTTGAAAGTTCTTACACTTTTGCTCAGCATGGAACTCGGTTACACAAGGTATAGTTGTTTCCTCTGTGAATGGGCAGTCGGAATGTGAAAAATCATTATAGAAAGAAAGAGTGGCCAAAACGAATTTCACTGACACCAGGAAGTAAGGATGTCATTGGTACCCCACTTGTTGATCCTCAAAAAATTTGCACATTAAGTTTGGGTTGATGAAAAACTTTATCAAAGGTATGGATAAAACTAACAGTGAGTTTGCATATGTGAGGAGTAAGGTCCCTAAGATCAGTGATGCTAAGGTAAAGGAAGGTATATATGTGGGACTCCAGATCAGAGAGCTACTTCGAGAACAAAAGTGTGCTCAGGCGCTAAGTGGAATTGAAAAAGCAGCGTGGTTGTCTTTTAAAGAGATTTGCGACGGCTTCTTCGGAAATCGTAAAGCCGAAAACTACGTAGAGATTGTTAACAATCTACTGGCCTCATATAAAGCCAAGAGTTGCAATATGAGTCAAAAAATACACTTTCTAGATTCCCACATGGACTTTTTCAAAAAAAAAACTTGGAACAGTCAGGGACGAGCATGGCAAAAGATTTCACCAGAACATTCTACTCATGGAGAAGAAATACCAAGGCAAATGGAGCCTTGCTATGTTGGCAGACTATTGTTGGACGCTGAAGAGAAATGTTTCTGATGCAAAGTTCAGGCGAAAGTCGTATATCAGCACATTTTCCAAGTAAATGTATCACCTTAAACGTCATTTTCTCATGATTTATACAAATATTGTAATGTATACTTTCACAATATTTCATTACTTTGTCACTCTGAAACCCTTCTGATAGAAAAATTCTCAAAACAGATATGAAATAAGTGTAAAAAGTGCTACAAAGTTCACCCACTTTACCTCGTGGGACAAAATAAATCCGAAATTTTGTTGACCAGTGTTATTTACTTAAATTGCGAATTTTGTGTTTTTCCTTTAGATGAATATGTAGTAAGTGTTGATCCCACATCTCCTTTACGGAAAGATCATAGATTTTCAAACTAGTATAGCTAGTGTCCCCTGCGAGGTAGCAACATGTATAAACTTTCCGAACATCGACACCAACACTTACAAATATAATATGCAAATCATGCTTGATGCGCCATTTCCAAGAGTATGCTTAAAACGCCGCTACTACTGTTACTATGTACTACCACTACTGGCATTTGATGATGCAAAATTTTTAAGGTATATTAGAATTCAAATTTCCTTAATGTAATCAAATTTATTCAGGAGATTAAATATCGTCATACTACGTCCGTATATACATATATGGGCCGCAGAAATTATGTATTCAAAGGTATACGGACATTTGAAGTTATTTACATATAAAAGTGTAACCATGAGCAACCCGAATAACATGACACGTAAATATGTATACAAGTATGTTATGCATGTATCCTATGCATGTGTACAAACTATGTATGTATGTAAAGACAAATCTTTCTATTCACAATTTTTTTAGGTTAGTTTTATAAAATTTCCTTCGTTCAAAGTTTTAAAAGTTTAATCAGATATTTCAACTATGGATATATAATCGAAGGGTCTGTATATATCGGCTGGACGCATTCATAGCTTTGCGGTTCATATATCAAGCTTTTTCCCATGCCCTTTTCGTCAAACTTAATTTGACTAGAATTATATCTAGTGAATATATCAAAGCATATAAATAATATATGGATTTCTTCAAGATGTGTTTAAATGATAATGGTTTTTTATTGTTAACCCAACGAAAAATTATACAGTTTTGTATGTTTTATGTCTTAATTAATTATTTCACTATACTTAGTACTTCATATTGATTTGGGTTCTTGATGCTTCTATAAGGTTATTTGGGTTAATTCTAGTAAAATATGCAATTAAAGTACATAATTAATTAATAACAGGACAACGAAACGAAATAGGTATAGGAAAATAAGAAACATCAAAAATGCCAAAAACAATTAACCGTAAGAATGCCATTATCGGCGCATGGTTTATTGCTGGAATCACCA
>JARFOC010000586.1:365314-380473 GCA_031763485.1 Osmoderma eremita
CAGAAAACTGCTACGACGTAGCAGTTTCTTTTGGAATTCCGTAGCTGCTACAAACTGCTATCAGTGGATAGCAGCTACAAAATAGCAGCTTCGCTCGTAGCAACCCATCACTATTGTTTAGTATGTGTGATGAAGCATTTAAACACCTGAAAATGTTTTAATGTTTCGGACAAGTTTTAATGTGATCCTGTTTGGAGAATATAAAATACGGCAATGATAGAAAAATACCCTATATTCACATTTATAGAAGCTTTATTGTAACAATTCTTACCAGAAAATAGAAATTCATGTGATGCCAACGAACAGCTATGGCATATTTTGTGGGGCAGGACGTCATCCCATAGTATTCCAAGCACGCTCCATTCGATTACCATTTCTGGGCTGGCCGCTCAATTCTCCGTATACCAACTTCATGAAACCAGTTGCTCATGATGTTTGCTCGATGGGGACGAGCATTATCTACTATAAAAAATTTTATACTATTAAAATTTCTACATACGGAAGAGCAATGAGTTGCAAGACATCATCCAGAAATCTCAGGCCAATGAGAGCTCCATTTTCCTTGGAATAAAGATCGGTGTGCCCCCGGTGCTTATCCGGGCTCATACCCTTGCACCCCCATTCTAATATTGAAGTCTTTCAGGGATAAATTGTGGGTTATTGCGTGTGCTACGTCCACGCCAAATGAATCCATTGGGTTGCAACGTAAATCTGGATTCGTCACTGAATAATATTCTTCTCCATTCATTGTGACGCTATTTGATTTGATCCACATTATTTGGTCCCTTTTATGCTGCACATTGAATGGAATACAAATCAATACTTTTCGGATATATAATCCAGAACTATGTATAAGAGTTCTAACTGTTAGCGTTGATACGTCAGACGTAGTACTCCTAGAGCAATCCAGCTCTTAGGACGCAACTAGTACTATTGAATGTTACTAGATTCTAAGTATATACAAATTTATCTACTTTTAACTACACGTTTTTCGTTTATTACTAAACGTTCTAACAGTATTACATAGCGGGTAGTAGGATGAATATTGTTTGACATAATACTGTTTTGTGTAGCAGTGCGTTGTTACAGTTGCAACGTGTCGTTTCTGCAAAAAACTAAATTATATGAATTTATAAATCTTTAATTAAGTTATTCGTATAATAATTGTTTGATCTTTATTCGGTTTTCTGTGGGTTGGCACTGCATATGTATTACACACAGTAGAATTTATTTATTTCTGATGGCCCTGTATTTCAGCAGATTAATTCTAGTTTTCATTTACCGCGCGCTGGCGCCCTGTCATGTTTACTACGCGCAAGACCGACCCTCCATACGAAACCGCCTGATGGGGGAACTGGAGGATATAAAAGGCCGTGCATTAGCACGAATAGGGGCAGACGATTCCTCTTCCGCCCACTACCTCCACCGCCTCAAGAAGGGTTCGTGGCCGGTGATTGTTGGCACGAGCGATTGTTGGCTTGATGTCTTTCCGTGTACCATAAACAGCAACCGGGAATCAGAGGATAGTCAAAGCGAGTTCTCGAGGCAGAAAAGTTTAAATTGTTTAATCACGCTTTCTAATTTCACTTGTACTGCAAACACCGTTCATGCAATTAGACCCGTACATTCTCCATAATATACACAAACAGGTTTAAAAGATTTTATTTACTTCTGGTCCGAGCTAGAAATAGATAGACGTTGAAATAAATAATATTATGTTGTAGTATAATTTGTAACTTATTGCGTATATATTTGCATTTATGGATGACATTGTAGGCTCCTGGCCAATAATTGGTCGGTGACGTGAACGATTTAGGTCGCTGAAAGTCAGAGGGCGCTGTACCTTTAATCATAGATAGATTCGTGAGGTTGGTGTATCACATCTGAAATGTAAAATTTTGTGCGAAAGTGATTCTTTTAAATGGGTATAATTTTTTTTTTCTCCAGTAAACTCTATGTGGACAAGATTAATATAAATCAGTCTTTGGCTTAATTTCTAGTTGTTTATGGTATTAAAATACCACTATTGCCAAAACGTTGTTATTAATTTTGGTTCATTAGTTTGAAAATTTTGTTGTGAAATTATGCACTTAGAAATTTCTGTTATTAGATATGCTTCACAGTTGTTTCTATATATAGTTACAGTGCAAATTACTACAAACATTACTAATTCAGTTGCGTAAAACGAAAACGGAAAAAACCCTTACCACCTTAACAAGTGAAAAACCCTAGATACGTATTTCAGCAACTAAATTGCCATCCTCAGTGGAAGCTATAAAGGAAAAACTGTTAGACGTAGTACCCTGGAAGATATGCTCTGCACCAGATCACCACTGGAATAACAGTTCCAGTGGTGCGAGAATAAAGGATATCAGAAAAGGTATTTCGTTCTATTACTCCACTAGGATAAAATGCGATTGCGTGGTGTTATTTAACTACAATTTAAAGGCCACAAATTGCACTTGTCACTATATGTACTAAAATGTGTCATGCAAATACAATTGTAGAAAAATTTACCACAGTGTAAACTAAGCAGAGCCAAAATTCATTTGTTTCTCATTTTCCACATATTTACTTCGAAGATGGAGTACATTTTAGAAATTACCAGATAATCATCATGCATCAGCGATGAGGGTGAGTTTAGCATTCCGAAAGACACTGACGGCGCCTGGTAGGCAGACACTCAAGTCCGTCTATAATTCGTTACTTTTGGTAGTACGGTGATTAAAGCAAAAAAACCATCGGCCCGTAATGGCATTTTAGCGATTGACAGACAATTGTGAAACATCTTACGGTAGTGGCAATATAGTTTTCTTCATACTTGTAGTAATAATTGATAATAATTTTATTACTTCCTAGTGACACACCTACGTATTTAGTCCATAACGTTTTGACACTAAAATATGCAACAAAGGAATGTGCTTTTAAGTTTAAATTATAAATCACCCAAAATTGGTTGAATATAAATTACTTTATAATTACTTGTAGCCTGAAAAATGAATACGGTGAATAATGAAATGATTAATATACCTACGAATATGAATGTAATTAGAGGACATGTCAAGCCACTTCAACATGTTTGAAAAGCAGGGTTTTGCAGAATAACTTTCAACATATTTTGAGTTGTCAACTGAACGTAATTATACATGAAGTTTACGAAATCGATTCATACCCCAGCATAAAGTTAATATACTCAGGTTTTTATTCTTTTTTTCAATAATAAATTCAAATAACCTATTAAAATAACGTGTGTTGTAGTCGATAATTATGGATATATGCATGAAAAAGTTTGTGTACTGCACTGAGTCTGACGTCAAAGGATTAAAACTCTTAAATGATTTTTTTTTTGAAAAATACATTTGAATTTAATAGACATCTAGTCTAGGAAAATATAATTTATGGAAAATCCTAATTTATGTAATAGTCTGAGGGTTTTCGGGATTGAACCTAGTGATGTTGACTTAATGTAAAAATAAAATGTTAAAATAGGTAACTGGTCGTGGAGGGTTCATGTTCAGGAATTCGCGTCAGGTCTGTGAACATTTTATTACACCTTAAGAGAGATGTTGCGGTATGTTATGACGTGATCTTCTGGGGTAATGCTACATAAAGCAATCGAATTTTTGCGTCAGAGCATTGCTTCAGTTAAACTACAGGAAATCTCGCAGAACACTGTTTAAAGACACTGGCATGCTTACCTTCCCCTCCATATACACATTAGAATCAGCAATATTTATTAAAAATCATTATTATGTTCGTGATGCTAGAGAAGAAATTTATCGTCAGCTGTTACCACACAGACTCATTTAACAAAACTGCAGAAACAAGCTGTGTGGTAATGTATTAAAATATTCAACCATTTGCCACACACATTAGAACAAATGCCTGCACTTAGTTTCAAAAGAAAACTAAAACAATACCTAATGAAAAAAAAAGATTTATAAAATATTACAATGCACAAGGCATACGAACAAAATCTTAGACGGTATATGTGTCTATAATGTGTGTTCGTTTCCCTCTCTATATTGTTTGTGTTACATCTGTATGTATTTTTTGACGTGTTCTATGCTATTGCAAACCGAATGAATCTATCATTATTATTATAAGCGCAACAATTATTTATGTAATTAACAATGAACAAAAATCATTTCGCATTGGGTTACGAAAAGGGGCATTACTCCAAACAACTGATCATAAATGGAAAATAGAGCGCTTTTAAAGTTGTTAAAATACAAAAATATTTCGTGTTTCAAATAATAAATCCTGCTCGTTTAGACGCCAACGAAGACAAATTATCAATATGGTCCCCGAAGCTCAAGGTTCTATCAAATATCACTCCCAGATGCGTCAATGTGTCAACTATAGATAAAACTTGATTATCAATCAAATATGAAGACAGAAAACGTTTCTTCGGATAAATGTAAGTGCCTGGCACTTATCTACTAATATTTAATTTGGTAACCTTGCACCAGTTAGATATCACGTAAAAGTCAAACATCGTCATCGCTACAAATAGATTAGTAAATTTTCAAGCCATCAGCATAAGCATAAACTCTGAGGATTCCAAAGGAGACCATCAAGGTACACAACAACAAATAACGAAGGACCCAAGTTTGAGCCTTGTGGCGCACCAGATATAGAAATAAATTCATCGAAGTAATAACCAATATAAAGAACTTCATTAAGTGGGTTAGGTAAATAACTCTTAATTAGCTTAAGAGAGTTAGTAGAACGACCGAGAACATTGAGCTTCCTAAGTAAAATGTCATGGTCTATGGTGTCGAAGGCACTAGGAAAGTCAGCATAGACTACAAACACTTGTTCCTGGGCATCAGAACCTCGCTTATATAATGCGTGGTAATGCTTAAGATCGTTATAGTTGATCGGATAGATAAAAATACATACTGGTGTTCAGAAAGAAATGGACCTGTAGTTCTTCAGTACAGAAGCATTGTTTCGTAGACTCTTATTAACCAAGCGCGTTTCCAGATGTTCAGACTTCTTGTGTGCTTACATATTTGACCTACACTGTATATTACCAAAAAATACAATTTAGGGGTTGCCTTCAGTTACCACTTGACAAGTGATTTATAGGTCACTCCTAATATGTAACTGGCGCCAGCTAGACGAGACATCTGCTTTGTAGATATATTATATTTATGTATAGGATTTAGGTAGAAATTTAGAGAAAATAAAGCAGAGTTGCGCTTAAGACACCACCAACGACGTTTCATTTCTATTATACACAAAAAGAACAAACAACAACATAAAATTGGTAGCAGAACTATTATACACAAAGAGAGTATACAAAACACCAGATGTTAGGAAAATACCACTCCTGATGGATATGTTGATAGATATTGACAGGGGTTTCCAAAAAAGAATTCTGCTATCTCGGACTAGAAAGCTTAGAAGCGCATCTTTACCCGATGTGAATTTATCAGGTAACTGCCACTATCTAATCAGCTCATCTTCAATTACAGGTAGTAATGAACAAGGTAAATTATTTGAATAACAGTCTACATTGGAGGAGTGCCCGCTCTCATAAATAAATGCGCAAAAGCTTCCATCACTAATTGTTGATTATCAATGTCGTCATTGACAATCAATCGTTCAAGTATTCTGAAGTTATCTTGCGTAGATCGAATATAAGCACACAATTCTCGTGGGTTATGTTGAATCGAGTCTTTCATATTCCGTAGATATGTATATTTTGTATTCATTTGAAATTTTAACTTTATGCTCAGTTCCCATTGTTGGATATTGATCTAAGTGGAATTGATTTTTACATAATTTCCAACGACATCTGTAATTTTCCTTTAGCTTTAATTTGGAAACTATGCTTGCAGTAATGCAGTAAACCACATTGGATAAGTAGATACCGTCCGTACAGTTCTTGGTACTGATATAGAGCAAATCGAATAGGGTAAAGCATAGAAGTTACTAATTGTATGATTTACAACATGGTGCTGTTCCAGAAATATCCAACGAGTCAACAGGAAGTTTATTGAGCTCTACGAGTTATACTCTAAATTGGAAGGAATTGGGAAAATAGGGGGATTGTTGTTTAAAGGAGGTGCGATAGATGGATAGAACGGATCAGTTGGAACAAAGTACCTGTAGTGATTCTCCCAATTCATTCTAATAAGCACTACATCCAAAATACCATTTCTAAAAGTATAAATATTATGAAATTGTTACAAATTTAGTGACCTAATAAGGCCTAGTGAGGTAAGACTGTCAATATTTGGCAGATTTAAATCACTTACTATTAGAATAGGTCAGTGGATAATAGTAAGCTCAAGTGCTTCAAAAATATTCAAAATCATTAGTGGAGATATCAGAATATGTATAAAATACGACCATATAACAAATGGAATTGTTAGGCCACGTCACTATCGTCGGGCACCCACCAAAATTCATTATTTTCAAATTATCTTCATCATTTTCAATTATTTGGTTTGGTTAAGCTTTAGTAACACTAAAAATCTCGAACTGCATCGGTGTCTTATTACAGTAGTTAGATCTATCAGTACATTTACTCGTAGTCTTAAGTTTCTTGGAGTTCTTTAGTGTAGTGAAGATCTTAGCTTCATTCGGAAGAGCATATCGTTATTTACTTGTTCCTTATTGGTTCTGCACACACATTCCTTTTCTCCAACAATTATTACATTGCATTTACGTTTGCCACGCTCGTACTTCGACTTCTTGCACCACTTTATCGATATTCAGCAAAGTAGGACTTTGATGTTTTGTGAGCTCTTCCTTTGAAACTTTATTGATTCCAAATCTGAGGAAGAAACGAGGGACACAGACTTCACATTACGCTGGCGGTCGCAACAACTTTATAATTAACGAAGACAAAGGAAAGAAGCTAACAGAAGGCAAAACCAGACTAAAAAAGGAAAGGAATACATTGCTGTATATATCATTACGTAAACAGATAATAAAAAATATTGACAAACAATGCTCGAGAAAAACACCCTAAGGAAGTAGTGTTTGTAGGAAAAATCGTTATTATACAATACAATAATGAAAAATAAGCTAACTTACTATATAAATTCCAAATAAAGGGCGCATCTAATCACGGATGAAAAATTATGGATACAGAGAATTTTTTTTACACAATGGTGCAACATGCAATAATTACTAGCAACACGAAATATGGTAAAACTTAGTAGAATTAGAGAGCGAACTATAATCATATATAGGGTGACGCATTAGTATGGCAAGGCTCGATATATCCGTTATCATATAAGATATCAAAAAAAGTTATTTACGAAAATTGCAGACAGTCTTAAACTAGTCCAGCTAGTCACCCAATGGGTTCTCCTCTCCTTGTCCATCTTTCGGTGAAGTAACAAAACTCCATCGTGCAGATACCACATCTTTTGACGAACGTTTAGGGGAACATTTTCCAATAACAACAGTAAATGATTTTAAAAAAAGTCTAAATAAACTTCACCATTCACTCCTCCTTCCAAAAAATGTGGTCCAATTACTTAATCTGCTAGCAGTAATGAAGATTTAAGACTGTCTTTTTTCCAGGATTAACTCGTTATATTAAAATAATTTATAAAAATCTCGCTTTTATAAAAATACTTCAAAATATCTTAGATATTAATGACTTTAGGCATAGAGATTGCTTACTAAAAGTGAAACTAACTAAACTATTCTTTCTTTTTATGATACAAAATACAGGTTGATCGATTTTAAATAATTGAAAAGTAAGTGTATTTGAGTTTTGACTCGGCCTGTATTCCATTTTGACAATCTTGAAAAAATGTCACTTTGCTATAAAAGTGGGCCAATATGAGAAATCTATGTTTGCAAAAGATAAAAAAGAGACTGTGTCATTTGCAGTGTACAAGACCTCGAACTCTTACATAAAATTGACCATACTTCTGAAACAGGCCTGTATAATACAATGAAATTGTATATGGGGGGTGTGAGACATGAGCTTAAAATAAATCTCAAATAATATATGGGCTGTTCCATTAAGAAAACGTATGTTTGGTTCACCCTGGTGATATGAAACATCCTGTATATATGAAAATAATATTGAAATGTTAAGTTTAAGGCTGTCTACAATTTTCGTTAATAACTTTTTTCGATATCTTGTATAATAACGGATATATCGAGCTTTGCCACACCAATGCGTCAGCCTGTATATTCTCGGTTATCGTACACACCGTTTTGCGATTAAGATCCCTTTACTAAAATTAACTTTACTAAAATTAAAATGTTGCACTTACGGTATATGGGCACACATATACAATGGTGTGTCATACGCGAATATCATTGTGATATTTATCTCGTAATTGCTTTTCACACATTTCGCGATAGCGGAGCGTTCGAGTTTTATGTCTTTCGATTATTTTAACATTTGTCTTCTTCGCCTACCTCCTCTATATTATAACCCCATATATTCTTGAAGATTGATGAGATCCCAAATCCAACGTCCGTTCTGCGCACAACTATTTGCATATACATGTAGGTATGAATGCATACATACAATGAATACACTTATTTACCATACAGAACATGAAATTTCTAGGCTACAATACTAAGTTTTGCGTATGTGATGTTGTTATAACACCAAAATCAAGAAATTTATAATATACTTTTCTAATTTGCTGCTATAACAACGGTATTAAACCATTGAAGAGATGTGATTATAACCTAGAAACCCACTGTTTTAGTCTAGTGAAATTTAGTTTTTCAATTGAATGAATTCAATTTCATATCAAGTTCAGGCATAAAAGAATGTGAAATAGAACTATTGAATATAAACGTAGTAAATTAAAAGTCAAATAGTTACAATAGTTACAAATTATCCCAATGATTTGGGAAACTAATACAAGACAAACAGGCCAGGGGTAGACCCAGAGTTACGTGGGATGAAGGTATAAGGAAAATCTTAGCAGCCAGGGGCATTTGATGGACCCAAGCAAAGACAATCGCAACAAACAGAATGCAGTGGAGAAGAATAGTTACCTCTACACCCCGGGTAGAAGAGGAGATGAAATGATGATCATGATGATGTTCAGCTGTGTCACATGTGACATTTTCGTTAGTCAAAAGCCATATTTGACATATTGCAATATATGTTATACGGCCCAGTGGCCTAGTGGTAAGGAGACCTGCTTCCGATAATAGCAACATAAGGAGTCGAGGGTTTGAAAGTCGCCAGTGATCGTTTGTGTAATTGAAACTAAGGTTTGACCTATAATGCTTTATTTCGTTGTTCATACACATATTAACACCGACGTTCTACATGAGTAAAACAATAAAATCCAAACCAGTGTAACAAAAACTGCAGAACTTAGAGAGAAATATAAATATATTGCTATGATCTTTAGCAACATGTTGCTGTTTCGTGGTTATCGTTCAGGTTCGTGAGCCAGGGAAGCTATCGCTACAATCAAATTGTTTTTCATCACGATTAATTGAATACGCGCAGGACTGCCACTTATACGATTGTTATTTGAATTTAACAGTAGAGATTCCATTAATACCCGGGACTCAACCGGTAAAGACGGTCCTTGTTTGGTAGGGAAGAAGAAATGGGCATAAAAATGTTACTAAATCAAGAAATGCTTTATTTTTACTATAACTTGTAAATGAACATAAACAATTATACATCACACAACACCACACAACAGAAGGGTTTTGAAGACGTTTCACGCACACACATCGTGGGTCCACCAGACGAAGAACGACGCGACAGTGAAATTCACCGACCTCAAGTTATTACCACAGAGTTTTGAGAGCACACTGGGAGGCCGTATACTACTAGTATAGTTGGGTAAGCGTCGACAATGTAGTTACATAGCAGTTCGCAGTACAGTATATAATAATAGAATGCCGTGGTAATGATGACAGTGATATTTTAGATGGTAACGGGAGCGACGGATTAAATAAAAATAAACAAAAATTGAAAAGTCGGAAAAAGTCAGAAAAAGTTAAGTCGGTGAGTGAAATAAGAAAACGAGTGCTAAAGAAGTGGCGATTGGAAAAGTGAAGTCGAGGAAGATTTGGAAGGAGTAGAAAGAGTGACGAGGGTGCAGAAGGCAGAAACGGGGTGGTACACATCTTACATACATACACAGGTTATATTTGATAAGGTATTTAGTAAATTTATTCATTTGTTAAATTATATGTTCGTATTATTGTTATAGTAACATTGCTGAATTATATTTTCAAACACATCTTTAGGTTTTTCTATATTATTTAAATAGGTTACAATTTTGAATAAGTCATTATAATTTAAATTAGTAAGTGTTAAGTAGGTATTTGTCATTCAGAAATTGCCCGGCTTGTGTCAACTTGACATAAATAAAAAGATTCCAAATTTACAAAATTTATTATTATCTAAAATTCATTAGACATTTTTTTTGCATCTTGAAATATTACAATATACAGGCGAAACCAAAAGTTAAAATTACCGCAGATTGTAAGATCTTTTCTGGCGAGTCCCGTATGTCTAGTGCATAATCCTTTACCAGGAGAGAGTGAAATAACATTGAACACATTACACACACAAATGTACACGCTTACACCGCGGTCCATGACAAGTCACTGAATTACTTATGGGCAAGTTGGGGAGACCAGAAACGAAAATAAAATTGGGTACAAACAGTGGTCTCGGTAGCAGTCCTTTGGTCCACAGGAGATTTTGTTCCCCATTTCTATTCTGGATGTTGGCTCGTTTGTTTTTCAGAATCTTCAGCCAGTTCGGTAACAGCTAGTGTGTCAGGTCTACCAAAAGCAGATGTAAGATAGTATAAACTTAACGTAAATTTCAAGGTTCTAGACTACTGTATGAACCGTACAAATCTTGATACCCAAAAAGTTTTAACTAAAATATTTAGGCAGTGATTTCAGTTGCACATCTTAAATATTTACGTACCTTGAAATATACAGGATGATTCATTTGTATGGACTGAAATGGATCTTTTTTGAAACCTGTGTTTATGCATGCATGTGTGTTTCACTATATTAATAATTAAGCCATCACATCCATATGTTGCTATTTTTATCAGTTAAAAAATTACATACCGATAGGGAGATATTAAAAAAATTTCGAAAGAAAAAATTTAACTATAAATTCCAATCTACACGAATCTGGTATTAAATTGTTTGGGTAACGTCATGTTTTTAGTATTATTTACGCTCCTGTCTTATTAGAATCATATTTGAAAGGATATGTTGGGACAAAGTTAATGAAACATCATAAGGAATATGCAGGATTTAGTCTTTAGAAACAATACCTTGAACTTCCCGCATAACATCAACGGAAATATGTAATCTCCGTAATTGAAAAGCAGAAAATTTTTGTTCAGCACCTACACAAACGAAACAATAAGGAATTTTTGGGTTACGTTTTCTTTTCGTCTAGATCTCAGGCGCTTTTTTATTATTACTTCGTATAAAACTGGAAAAAAGAACGAATTACAATTACTCGCTTCCTTTCGGTTTCTACGTCGCCATATTCCCCGACCAATTTTTAATATTGCTGTCTTAAAAACTTTCTAGCAGTAGCGGCGGCAGCACCATATTGAACTTTTTAACTTCCCGGGGAGTTACCTATCTGCCGTCCAAGATGTTTATCTCCCTAAATTATCGATATTACAGAACTTAAAAAAAATAGTAGTGGAGGGGGAATGAGGACGTTGATACTGCACGATGGTGCAAATCTGTTTTCCACAGCAGCCTAACGCGATGAAACAACGATAGTTTTTAATTGAATCAAATTGTTGAAATTTTGAATAATTTAAGTAACTACTTCTCAGTACTGAATTCAGAAGACAATCTAAACGCGCTGAAGCAGTCCGAAAGACTACTGAAATATGAACACAGACAAATATTCATTACCTTTCATTTCATTTCATTTCATTAATACGCAGTATCGGGAAATCAACACAACACATTTGATTTAATAAAATTCCGGACATATGTTTCAAGAGAACGTCGGCTCTCATTGTCAACCAATTTACAAATAACGAACGTTTACAAAAGGAAATATGTACATCTATTTCTATTTATTAAAACTTATCCTCATATATCGGAAAAAAATCTGTCTAACCCCGAATAGCAGTTAGTTAGCATAGTTGTTTATTTATGAGCGTAGTGCGTGCAAAATCTGTTGGCTCGCATTTAAGAAAAATATACAGAATGTCCATTTTCTTTCTCTGTAAAAATATTCATTAACCTAGAATGTGCTAAAAATTCCTTTTTCGCGATTTAGTAAGTTCGATCCTTTTTTAATATGTATCGTTTCATACGCGTCTAGTTCTTGCGGGAAATTTACGTTTCTTAATAATTTCAAATTATCGGAAGTGACGATGATTCGTTTCACTCGTGTATTGCGCCACACTCGATTCTTCTAATCTATTATAACGGTAATGGGCGATATGTTCTTTAAACCGGGCTTCTATAGCTCTTCTTGTCTGTCCAATATAAACCTTATCACAGTCGGCGCATGAAATCTCATAAATTCTCGACCTTTCGAGGAGATATATTTCAAGAATTAAATTTAATTCCTTCCCTTTTTCTAGTTCGATATAATTTTGAAGAATGGTGTTTCTTACTGGAGATTTTCTAAAGAACCTAAAAAAAATTCTAATTTGTAAAACTGATTGTTTGTAATTGTCAGACAAAATAGGAATAGAATGTTCTCGGTTATAAACATAATAAAGAGAATCTTCACAGTCGTTATATTCGTATTCGTCCTCATCTTCCGATTCCTCACTTGAAACATTTACTTCGGCTTCAGCTTCAGCTATTTCTCTATGTTTAAATAACACATCACTAACTGTTAAGTGGATGGCGTGTGAATAGCATAGTTGATGAATTATACATGATAATTTACCATTTCTTTTTCATAACAGCAGCACCATCATTTGTTGTTGGAACTATGTTGCGCTACACTCGATTCTTCTGATCTATTATATCGGTAATGCGCGATAAGTTCTTTAAACCGCGTTGTGGAATTTATCAGAAATTGTTTTTACGGAGAAAGAAAAGGGACATTCTGTATATTTTTCTTAAATGCGAGCCAACAGATGTTGCACGACCTACGCTCATAAATAAACAACTACCTGCTATTCGCGGTTAGGCATATTTTTTCCGATATATTAGGATAAGTGATTATAAATAGAGATAGATGTATATATTTCTTTTTGTAAACGTGCATGTTAGATATAACTTTGGTTTTTCGGGAATTAGTTGACAATGAGAGTCGACGTGCTCTTAAAAACATATGTCCCGAATTTTATTAAATCAAGTTGTTTGGTGTGGATTCCCCAATACTGCGTATTAGTGATAGCAGTCCACAGTCCTTGCAATTCTTCACGGATTTTATTTCATAATGATTATATTTTTAATGATGATATCTTTTGTGACAGCGGGTATATCGAGCTTTGCAATACTAAAGCCTCACCGTGTATATTCATATTATTAGTTTATTCATTGTTCACGTTTTATTACCATAATGGTATATGCCATGTATGTACGCATGTATATTTGCTACATTTATGGGTTTAACCTGCTGGTTTTTATAAATAAATAAATAAGATGAATCCATTAGCGGGAGGTCGGACACTGCAATTAACAACACTAACATCGCTGTTATGGAAAATCTGTTGAAGAACGACAGGAGAATAACTATTCGTCAGGTAAGTGCAAGCATAGGGCTGGGACACGGCAAGTTCATGATATTCCGTACGACCATGTCAGAGTGCAAAAGGTTACACCTCGGCTGTTGGGACCAGAGCAGAAAGAAACTGCATATATGGTAACTTACGTTGGCAACGAAAAAGAACTGATGAAGCCTGGTTCCCCCACCTACACCCGGAAATAAACAATCAATCTAAGGAGTGGTGAAAACCAGAAGAAGAACCTCCGCTTAAACCGCCCTCTATCCTACCTGTTTTTAAGTAATGATTACTGTGCTTTGGGATTGCCGTGTGATAGTTTTGTTGGATTATCTACCAACATGAACCACAATCAACGAAGAATACTATTCAAACATATCTGCGCCATTGCAACAAGCACTTATGAAAAAGCGCACTGGAAAGTTGCATAAGCGACCATTACTGCAACAGAATACCGCAGGGCTACACACTACTCTGTCACTATTGAGTACGGTTTATACAAAAACCTACTTTTTGAAAAACCGGTTTTCGAATTTTTGTCAAAAAAAAATAGAATAGGGAGATTATTTTATTTAATTTATATAAAATAACAAAAAACGAAATCAATATCAAAGTCGAAATATAAAAAAAATAATTAAGGATTACACATTACTTACACAAAATAAGGAAAACTCAAACAATATTTATTTCACTAATTTTTATTTCTTCTAAGAAAATGGAATTTTAAAAAACATAAAATATCCACTGAACGGTGGCTAAGTGTTGTTCTTATTTTGGACACAATATTGCCTGAAATTGAAAATACTCGTTCACTAGGTACCGAGCTTGGTTCTATAGTTTTCAAGGCATCAAATAACAAATCTAAGTTTTTGGTTCTTTTATTCGTTGCCTCAAATAATGAAAATTCAGTTTTCAGTGTCTTTGGATTTGTAAGTTTTTCTCCAGGGTCTTCAAGAAACTTATGAATTGATTTTTCCTTTACTCTGATGAGTAGTTTCTTCGATTTGCTCTTCATCACAATCGGTTTTCACATAAGAATTTGGAAATCATCTAGACAATATATCTCCAGACAATTTAATAATTTCGGTTTTTCAAGCTACAGAAAGTACACTAGATTTCTTTGCTAAGCTGGAAATGTTTTGTGGATTTTGCAAATCCAGCAATAGAGTTACTAATTCTACTTGTCTTCTTTCTTGAATTCGTTCTTCTAAAGCATATAATAATTTCATTTTATTTTAGTGTTTAAATTTTTTCATTCATTTAGCAGAAATTCAAATATATCTTCACTTGTTAATAAATTGGCATCTCGTCGCCCTAAGGTTTCAACTGCTAGACGAATCGGTCCCAAGCCTTTATGAAGTTCCAAAAGTTTAGGATATTGAGCTTCATTCCACATATAAGAAGAACCAATATCATTCAATGTCAAAACAACACATTCTTTTACTGCCAGAAATCTTCCAATCATGTCCTCTATACTATTCCACCTTGTTTTGCAGTCAAG
>JARFOC010000586.1:389201-401799 GCA_031763485.1 Osmoderma eremita
GTGACTTAAACCACGGTTAAGCTTAGAAAGAACGAATTTGACTATAAATTCTACCACAAACGTCACTCTAGATTTTAGCGATTTCTAATCGATCGTTATCGACCATCGCGTCGCCTAATCTATCTACCGCTAGATGGCCTTGCTACTCCCAATTCGTACAGATAATTTATTTTATTTACAATTATATTCTACATGAAATCGGCACGTTACAAGTACCTATTGACCTCGCACTCGAAATACTTCCTCTTCACGGAGTCTACCAATTCCGTTGTTACTTACTATACACGGATTCAATTACTCGAAAGCGAATCCCAATCATCGTACCCCGCGAATATCGAATGTATTCGATCCGTTCTCCTCCCTGTGATTTTCATTATTGTGCGTCGACGTGTGAAGGAACGATAACAAAGCACCTTGGCACTCGACCGCGCCAGAGAATCTCCGGAGTCTACCGTATTATCATAATTAAGTTTCGAGAGGAACGCTGACGCTTTTAAAAAAGCATTTTATACGAGACGGGGGCGGAAGATATTCTCGGGCTGGGACCGAATAGAAAATACGAGAAACTTTAATACGAGAAAATAGGTAATTAGAACCACCCAATATCGCAGGTAAGTACTTGCGCGTTCGGAATAGTATTCCCTCGTTCACGTTCTGTGACGTAATTATCTCTTTGTCGCGCGAAAATAATCCGATAGACGGTAGTTGGTATTTGAGATATTCGTAGCACAAAGAGAGCCTGAAAAGCAAATAAATATCTGGGGAGTTCTTTTAGCAGAAGAGAACCGAGAACTAATGCATGAAAGGACGTAAATACATTGAAGTAATAATTTCATTTTCTCTTATAATTAGTTCAATTGGATGTTTTTATGATGTCTTCGTTCACAATAACAATAAGTCCAATACAAATACAATCAAACCGTGTAAGATGTGTAAAGAATTGCACACGAGAAGAAATTATCAGTAGGGATCTAGACGTTCCATCTGTGAATCCGGAGATTGAACAATACAGATATAATCCAGAAAAAATGGTAGATGGCACACAAACGAGCAATCTCTTATAAACCTACAAAGAAAAGACTTCTTGCAAGACCGAAATCAAAATGAAGTGATTTGCTGACCCAAACAAGTGTATCAAACCAAATCCATGAAACCCAAGCAGAACATTTTCATATGACTAACTATACTATATAAGTTTCATGCGATTCGGCTGTCTAGAACTGCCAGAAAGAAATTTAAAGTTAAGCGACAATCGAGAAAATTTTAAGGAACCCGTATTAAGTAGCAATCGAGGGATTTTGAAGGAACGTAGAAACCGCGATTCCGCTGTCCAGAACTGCCCGTAAAAAATTAAAGTTAGGCGACAAGCGAGGAAATTTGAAGGACCCGGTATTAAGCGTCACAAACAGGTAGACCAAAACAAATCCATGAAACCCAAGAAGAACACTTTCAATTTTCATATTGAATGGATCTCATGCTGGATTTCTTCGTTGTTTGGAATCGTAGAAATTATTGCCATTACCTTGTATCGTTCGCCATAGTCTATGCTTGGTCCCAATACGGTTCAATGCCATTTATGATCACTGTTATCATCGAAAACCTCTAATTAGCTGGCTATATTTTATCCACTCTTCTGGTCCAGGAGCTTTTCACCCATAGCGTGACTCACAGATCAAACTACGATCATCTTTTGACATCACAAAATTTTGGCCGCTAGTATTGTTGACATGTCTAGATACAGTGACCATCTGGGGCTTCCACTTCCAGTATCTTGTTCGATTTCAGTACCTTATCTTTTACGTAGATTCTTGTTGGCCATTTCCCACCATTATCAACATTTTGATTTTGTTCTCTTGTAATTTCAAATAGGCCGATTCATAGTTCAGGCATTATTCCTCACGTACAGACAGCTGTTTCGGACTCACCTAGTCCTCATCAGTGCACGTCGGAGAATGCCTGTCGCTCGTTCAATATTCCAGGTAACTGGTAACTTAGTTACCGCTTTTGGTATTGTTCCATGAATCCGCGGCTGGGCGTTAGATGTCTCTGGGATTTTCCTTAAAGACATGTGTTAACGTTCGGTTAACGATGCGGAATATTCAACGAGCGACAGGCATCCTCCGACGTGCACTGATTAGGACTAGGTGAGTCCGAAACAGCCGTCTGTACGTGAGGAATGCCTGGAACTATGCAATTTGACGTGTTGTGTGATCTCAAAGGTATATTTATATATTTTTTAAATATATTTTTTATATACTTTATTTTTTGAACGTACGTGCCGTGCCGGCTATTGGCAGAAATCTTCTTTCTTTGATTAATTTGATTAAGTGTTGTTTGTCAAGACATTTATAATATCGTTAACTGCTTAGTCCAGTCAATTTTGGAAATTCCAGCAAAACCGACTAAGATAAACCATGTTATAAAAGTTGCACGGCGTTGACCAAGTGCCGAATACGACCCTCCCGCTCGGTACATTTGTTTACGAGAGCGTATTCCAGGTATTTTATGTACCTATGATTTTGTGTATTCATGTTGTATGTATCTATGATTCCATGTATTTTATAAATTGTGTGTAGCTTTTGTACGGGCGTGTCTTCCACCTCTGATTGACCCTCGGGCAATTAGATTACCTTTCAGATATTCTTCTTTGGAAGTAAGGAAAAAATGAAAAGTCAGTTCCGAATCAGCGGTGCTCGCGAACAACACATAAGGCTCCGCATTAGCAGATATTCCATTAAATCAGTTAAACAGTGGTTATTAAATAGCATGAAATAAGCTCAAAACGTATTATATTCAAATCTACCTGTCGACCTTGGTGAAATTAGTGAATTCACAACAAAAGTATTAAACTACAGCATACAGATTCTCTACAGTATTTAACGCATGCTTTGTTCAATAGGTCTATATTTTTTATTATTCTTCAATATACGAGTTGTATCAATTAAGTAATGAGACTGATATTTTTAAATATTTTTATTTGAATATAATTACAATTGAACGTTATTGGGAAGCCACACAGCGTTAGAGACGGTTCTTCCATTCCACATATATTTAAATCGTTAGCAGGTCGGTTACAGCCGTTTGAATGTTTTCGAGTGCCCCAAATTGATGTCCCATCAGATGAATCTTCAATCTTGGAAAGAGGAAAAAGTCGCAAGGGCTCAAGTGGGGTGAATAAGGAGGCTAAGGAGCCACAGAAATATTTTTACTGGCCAAAAAACTGTTGGAAATTGCTGTGTGACAAAGCGCATTGTCATGATGCACGGTCCAATCGTTCTTAATGTTTGGTCTCACACGCATGACCCTTTTTCGGAGTCCTTCGAGAAACTCTCAGTAAAAATGTTGATTAACAGTTTGATCTTGAGGCACGAACTCTTTGCGAACGACTTCATGGCCCTCAAAGAAACAAATCACCATGCTCTTGATCTTTGATTTGCTCATTCTTGCTTTCTTGGGCTTTAGAGAGCCTGAAGTGTGCCATTCCATGCTCTGGCGTTCTGTTTCAGTGTCATACTCGAATAATGACATGTTCAAAAAAAATTTCATTATTTTCAATCGATTTCAAAAAGTCAAGGCACCTTTCTCTCTTGATGCCCTCTTGTTCCTGCGAAAGGTTTTTTGGGGTCATTTTCGAGCAGATCTTTCTCATTCCCAATTCATTTGTCAAAACTTTATGAACGGTGGTATGAGACAAACTCAACTGTTCCCCGATCATTCTGACCGTTAACCGACGATCTGAACGCACAAGATCGCGGACTTTGTCGACATTGCCATCGGTTCTCGCAGTTGAAGACCTTCCGATGCGTGCCTCATCTTCCGTCGACTCTTTTCCTTCTGAAAATGCCTTAAACCACTGAAAAGCCTGGGCTTTTGACAAAACACTGTCTCCGTAGGCCTGCTGAAGTTTTCCAAAAGTTTCTATTGCACTTTGCCCAAGTCTGAAGCAAAACTTGATAGCACACCGTTGCTTGAAATTATTGTCATTCATTTATAGAACGTACTACGAAAACCGGGTTCGCGGAAGATACGACAACGGACGACCAAATGACTTGATCGAGTTCAAACGTGCACTGAACGCGTATTACAGTGTCCGCTTGTCGCCCCTCCATGTCCCGTGCTTCCCGTGTTGCCATATCAAACGTTACGTTGTCAGTCTCATTACTTAATTTACACGCCTCGTAAATGCTAAATGTAATATCATCCTACAAAAATTATCACATCCTTATTTTATGCAGATTTATGTGTATGAATACGTGATTGTGTATTACTAGAAAAGCCGTCATCATGTCACAGCTACTTATTATTAGTAGAGTTATTAGAGGCGTACAGGCCACAAAGTGGAAATAATCATTTCCGCCTATTGTGCGACGTTTTTGTAAATAGCCTTCACGGCTAATAAGTCAATAGGAGAAGAAAGTATTTACCATGACTTTTCAAGACTATTCGAGTGGTAGAGTCATAAGATCGATTAAAAGTCTGCAAATAACCATTAATAATACCGTGTATAATCTTAAATAACGTACGTGACGGCTTAATTGCAAACGCGCCGTGACAAATTGAATGAGTAATAATGCCCCCGGGTTGTTAGCAAAGTCGAATATATGGCACGAAAGAATATTTACTTTGTTGTAAGGGTATCTCGGCGAACATGAATGGATATATGTACGTATAAGAAGGAAATCGATATTTAACTATGCCTACGCATGTATACGTTAAGTTAACATTTAACCATTACAACTTTATGCAGTATCCGTACCAATATAGTAAAATAAAGCCTCTATTCCAATGAAACAGCTTGTGTATCAAGACGAAAAAGCACAAATCTTTACGGACGAACCTGCGGGGGAAGTCATGAAAGACATTTCTCAGCAGAAGTGCACATATTTTGTTATTGGAGAGGGAAGAGGGAGGGGGAATTTGTCGAAAATGGTAACGTAAAATAAACCATTAATCATTAAATAAATTAGAAATGTTACAACTTGACATTTGCTAACTTTAGAACGTCTGACGGCAAACTAGATATCTCTGCTTTACATTTCTCGCTGATGAATCATTCATTTCATTATCGACCCTCTTATTTTAAACCAAAAGATTGAATAAGTACACACATTTAATTGAAGTAATACACCGGAATTGAAGTTTCTCCTTAACATAAATGTTTGCTTTCAAGTTGGCAGTCCGTTATGCAGGTTTCGTTATTAACTTACTACTCCTGTGATGCAATATCAACAGCCGTATCGAAAATTTGTTCAACCTAAATGCCTAAGATTAAGGTTGACAATTGAGAAGAGTGGAAATTCAAAGTTTGTCCACTTGGAAACATTGCTGAAAAACAATTTTCTCCATTCTTTAAGTAAATTCTTTTTCTTATTATTTTAAGAGATATAGGAAAAGTAACATAAATATAAAAATAACAGGTTGTGTTGCGTTGTGCAAAGTGTTGATATAGCTGGATTGAATGGGCCGTACGCAGATGATGCGCGGCAAAAGTTGTTTGCGTCAGAAGTTCCAATTAATACAATGTTGTTTAAGAAATATATACTGTTACACTCACCGTGTAAAAGAAAACAATTCTTCTCTTCTAAAATATTATTTTATGATATTACGTAACTATTTATCTATGGCAAGTTTAAGAATTGTTTTCCTCTAGATTTTAGTCAACATCTGGGATGCCTTCGTACATTTTTCCATGAAATAAGCAATCAACCGATTTACATTTATTTTCGGAAGTACCCACAATACGAGTCACCACTATAACTGCCCCTCCGAACAAACATCCTTGATCAGGGAGACAGATGACAACCCTATGCGTTCGCAGCATACAAAGATATGCATTTAATAATTCGAATTCTAAATTATATTTAATCTTTTATTAAATATAGTGGTGTCAGATATTATTTTGATTCGTATTACATTGCTAATTTTCCACACGAATGGATACGTAATGAACCCGTGATGCAATTACAGTAAAGCTTTGTTTTCGGATAATATTTTTAAATGAATATTTACCGGCCTGTAATTGGATGAATCAATCGCCAGTCCAGTTGATTTTGCAACTCTTCTTCGAGAGAAAATTCCCAAAGCAAGTTCAGCTCGGTTTTCGAGTTCGTTTCTACAGTTCGTTTCGGCAGTTCGGTTTTCGCTCATTTGTGACATAACGGTCTTCGTCCGATAAGGACACGGTAGCGGTTTGTTCTGCACTGACCCAGACATTAACTGAGTTCCTTTCCGTCCGCCCAGAACACACAATGTTCGTCTCCGTCCGGCCGCGACAAGACAACATCTCGTCTTCGTCCGACCAGGACAAGACCCGTAGCTCTTCTCTCCGTCTGTCCGGGACAGAACAAAGCCTTCATCTACGTCCGATCACGACAGTGTTGTTTTTTGCTTTAGGTACAATGTGGAACGTGTTAGGTATTACCTTCACCGCTTCGAAGCCCATTTTTTAAGTCAGGAACCCCTTAGTCGCCCATTCAAAACTCACGTAGTCACACATGGTCAAACAGCTAAGCATTTCAAATCGTGTTGTTCTAAATTCCTCTTACTCTAAATTCTTTTTTTTAACTTTTTTTTACATCAACATAGGAGGTGACCCAACTCGTAGTGTGGCAATTGCGATTAACTCAACACATACAGTATTCGTTCATTATACATTATTCTTTATATATTTCAATTTTTAATTCATTGGTTTCTTTTGAATATACATACTTTTAAGGGGACACTTCTGTTGTTTTACTTTATTTAATTACAAGATTCCTCAATTTTCGTTTACTAATTACATTATAAATGATTATTTGATGTTAGGCATGTTTTATCGCGTTTGTGTTTTAATTTAATAATTCAAACCGAATATTATTAAAACCCTTTTCGTTGCGTTGTTTTTTTAAACAGCCACATTTTTCTTTATGCCGGTAAACATCGTCCACTTCCACCCCCAATCACTTGTAATAATATTAATCTAATAAAATAAAACCTAAATTCCACCTAATTAAACAGTTACTCGCTCAACTATCACTTAGATACCTTTCTTGATATTGCCTTGCGGGCTGTGGCTTTTACGGAATACCTTGCAGGGAACACCAAAATATTGGAATTTGCTAGTAGCCCAGGTTGTTTGCTGTTACGGTGCTTACTTTGCAGCTGCACCTGGTCGCTTATGTACGAAAAATTATGTTTGGTTTTGGTTATGATAACAAGGAAATTATCCAAATATTAGACATATCACCAACTCCATGGAATTATAATGTTAATGAGGGTTGACCTGGGAATATTAGCTAGTTTTAATACAATGAATCTATTTTGAAAGAATTACAATAATGAGTGTGATCGAAACGAAGGCTTAGTCAGTGTAGATAATCATCTTCTGTGTTTCACAGGAGGCTATATTGTTGCTAATTGAGCTATAAACTTGGGTCTTTTTAATCACTATAAGCTCCTAATTTACGCTAATTAAGGTTTGTTGTAAAGGAAGAAATTGTCATGTAACCACACCAGTGATAATGACAAAGGGTATCAAAGAGAGGATTACGAACAAAGCAATATACAATAAGATAGATTCACCCCACATAGATGAGTAACTTAATACTTAACTGTATATACTACGATTTATAAACAAACAGATTAATAACGTGTACAATAAGTAAAATTTCTTTCCCACTACTGACAATAAGGGATAATCGGCCTTGGTCTTTCCCTAACAGATTTCCAATAGCGCCTTCACATTTTCAATGGTGCTGCTAGTTTCAGTAAACTATGTTGTCCTCCCAAATGAACCAGCCATTTTTCTAAATAGAACGAAAAAAAAAGCGTTACGGGACACTGGTTTCGTAGTAGTAGTTCAACTAGTATGAAACGAGTACCTACAGACTGTCTCAACTTCCGATTGCAGTACACAGCTTATGGGAATTCCATACATGGTTGTCAAATCGTCGAATCAGCTGTACATTATCTCTTCCTGTTCCCTTATTTGAGTTTATGACTGTTAAAATGCACATGTATGTGACATTAGATACGAAAAGGGAGCTATAAAAACGTAATTTCTGGTCAATGCAGCATATGCGGAGCTTGAAGCACTTATAATTGTTGTCTCGCACATTTTTCGAAGGGAATTTGTGGAAAACAGTTAAAGTTAAAAAGTCATATCATTTTTTTCATGTAAGAATCAGCAAGAAACCCCATACTTTTATTTATTATTACTCAACATTAACGTAACTTACATTTCAAAACATTTGCTTAGGAATTGGTGTATTATAGATAGTATTAAATTTAAAGAAAAATACATAATTCTTTAACAAATAATAGTTCCTAGTTTTGTAATAAAAATAGCTGGAATCATATAAATACCCATATAATACAACAATATTTAAGAAAGGAATAGCAACTACACACACATATGTCTTATGTCAATTTCTTAGTCAGTCGATCAAACAGTTTGATCTTCAGATGATGACGAATCTATTACATGAATAGTAATAAATTCTTCAATGTCGTCTTGCAAATTATACACTATCCACATTTCCTTTGCAACCTTTTTTCCATGATTGGTGCAGTTTTGCCAATTATCAACTGTTACTTCGAATTAATTCCTTCGTATTTTTTACCTTAAATGGGGTATTATTAATTTTTATACAGTTTTTAACTTGTGGCCATACTATTTCAATGGGATTTAACTTACAGTGGTAAGTTGGTAACCGAACAACATCATGAACTTTTCCTTTGGCAAGTTCGTCAATCCTGCTTTTATTGCGATTTAATTTGTGACACGCAAAACAACAAGTCCCTGTTTACCATATTGTGAGTGGTTGGTATTTTTTCTAATTTACTGCAGTGTTAGGAAGAATTACCAAGAACAATTACTGACTTCTGCGGTATATTCTGTATAATAAAAACCATGCACTTCACGTCGAATAGGTGCTTGCGTGTTCTCATGATATGTTTGTAATCGATCATTTACTTGTTTGTCTTTCATTTTTTTGTTTTTTTTGTCTTGATAATGAACCAGTTCGTTGCTCCTGTTTCATGATATATATTGTACACTCTGAGCAACCCAAAACTTTACTTGCTTCTTGAACGACAGCACTCACATGCATAGATTTATTAAAATAATTTAAAACATTTGCAATCATACACTTCTCCTTCAGGGGAAATTTTTCACCCTTACGCCGTTTTCTTCCTACAGTCTCCATTAATGCAGTGAAAACTGTAATTAAATGTATAGGTTATACAATTTACAAAAGTCAAGAGAAAAATTCCCATATTACCCTGTGCACGCTAAGATAGAAGCGCATTGAAAAGAACAATTTGTACAACTATATAAAAACAAATTAAGGTGGAATTTAATTAAAAATAGTTTAAAACTACTACGATGACGATTGACAGCAGTTGACGCTAATAGACAGGTAAATAGGGTAAACAGGTATTGTTGCCGACGCCGACATATGTAAATAAGTTGCAACATAGCAATCGGAAGTGAAGATAGCGTTAATGAGAGCAAGTAAGGATAGTAGGAGATAAAGGTTGCTATTATATCCGATACTGCATTTCGAGGTTGAGACGATCTATAGTAACGCTATTCATTAATAAGTATGTCAAAATGTTAGGTACACACTGAACATGATATTTAAACTTATTTATCAATATTAATTCGATTCGATATATTACATCACATTAATGTAACTAGGCAACTTATGGAAAATAATGCGACAAGTAAAATTTTATAAGTGAACTTTTGACATATATAAATATTAAATTGCAAATATCGAAAGTCTAATGATAGTTAGTAAGTATAATTTTGAATAAGGTACTGTTAAAAGAATTATAACGAATTTTATATTTGAATTCATAAATACCATAGCTACACTGTATGCGAAATGTGTTCCACTCTCTTTTTGTTTGGGCTTTCGTCACTCTCTCTCTCCCTTTCTATATCAAACTTCAAATAACTACCCTTACTGTTTTATTTTAGCTTTTACAAATTGTGACTTGACATTATTTTTATACTTTTCATTTATATGCCACCGTTTAGCGCAAGGATGAGCAAACTAAGTGTCACGGGCTTATTTTATCCGGCCCGTGGCCAAACAGAAAGGTAACAACAAAAATTGGCCCTCTACTAACCAGCTCGGTAAGTGTTTTTATGTGTGTCGGTTGTAAGCTCTAAACGGCACACAATTTATGCGCTCACATTGTTGAAAACCTCACAAGAACGTGATATCCATAAAATACTGTATGTTTTGTTTAAAAAGCGATTTGACACACTTTGAAATGAATACCTTCAATTTGCAAGAGGATTAGAATTATTGCTGGATCTTCTTCCGCCTGCAATGCAATTAAAATTAGATGAATTAAATGAACCTTGATACGACGTATATTTTAAAATATATTTCGTAACATAAACGCTTCAAATTATTTATATTATGTATGTGTAACGATGCTAAACCAATGTTTGTGTTAACACTATACCAAGGAGAACAAATAGCACTAAATATTGCTAAGGGAAAAATATGTTCTTAGAAAAACTTTAAGAAAATCACTTGTTATAGAGGTGTAAACATGGATCTAGAACAAATCAGAACAAGGAAGGTTAAAGGTTTGGGGGAGAAGAGTGCCTAAGATAGTATCTGGTGGAGGGAAAATGGAAGAGAGATGGATAAGAAGAGCACATGAAGAGTTGAAACATAACATAATAGGCGTTATAGTAATATCAATAATAGTATATATTTTGTCCAAAAGGTGATTCATTTACAGGACAAAAGTTAAAATATTAAATGTAGATACATAGAAAGCAATATACTGCAATGTTTCAAAATGCAAAAGAATGAATTTTAAATAATAAATTTTGTAAATTTTGGATTCTTTTTATTTATGTCTAGTTGACATCAGCCGGGCAATTTCTGAATGACAATGAACTGACACTTGTTAATTTAAATTATGATGAATCAAAGAAAGAAGATGTCTGCCAATAGCCGGCGGCACGTACGTTCAAAAAATGAAGTATATAAAAAATATATTTAAAAAAATATACATATTTTTTTAAAATTATGATGACTTAATCAAAATTGTAACCTATTTAAATAATATCGAAAAACCTAAAGATGTGTTAAAAATATATAACAATAATACGCACATATAATTTAACGAATGAATAAATTTATCAAATACCTTATCAAATATAGCATGTGTATGTATGTAAGATGTGTACCACCCCACTGCTTCCTTCTGCACCCTGCGCATATTCAATTAACCCTGATGATAAACAATTCGATGGTAACGGTAGCCTCCCTGGCTCACGAATCTGAACGATAGCGATGAAAAAGCAAAATGCTGTTAAAGATCATAGCAATGCATATAAACAAAACATAACACTCATTCGTGCAAATACAAAATATAATAAGGAATCATTTCATTTTCATAATTTATTGTTTACCAGTGCCAGAACCATGGAATTCGCATCTATGGCTTAAGGAGACCATTTGATGCCTTGAAAGCAAGTCATTTTGGATAGACTCCATCCATTTTCCAGGACAACAATTTCAGGAAACGACGCTGAATATCATCTATGGAAAGTTGTTAAGATGCGTGAAAAAGATACAAAGCAACACAAGCATATTCCAACTTAATATCTTAAATATTAATTAATGTGTCAGTATTAAGTGTCAGTATTCCACCCTCTTCTTACTTTTCTATTCCAAATTTCTTTAATTTCCTTGGTACAAAATTCCGTTTTCTGATTCTTCCCTCGTACCGGAATTTTTATTAATGGCTAAAATTTACTTTAATGATCAATTTTTCTAACTAATTGCTTCCTTCTTTCAAAATACAAAGCCACGCTTCAATGACAGAACGACTGCTCTCCCATTTTTATCAATAATACGCCATTATCTCTATTGTTACCGCATGCACTGTCATATTCCGCATCTGTCCTGATGTCTTGATATATTGATTTTCGATGTTCTTCGAAATCCCTTTTTATATGGTATCGTGTATTCTGTGTATATGTGTTACATTATAAAGTGTAAATGTATAAAATTAGATAATATGAAGTAGGGCAAAGACAATTATACTACAATTATATACATATTATATTATATACAATTATAATACGATTATCTTTTTTCTTTAAATTGTCAGAAATCCAGTGTTAGGGATTTTTACATAAGAGGCTAAAAGTTCGAACCGAGTAAACCATATTAACTTTTAGGGACACCTATAATCTTTCCTGCGTAATGTAAATACTTCTTAAACTGCTGGATTAGAACCTACTATATATTATTATATATTATTGAGAACAGAACAAAATGTGTAACCCCTTTTCCCGAAAAATTACAGGTGTCTAATAATGCATCAACCGAATATCATAGTAAGTGCAAACAATTACAGCTATGAAAAATGCTTCTCCGATGAAAGAAAATTAATAAAAATGAAATATCTTTTCTCTGAGGTAGCACACAATTTGTTAGAATTAATTTTAAATGCAGTCAAAATATCATTAAATTCTTTCCTTCAACGTTCTTACCTGTTAGAATCCCAACTAGCACAATAGGTATCTGGGAACGTAATTACGACTATTAAAATGACTTTGAAGTATCTCGCGACATAA
>JARFOC010000586.1:417490-429849 GCA_031763485.1 Osmoderma eremita
TGACTTATTTCAGGCTTATACAGCATATTGTTGTATATATATGTATACTGCTATTGGAATAAATTGTATTATTATTACTATTATTATCCTGTCTTTCTATAATTATGTCTTATTCCCACACGCACCACCAGTCAGTCCCCAACGACTGCATCCCTTGTAAAACGTTGGGCCAATAACTTCCTACGGATTAGACAGGTAAAATTAGATTGTTTCATCGATACAGCGCACACCTAGTGATACATCGTAGCCCGCCAACGTTCGATAAAACCGCTAGCGTGTTGACGCCCTCGAGGTGTTTAACGATACGAAATAGTTCTGAATTTTATCATCTTTATGGCGTTCGCGTATAAACTCTCGCGGCAATAAAAGATAAATAAGGCTATATAGTCGTGAAATATAGACGAACGGTTATTTGAATATGTTGGCGGTTAAAATTCGCTTGTGACACGATATCTTTATATAGTGAAAGCTCCACTCGCGGACAGCTGTTGTAAGCGGACATCTCCTGTAACCGGAATTTTCTATACACAAGCGTTTTTTTGTTACGTTTTTAGTACAAATTACTATCCCATAAGCGGACGCTCTAACAAACGGACGCGTACAATATATTTCAATACACTTCGGGCAAAACATCTCTCATAAGCGGACACAAAACACTTTCTAAGTATACCCCAAAAAGAATCGTAATAAATCCCGTGTTCCCCTTTTTACAGTGGGTGTCACAAGTCGCAGCTAACGTGATTTCCCTTTTTAGAAGCTGTTATGCTCGGTGTACGTGTTGTTTACTTTGCCGTTTCTGTTCTTACTCCATTGGAATCAGTTACAATTTGTATCTCGTAGCAATATGTACATATTAGCATGGAGGATGAACTACAATTGTCAACACTTTTAAATCTACAAAACGGGTTGACCGAATTAAGTGATAAAAATTTGGAGGAATTTTTAAATATCGATGAAGCGGTTCACATTGAGCATCACGACATAGAAATTCAATCAGAAAATAAACGATTCAGAGGACGCAGTCCCTGATTTTAGAAAATCATATGGTGAGGCATTGAAGCAAATTTTCCATTTGAAAGGCTTTTCAAGAGATGACTTTATAGCATTTTTATAAGTGTTGAACTTTAAGAAATGTAAAGTTAAGTAAAAAATCATCATTTGAAATGGAAACAAACCAAGTTTCAATAGACGAAAATTTTTCAATTATTTCCATCCATGTAAATTTATTTTTTAACTTTTATTATATATGTATATACTACATGCACGTACATATGAACTATACATGCATACATACTATGTTAATTGTATCTACTTATACATATGAAATTGTAATAAAAGCTATGTAATGAATTTGCAACTAAATTTACGGAAGTACTGTTTTTTTTTTGTTCATTACCATAAAAATGCACGTCAAATAATGATTTTTTTCGAGCTATACCATAAGCGGACATCTCCCATAACCGGACTAAAACACTGGGATCACGAGTGTCCGCTTATGAGAGCTTTCACTGTATATGCTAATATATACAGTGCGGACGTAAATTGTGCCCCCGCCTCTCTCGTAACTTTTTAAAGGAGTGGGATAGAGAAACGAAACAAAGACGAGGTGGAATCAGAGGCAAATTATGATATTTTGGTTATAGCGAGATGCACTTGACTCAAAACGTGAGATAGATGGCGTTGTTATCTTTGAAATTTTAAATGGAAAGTATATTCATATAGAACCTCATTTGTAAGATATTTTTCTCATGTTTACGCCTATGTTAACAGTTTTACGATTCTTTTTGTTTTTACGGACATATCCGCAATAAAAGATAGAGACACTTTACCATTCTGATAACCCTCGTATTTATTGAATGGTGCATGTTCCCTAGGAAAGGTATTTTAGAATTTAAAAGAGACGACAATATATTTATGCCGATTTATTTCTGACAGTATTAACAATATTTAATTTGATTATTACAATCTTATGCTCTCGTCCTTTGGCAGAAAACGTTGTGGCAATAATGTTTTTCACTATGTCAGGTGTACTCTCAGAAATAAATCGGCATAAATAATATTTTGACGTTTCTTTTAAATTATAAAATACGTTTCCTAGGAAACATGCACCATTAAATAAATACGAGGGTTATCAGAAAGGCAAAGTACCTCTATCTAAAAAACATAGAAAATCGTAAAACTGTTTATATAGGCGTAAACATAATAAAAATATCTTATAAATGAGGTTTTATATGAACATACTTTCCATTTAAAATTTTAAAGATAACAACGCCACCTTTTTGTGGATATGTCATGACTTTTGGATGCGTCTCTCCTATCAATTATCAAGATACGTAGTGTGTTTAAAGTGCCTGGTCCTAATTCAGCGTATTAAAGGTGACGAAGACTTGCGTATCGTCCACACACAGGCGATATCACAATTTCGGTTTAACAATTGGAGTATTCATACAACGAATTAGATATATGCATTTGTAGAAAAACGGCGCATTGACTGATGAAAACCACGTTCCGATAAGTTTTTAATAAAACAAGGAAAATTTTGATCTCAAACTATAACGTTTCTAAAGAAATTACATATTTATTTAGGCAAATATCGCAACCGTCTTCCGGGAATTTATTAGTCTTTTATAGAACCGAATCGGCAGACCCCTAATCCCATCGTATGGCCAGATTTCATTCCGTATCAAGTTGTTTCTTTTTCCCTTCTCCGTCGAATAGGATCGCCCAACGTTGTAAATCACCTGGACGACTTCACCAGACTATCCATCATTTTGTGGAAGGCCCCTCGGGCGGTCGGAGATGTTGAAGTCCGGCGTCCGTTCGATCTGTTTGGGAAAATCGAACAAAAAACGCCGGGCGAACCAAATTGATGGATTAGTTTTATATTTTTCATACTGTGACCTGATTGAGTGGTCCGAACGCCGTGGTTTTTGCTCCCTTATCAAAACGTCAGATCCTTGAATGCATAATGGCCGATCGATGTTTGTGTTTATGGATGAAATGGTATTGAGATGAAATCTCTGAATGAAAGGTGAACAATTGCAAAACTTTTAAAAGGTAAACACTGGGTTGTAACATGTAAGCCTAAGTAGTTTGTATGCAACCGAGCATTACGCGAAGAATTAAAAAAAAATCGAGAGAAACTTTTGGTATTAGGAGTGCGCTAATATGGTTCAAATCCTTTTTTTTTTTTTGTTAAAAGTGTACGGGTGAATGGCATTGCCTCAGATATATTTTTTTAAAGTTTTCAATATGGATTTTCCATGATAGCCCTGAGTCTGTATTGATGCCCAAAAAATTTAGTATGTCGAAAATCGTCTGTGCTACTTTTAGGATATTTAATAACATTAGTTTTATCCTCATTCATCTGGAGTTCGTTTGCATAAAATCACGAGTTAAAGTTAGACAGAATTGATTGTAATTTCGCATCAGCAGATTTATGTTTATGTAAATCAAGAAGGAAAGTTGTATCGTCTGCGAATAACAAGACACTGCCGGTCATACTCCCCGGCAAATTATTTATATACAGCAAAAACAAAAGTGGCCCGAAAACACTTCCATGCGGGACCCCCTCCGAACACCCGCCACCGAGTTGTATCTGCCATATAAAAATAAATGCGGGTTGCCCCAGGGGTCGGTGATTGGCATTGTTTTTATTGTATGTCAATGATCTTCAAAGTCAATACAAAATGAGAGTGGTTTTCATACAAAAAACACTGAATTTTTTAAAATTTTTCTATTTAAAATACAATTTAACAAAATGGCAATTATAACCAATAACTATAATTAGTGATAAAACAATTATTACATTTAGAAACAAATATTATAATAATAATTATAATAATATCCTTTATTTTCAGAAACCATGTACAATAAAAATCATAAACATGCCTGAAACACGTCAAAGGAAAATATAAAATAAATACTAACAAAAAATGAAAATTAATGGAATTAATAGCTACGGAAATCTTCCATAGAAAAGCAATTTAAATTTAAAAGAAAACGTTTCACTGCTGAGTTGAATTCTACTATACTATTTAAAGTTCTTATATATAGAGGGAGTTTATTAAAAAGTTGACAGCCTATATATCCAGACTTTTTTGATACATTATAGTATTGTGCTTAACTGACAAAAGAAAATGCTCCTGTCTGGTATTTATGGAATGTTACATTGTTTTTACTAAAACTTAAATTTGAAGACAAAACACAATACATTTAAAATATATATGTCGTATACTGTTAGTATATGCTTACCTTGAAAAATTATTTTGCACGATTGGGTAGGTTTTAAATTATATATTATGTGTACTGCCCTTTTTTGCATTAAGAAAATCCTTGATATACCTGACGCTGAACCCCTGTGTATTATTCCGTAGCGCATAGTAAATACAAAATTAGCACAACAGAAAGTTGTTAGGATTTCTATATTGCAAGAATTTTTTTGCAATATTAAAGCAAAACACACCCTTGCTAATTTATTTGATAGTGAGTTCCAACCATTTAACATGTTGGTCAATAAATAAACCTAGTACTTTACAGGATTTTGAGAGACTAATTTCTATACCGTTTAAGTTAATTACGTTGTAACTACAAGGGTTTCTGTCACTACGAAATATTACATAGGAGGTTTTACTACTATTTATAAATTGATTATCTTTGATCCATTTTAGAATTTTACAATAAATGTAATTAGCTTTTTTAAAAGTTCTTTCTTTCGTCTTCCCATTGGCATCAACATTTATATCGTCCGCATAATTAACGAATTGATACTGAGTATTATGTCAAGATAATAACAGATCATTAATGTAAATAGTGAAAAATGTTCGACTTAGGGATAATCCTTTCGGAATACCACATTGTAACTCACTTTTCTGAGAATACGTATCATGGCAACGCGTTTTGGAAATCTGTTTGATAAGTATGAATTGAACCATCTGAGTGCTGTTCCTCTAATTCCAATGCATTCCAATTTATGAAGGAGATATTTGTGTGATTTGTGACTATCTAAGGATCTGTATATAACCGATAAAAAGTCTGATACGGCACTATCCGTGCTTCTGCCAGCAACAAAACCGTGTTGTTGTTTTGATATTATATTGTAACGTTTTAAATATTTTACTAATTTATCATTCATAACGTGCTCAAATATTTTTGCAAAAACCGGGATTATATTTATAGGTCTGTAGTTCTCTGTATTATTCACATCTCCTTTCTTGTGTAACGGGATTATAACGGATGTCTTTAGCCAATAAGGGAAAGAACCTGATTGAAATGACATATTAATTAAATATACTAGCGGCTTAGTCATGGAATGAATACATGATTAGTAAAGGCGACATATTGTTCTCATAGGGGGTGTAGGATGAGTATAAAGCTTGGACATAGTTTATAATATCCGTATCTACTATCGGACTAATAAAAAACTAGTTACTTGCGTTTGTTAGGTATTGATTAATATCACTAAAGTTCAATATTGCATTGCCGTAAGAATTGAATACCAAAGTACTTGCAACCGTTGAGAAGTACCTATTGAAAGAGTTGCATATTTCGGCATTGGTGTGGTAAATTTCCGGTAATGGATTACTTTCTGGTTTTTGTTGTTTATTTATCAGTTGCCACATCGCCCTCGTTTTGTTTTTAGTTTTTGCAACAAAGTTCTCCGTTTGCAAAAGCCGTTTATTCAATAAGCAATGTTTTGTATATTTTATCACAGTTTTTATATTCTTGTGTGAAACATGAAAATTTTTTTGACATTTTTTTCAAGAAAATTAATTTATCACGCAACCTAGTTATGTCGTTGTCTATCCACTTCTCATTGTTGTCTTTAATATAGAATCTATTATATAGAACAACTAAGTCAACATAATACATTGTAAAAGGAACTAAACGCATTGTCAGATGAGGTGTCTACATATATTGATGACCAATCCTCTTTCTCTAAATAGTTTAAGAAGCGAATTAAATTTTCCTTGGAGTACAAACGTTTATAAACAAAGGTTTTTTTCACGATATCATAGGACATATGCACAGTAATGAGCTGGGCAAAATGATCCGAAATATTGCCATCAATACATACAGCTTCGTAACTTTCTTGTTTACAATTATATTATCTATACATGATTGATTATCACCAACTATTCTCGTTGGAGACCTCAATGTGACATGCAACTTGTATGACTGGAGCATATCTAGAAAATGTTTTACTCTGTATTGAAATCGACATTGAGATCCCCACCCAGAACAATATAAAATTAACAGAAGAAATATTTTTAAATCTTATGAGGTATTATTATAATGTTTAAAAAGAAACACCAACTTCGGTGCGTTTTCATTTTTTAAATTCTGAATGGATAAGCCCATATGAGAAGAAAGTTCTTTCGACATCCGCAAAAGAAGCACTTGCACACAAAATTGGAACGATGAGACCTAATACTTAATTAATTTCTGGAACATTCTTCTGAGGTCTCCATTGCACTGCACTTACATTCTGTAATATTTCTTGCTAAAACATTGTTTCGTGGAATTGACGTGATTTAGCTTCCAGCTTAATGACTAATCGTAATAATCTGGTACCACTGTATCCATAATTGGAAATTATTTGTAACGGTGATTTTTTTTGTTGAGTTGACAGCTGGTATTCATTTCTCTTCTAATAGGATCAAGCAAATAAGCTAAGAGATGAAAGGCAGTGTAGCTTGTTCTTATCTTTTCATAAATTCCTGTTTTATGTTCTCTTCAGGACTTTTAAAAATTGCATTTGATTTTTCTTCTTCAACTGCATGGGCAAACAGGCATGTTTCTGCTGAATTTTGTCAGTTGACACAAAGAATGGTTTCAAAAAGGGCACAGTTAATTTGCACGCTATTTAATCCTTAATCGCTTTACTTAGAAATAGGGTGCCCTAATCCCACAAGTAAAATGCACTCCCGCACTTAAATTATTTGATAATCGCGGCAAAAGTTATTACTAGTGAACAATTTTAAATTTTATAGAAGTAATGGCTTCGAAAACGGTTGTTATATACCGTTGATTTTCTATTTATTATCGAATAAACGAAAATCTACATATAGAATGGCACTGCGTGCTATCAAAGAGATATGTTTTGAAACATTTAAAGTGACCCTCGAATCCAAGAAAGTTGTATCTGATTCATGTTGCTATAAAAGCAATTTGGCCGGATGCTGAAATAATTGGCTTCTCACTTTAGCACTGGCAAATGATGAAGTGAATTACTAGCGATCAATTTAAACTATATTAAGTAGTGAATTGCACGATCAACAGAAATAGAGGAAAGAGATACTGGAGGTTGGAGTTAAGAGGAGAGAGATACTGGAGGTTGCAGTAAGAGAAGAGGGGTGAAGGAAGATTGAAGAGAGAAAAAGTTTGGAATACGATACACATACACACAACGAAGTATTTAAGGTATTTATAAAGTTAATTTTGAAATATTGTAAAAAAATACTTGTAGTTCTATTACACAGGCACAGTTTTTCAAAATTCTAAATTCATATCCAATGTCAAAATTTCAATATTTGTAAATTAAACCTATCAATTCCCATATATGTTGTATTGTCATATTTCGAAAAGTTGCCTAGTTACATCCATCAGATGTAACAAACGAACTCAGCTGTCATAATAGTATTTTGAAAAATATTTGCGTTAATGTCACATCCTGACATTAACGTATTTCAACGTTAATGCTATATAAAAGTCAATTTTGTAGCACTGCAATATATATGCGTTGAAATAAAATATAATAGAAAATTCCTTGTTTTTATTTAATGCATGTTTAGAGTGCAATTTACCCGGTAAGATTAAACCGGTAATGAAGAAGCCGCAATGCGAAATACCTGTAGGATTGCATTGACATGGGAATTGGCCTTTCTTTTAATTTGAATATTCAAAATCTTTTTAAAGGTCAATATCATCTCCATGTTCTTCACAAATTTATAAAAATTTTGAGCATTCATTTAATTAGGCATATGGGTATTGCGACAATGATTTACAATTTCAAGTACATGTTCTTTTCCTTGTATAATTTCGATTTTATTATACTCGTAATTATATTTGAGAAATTCCTTTTTAACAGTATCTATTATTTCAAGAATTTATTAGGATGAATTGTAATTGTAATATTATTTAAATATTTAAGCAGTTACAAAAACTTAAATTTTTGTATTAACAATGCAAAATATATCCCTTGCATCCATGCCTTATCCCGCGTGTTAGTATACATATATTATAAGAAAACTAAATTTAGGAACATTACATAATACATAATAATTTTGCATGCGTTGTGAGTGTATCACAATAGTTCAACTTTAAAATAATCTCTAATCAAATGCGCCCTCTTCTAGAAGCTATTGAAAATGCGACACATCGTCTGCTACGGATATAAACTTGATGAGGTCCTGAACTCACTGATATGAGCCTTTTCGCTGGGTTGTCCTTATACTTTGCCACATCAAAGTCCTCAAAGAGCTCATAAGTAATCCCGCATTTTGTAATTAACACTGAAGATAGTTTCTCTCGTGTAAAAGAAAATAGCTTAGCGTGTCTTATTTGTAATATCATTATAGTATATACGCTACTACATAAACAGGAACGAACATTTTAAAAGATATCGTGGCGTTATGTTATTAACCGATGTAATCTTTTCAGGTTACTTTCGCATGCAAAGTACAATATTTTCAGTATTGTATTGCAGAAAGCCTGCGAGTCGTACCACACCATCGTCCGATAAGTCGACTACATTAACGATACGATAATGTTCAAAGTGTCTGGCGTCGAGTAGATAACCTGCGTCCGTGGAAGAGTACGCGGCAACGTTATTTGTAGTAAATATCTGTTAGCCATTCAAAAACGTGCGGCAGATTTTCCTTTTTAGTTCGTGTTCGTATTCGCCTATACAAACCCCATGAATGCTGTTGGCTTTAAGATCTCTTACTTCTCTATCCCTTTTAATATAGTTGTTGTCCGGTAGATAGACATTCTTTTCAAGTGGTTCTTTCGGCTTTACCGCTTCAGCGAACTTACAATCCTATACCTAAAAATTCAATGGAACCTTGGAAAATGCATAGGGTAATAGAATTTAAAACGTAATCTATATTTGGAGACCAGCCATATAGTTGAAGCATATGATCAACCGGATTCTGAAACGTTCTTAACAGTGGCTTGCACAAATAGTACCTTTGAAATAGGCAGTCGTGTCAAGTTTTATGCTATATATTTAACTTGTGCATATACCTTTTGATTAATTTTCCTCTACCCAAAGGTACTATTGAAGCCACAGTCACTTGAAAATATGTTTGGACCCAGTTTTAGTTTTAGGAGCTTTATACCGAATTCTTCGATTCAACATTGTAACGATACTCTTACAATAAACTTAAACTTAATTTCGAAAATGGTTTGTCTAACATGAGTACTCTATTTATTCTTCTCAAGTCGTGCAGTTCTAGTAAAGTAATTTATGTACCATATGATAAATGTGGTAAGTTTATTACATAAGAAGGGCAAAAACAACAACAAAATTATACAACAATGGATAAAATATAGATTTGGGGTCCCTTTTGACTGTTAATATGAATATTAATAAAAAAAATACCTAATGGAATAATGAGCAATGTAGGAGTTTGTGGACTTAGCTCTCCGGATTCCAATCTGGGTTGGGGTTTAAAATAGCCAACCTGCCTTGATTGCTTCCTGGTCTTCGCTCTCTTTATTAGTCCGACTCACGAATAGACATCTCTGGATTAATGACTTATTACGGGGTTACTTTTGCTTAAATAACGCAACCAGTCGAGTCAATTAATGTCACTTGACTCTCTAAACTCAGTAACACCCCCAGCCAGGCCAAGAATTGTCCCTTGATTGACTTTTATTTTTCATTTATTTTTTCGCTTCACTTTATTACCCGTCCACAACTCCTTTTTACAATATATAAATGATAATTTAACAACATCAACTTAAAGCCTTGCCAAAATTACACCGACATTTAAAATTTCTATGGTATTTAAATAAAAATATATTAAATTGTACCATTCCATTACAACATGTTGCGAATCACATACCTCAATTTGAACAAAATAACATTTTTAATAAAGCTTCAATAATTCATGGTATCAACAAATAAAAATTTTATGAAACTACGAGGGATGTCCGGTTACTAGGGTACGTTTGCGCGATACACCGCCTACGTCGCTCCGATCAGATTGAAACTTGCACGTATTGTAGATGTGAGTATGTACTGCATAGATGACTTTGTCATTGCCTTAAGTTCAGTGCAACGTGTGCAATGGCAGCTGCACAATGTCAGTTCCGATTGAAACATATTCCAAGTTTGAAGTGCGAGCGGTCATTCGTTTTTTGCATGCAAATAATGAAACACCTACCGAAATTCATAAAAGAATATTAAAGACTTGCGGAGAAGGCGTTATGAGCCGAAGACAAGTTAGTGTTTGGTGTAAACAGTTTAAAAGTAGACGCACAGCTCTGACCGATGATGCCAAAGATGTGCGAAAAAGGCATCAACAACGAAAACGGATGGGAATCCAGACCTGGCTCCTTCTGAGTTTCATTTGTTTGGGCTATTGAACGCTTATTTCTCGGGTAAAAGGTTTGAAGACGACGACGAAGTTCAAGAAGAAGTACGGCAGTATTTTACAAATTTGGATCGCACCTTTTAGGAAGAGGGTTTACAGGAGCTTGTGCCTCGCTCGGATAAGTCCCTCGGATAAGTCAGGGATTATGATGAAAAGTAGTTAACAGTTCACTCTTTTACTTAGTGTATGTTTGATTTCTATAAATAAAGTAGTCTGTCTGTAATTTACAAATGTACCTTAGCAACCGGACATCCCTCATTAATTAATTACAGCGATAACTGACTTATGGCAACGTTATTAGTTGGCCAAAGGCTATGTATTGTATAGTTCAACATCCAAGGACCAATCGACACCACCCCGATAGCGATAATGGAAGCGCTATTAACCTCAATGATTTTTTTTATGTTTCTTTTAGGCGGAATATAAAGAATTTCATGTTAATGAATTCCTATTCGCGGTATTAAGCGGTTGCATACTGATAGTGTACGTTTGTATAATTTCAGATCTAGTACCAGAATATTAACTCACCTCTAAAGATTAAAATATATCAAAATAACTATATGGTCACCGTAAGTATATATAGAAGTATTTCATAAGCTGCAAGTTTAAGTTCTAATGATTGCAGGCATAACTTAGTCTTTCGGTTTCGTCGATTACTCTCAATTATTTGATAAATCAAAGACCTACTGCTTAAAGGCTAAATAAAATCCATCTTGTGTACAGCAAAAAAAATATGCCATGAAAATGTTATCAAATATACCTATAGTAGTGGTAATACTGCAAAGAAGTTATTAAACGTAGGTACACCATCAGGGTTGAGATGATTTATTAGATTTGAACACATCTCACTTCATCATTTGCATTAACGCATATTTCTTATACAACATTGTCGCACGAGTGTCCTTTCTAATCTATTGCTGACAGCTATTTGAGTGTTGGTAGAAGAAGATTATCTTGACGTGTGTCCAGATTACAATTAATTTGTCAATATATTGTTCTTCTAGCATAACCCAGCCGAATGTTACTAGACCTATAGAAATTTATATGTACATTGTACATATATGTAAATTCAACACATTCATCAAAGCGAGGAACACATCATGTCATGAAAATATTATCAAATATACAGTAGCGGTAATACTGCAAAGAAGTTATTAAAAATGCACTATCAAGGTTGAGATGAGTTATTAGATTTTAGCAGCTCTCACTTCATCATTTGCATTAAAGCTTATTTGTTGAGACGGAAGTAGTTCAGTTGTTTGTTCAGTCGATTTGACAGAGTATAAAAACATATATGTGGAATGTGTGTGGAATCATATAATGCACTGTTTGTAATTATACAATAATTAATAACGTCTAAATATAACAGTGGTAGACAATTATCAGTAAACGTAATAAAAGTGCGTCTGTTGCAAAATATAGGTGTTCGTTATCCGAGATAGTTAGAAAATGGCTTCAGGAGGTGATGTGTGGTCATCAATAGAAAAACTCCGCGGCAGTGAAAACTACTATACTTGGGTTTTCGTGATGAAGAGCTTGTTGGAGCTGAATGGTTTAGAGAAATGTATAATTAGTGGTACTAATGCTGAAACAGACGTAGAAAAGATTATAAACTACAAAATAGGATACGGTGGCCTAAAATAGTAAAAAATAAAAAATACCCTTACCACCTCGATGGGTAAAGAACTCCTGGATACGTATTTCGGCAACTAAGTTGCCATCCTCAGCAGAATATACGAAGGAAGATAATGTTAGACG
>JARFOC010000586.1:429949-440328 GCA_031763485.1 Osmoderma eremita
TTAGCAATTATTACCTTGGTGTTCTGGGCGTTAGCTTAACTATCCCAATGGCGTCAATTAATCCACGATTATATCGTAAACGTACCGCAATCGTACGTAATTCCGTCAATGGATTTATATCCCTGTTTTACAGGATGGATTTATCAACAATACCTCCACGAAATTTACTCCAAAAACTAATATTCCATAATAATCCAAATACGTGTGACTTAAACCATGGTTAAGCGTGGAAAGGACGAATTTGACTATAAATTCTACCACAAACGTCACTCTAGATTTTATCGACTTCTAATCGTTCGTTATCGACCATCGCGTCGTCTAATCTATCTACCGCTAGATGGCCTTGCTACCCTCAATTCGTACAGATAATTTATTTTATTTACAATTATATTCTACATGAAATCGGCACGTTACAAACTATTATTTACTGTCAAAATCTGAGAAGTGAGCGTGAGGCTCACCCGCGACTAACGGTGTTAGGAAATATGGCGCGACTAACGCAGCGTTAATCAATTTTCTCCATGAATGCTGAAATACACTTTACAAAAAAATATAATTTTTGTACATTTGTATCCAACTTGACCCGAAAGGGCATTCAGGGGAAAAGATGAAAAAAATATATATATCCTGTACCCTCTGTATATATCATATTTTGCAAGTGTTAAAGAAAAGGCAAGTAGTCAATTAGTAAACATTGCAAGGACTGTGGGGCAGTATAATAAAACACACTATATCGGATCACTCCTCCTGTACAATAGATTAATCAATTCGGGGCACTTTTTTCGGAAATACCTTGATTCCCGTCGCCACCCGCATGACTGTATCAATTAGAAAAGAAATATATCTAAAAATATAACATAAATAACAAGACTGTAAACAGTCTGTATATAAAAAAAGCTAGTTGTATCTTATAAGTAATTACAAAGTCTTATACGAAAATCAGGATATTATGTTACCGTTTTATTCTATGAAGTTTAATTCCTTCGTTGTAACGCTCGCTTTTTTCGCTTTCGATTAATATATTTAGTTCAAGTTTGACATTGTGGTCTTGTTTTGTTGCAGGTCAGCTGTTTTCTTTCTTATGCTAGCCACGCAAAATATTTCAATAGTCCTTTCCTTGTGTGCTTTTAACTTTGTTTACTTACGTCAAGACCTGTTCTTCTTTTTCTTTCATCGGTAAACACTTTTAGTGCATCGTATAGAGCATTTATACCGATAATAACTTCCCTTAGGAAATCAGTTCATTTTCTTCAATCACTCGCAGGGCTTGTGTTGGGCTTGGCTCTGTAACATCTGCTCTTGCTCGGAGCAGATATGCAAAGTAATGTATACTGTCACAACGTGATGTTATTAATATCTTTGTTAACTTACCTGATGGGAAGCAGCCTCTTTACAGTCTTTGTTTAGTATGTTTGGTACCTTTATGTTTTTTTTTTCGGTTTGTATTTTGTTCCTCCTATTTTGGGGCCGTCTCTTCGCAGCAATCTGTTAGGTCATATTGGGTAGTCTGGTGATTTTTGTGTTACACTGTAAACTGTAACTTACAAAAAGTAAAGCTGTTAGCAATTATCTAGTTTTTTTCTTAGTCAGAGCCCTAGAAATATTCAATAACAGTAAAAGAAAAATGGGGAAAAATTGGTGTTGACCAGTGTTATCCATAGGCTTGTAAATCCATAGTTTGCCATAGTTTACTATAAATTATTATTTTTTATTTTTTTGCATTTTGTGTGACTTTGTTCATTGATACGTTAAAATTATGATTGGAGCAATATTTAATGCTTATTGTTAGCATAATAATGGTGTTCTGTAAATAAGTAATGTTAGTGAGCAGTCTTATACCGATTGTGCAGGTCCAAATGGCAATCTCGAATTAAGGTTTTTTTCGTTGCCAATTTACATTATTTAAAACTAGGAATCAAACAAAGAATTTATACTAAAGTAGATGACATATAACAAACAAGTGCTATCGATCAACAACTTAAAAAATATGCATGGCACTCTAACACCGCACGAACTTATTTGGTTATGCCCTCATAGGTTTAATTCAACACATCAGCTAAATTTTTTTGTTCATATTACCTCCGTATATATGACAAACTAACTAATTATAGGGTCTTAGTTGATGGAACACTGCTTCCAATCGGTATATTTCGCAGGGCGTTCTACCCCGTCGACCAGTTAACAAAATTGCAGCTTAAGAAAGATTTCCTAATCACGTTATCGACGACCCGTTCCAAAATCACCGTGCCACAACGGTTATTTTCTTTTATGGTGGAAAGCCATCGTCCTAATTTATTTTGTATCTTAATAATAACAGTGCCCGTCCCTGCTCGTAGTGGGCTCCTTTCAAAGATCCGATAGATTATGGGAAATGGATTTTCGCTTATTTTAATCCCTTATATCTTATACTGTTGGGGTTGCCGTTATTGTTGGCCAGAACTTTTCCAATTTCCTAATAGCCTTTTCCCGTGGTCTTGTTAACAGCGATAATAGGTAATATTTTCTTTGTGTAAGTACGTATGCACGAAAACGCATTCTCGTCCAGGCTTACAGATCATTTCATTGAGTTGTAATAAATATAACAATTATTATGTTAATGATAAATGACAAATATGATATAATCTTTTACGAGTTACCGTTGAAAATGATATTAAGGTAAATGCAAATAAGTCACCAACGACGACTGTGAGACAAATAGTAGCTAATAAGGAACGTAAGGCGCAAATTTCAAGCAACTTGAATCAATAGGGAGTTCGCAATAACAAAAATTCCGAAAAGTGCATTTAGCCCATATTGACTGCCATATGTACCCAGTACGGCCTATAAATTTTAGATAATAAATCTGGTCAGGTTAAATAAATTTATTTTAAGAAATCTAATCTAAATCAATTTTTACAGTCTGGACAAGTAAATATTTCAGCATCCTCCTTGGTAAGGCCCAAACATTTTTCGTGAACATAAAGTTTACAGACACTGCACATACGCATATCTCTTACTGCATCTTATCTGCAAACATGGCAAAACCATGATTGTTATTTTGTTCTTTCTTCGATTTTCCTTTGATATTAACGGTTTTTGAACATTTCGATTTCAACTTCGGTCTCTTTTTTCTTAAATAATGTTCTCTTCACAACGACCGCGCTGTTATTTATAGCCTTCTGTCTATTTGTAACTTTCGGGATATTATTTATTCCCTAAAATTTTGGAAAGACTGCGAAGCAGCATTTTCGTCCTCGTCTTCACATAAATTCAAGTGAGTGCCATCATGATCACCAATCAAAGCAGTTTTAATAGAATCGTCTTCATCTGTTGACAGAGCACGAGCTTTTGTGTATTTAAAAGTTGACAACCTGTAACCTGTGTTAAAAGTTGACTGTAGATAAGTTGTCTGTAATTTGGAAGTGTTGGACGGTGTCGATGCTGCCCAAGGTTCCGTTTGCTCAGCAACAGGTAACTCCGATGCTGTACTTGGTATGAATGCATCATCGGGTGTTACATTTGGATTTAAGTTTTGAGACTTCCTGATCGAAACGGTAGAATGTTCTTTTAAAAATTTTCGTACCCGTTTATGACTTGCAATTTGTTTTACTTCAGAAAACTGATGTTCTATGTTATTTTGCTTACAGTATTTTTACACGCATAGCCTTAAAATTTTTGTTGTTAGAGGATAGCCCACTTGCGTTAGTACAATCCCGGAACAGAGCTCAGCGTTCTGTCCTTCATTCAAAGCAAACTTGCGTCCAAGCTTGGCTTTCTGATTAGAATTGGACTTCAGATACCTTCGAAGAGTCCGTCGCGGAATACCAAATTCTGTTGCTGCTTTATAATCGGACATTTGTTTCTCTTGGGTTCTAGGGGTTTATTCAGATTATACTGGGTCAAGTTACCATGTTTCTGACGCATAAAGTATAATACTTTCCACATTGGTGTTAAAAATTCTTATTTTAGTTCGTGTAGATAGTTCATTTGATCTCGAAGTTTTACTTAGCATATAAAAAGTGTTCTGCGACTTATTTATTCTCGCGATTATTTCTTTTTCCATACTTTCACTTTTTCCCAAGATACTCCCCAAGTAACAAAATTCCTCTGCAGCTTCTATTTCCTCTCCTTCTATAGATATTCCCATTTCTCTTTCTGTATTTATTTTTATAATTTTTGACTTACTTATCTTTATTTCTAGTCCAACCTTTTTTGCTTCCTTAGCCAATTTCTCGGTTTTCTTTTGCATGTATTGCCTTTTTTCAGATATGAGACATACATCATCGGCAAACTCAAGGTCTTCAAGATGTCCAAAAGCATTCCATCTTTTTCCAGTTGTGCCTTTCGTAGTTTTTTTTTCATTATCCAGTCTACAATTATTAGGAATATGATCGGTGACAATACACAGCCTTGCCTTACACCACTATTTATATTTATTCCTTCTGTCTTTTTACCATTGTGTATTATCTGTGCCGTATAGTTCTCATAAAACACCTTCATCACTCTAATAAATTTCTCTGGTATCCCATACATTCTGAGGATCTTCCACATTGTTTCCCAATTCACCCTGTCGAATGCTTGTCTAAAATCTATGAAATTTATATAAACTTTGCTCTGCCATTCCAGTGGTTGTTCTATTATAATTCTTAGGGTATTTATGTGATCTGTGCATGTCCTACCGCTTCTGAAACCAGCTTGTTTCTGTTTTAGTTGTTTATCCACGTCTGTCTTCATTGTCTCTAGAATTAGTTTTGTCATAACTTTGCTTCCAACACATAATAGCGTGATTGCTCTCCAATTTTCGCGTTTGGTGTAATCTCCCTTTTTTTTGGTATTTTAACTATTAGCCCCTTTTTGCATTCATCAGGAACCTGTTCTTCCTCCCATATTTTATTGATCAAGGGCAATAGCACGTCAGTCGACGTGTTTATGTCAGCTTTGATGAGTTCGGCGGTGATATCGTCTATCCCCGCTGCTTTTCCTTTTTTTAAAGATTTAATAGCGTTTCTGATTTCTTCCTTTGTAAAGTTTGTTGTTGTCAATTCTAATTCATTCTGCATTTCATATTCTTCGATTTCCTGTTCTATACGTCTTTCTACACACATTTCGCTGAAATATTCCACCTATCTTTTCATTACTTCTCCCTCATCTTTTTGTATTTTTCCTTGTTTATCCTTTACATAGCTTTAGTTTGTTAGACGCTCCTATTTTATTTAGAATTGTTTTGCAGTTGCAGATCAGTTTAGATTGGGATATGTGCGCCTCCAATGCTTTCAATACAGCCTGACTGCCACTGAAAATTTTTACTGATTTGTGTTTAAGGTTTTTGTTCAACATCTCTCTCGCGTACATCTCAATGCCATAGATTTCAGCCTGCAAATTTGTTGCATATTGCTCGAAGTTGTAGTGTTTTTCAACTCTCGGGTCACTGCAGAACATTCCTGCGCCAACGCCCTGGTATGTTTTCGATCCTTACGTAAACCAGCAGGTGTATGCTTGCGTCAGTTTGGTTTCGTTACGTCTCCATTCCTAGGTAGTGAAGAATGTGTCGATCATATGTCGTGCGCACATCAGGTCAGTTGGCATTACCAGCATGCCGTCGGAGATAACCGTATCTAGCAGCTCATTTGCCAAGAACACATTAATACGCGGCGAAACATCGTAAGTCTGGCCTCCCTTTCCAAAGCAATATGTAGGGGCGGGAGATCCAGAAGAACTTCTAGCGCCAAAGACGGATTGGACGAAATTGTTCCCGTAATTGCCATGCTCGCCATCGTTTGTATGGAAGTGAGGTTTGCTGTGACAGTAGCTGGTTGCGATTTGCGCCACCAAGTTATTACCCTATAAGTGATGGTTGCGCGTATTACAGCCACGTACAACCAGTGAACTAGTTTAGGTGATAACCCCCAAGACTTTCCATATACCCTGCGACGAGACCATAAATACAGCCTGGTCCTTCGGGATACCTTTACAGTGCGGATAATGTCTTGTCACTTAGATATTTTACATTTTCTGCAAATTCCAGTTTCACGCCTTGAATGGTGGGCCTTGGAGGGCTGTGGAGACTTCAGTTTCGCCTCACCCCCTTAAACCGATCACCTCAAAATTCCAGCATAGCCGTTTAACTTTTTGGATAAGCGTCTTTGTAGCTATACTTCTAGTTTTTTTTCAGACCAGTATCGGACGGTAGACGAACTGTGACGACCGTGAAGTGGAAAAGATGATTGGTTCGTGAGCAGAATATTTAATATAGAATTTTCGTCTCCGTCACATTTATCCTGACAAAATTGCTGACGTCTAAATTGACCTGCTAGAGAATTTTCCTGCTTTCTTGTGCCTCGGGACATTTATATTTATTTCTTTTCAATATATCCTTAACAATACTTTTCGGAATGTCTACAGTTTCAGTAATTTGGCGGTTCGAACATGGCTCGGTAGCTTCTACAAAGGCACATACTTTAACCTCCTTCTCCATTTTCTCGTCAGGAAAGAGCGTCTCAGTCGATCACCAGTGCATTTCCTACAACCAGTGTATATTTAAAATTGTTTGATTGCCCCGACTGGACGATCGGGGAAAGAAAAAATATAATGGCCAATTACCGCTTCCGCATTTGGTGCGTAATAATACTTTAATGATATTTATCCGTTCGTTTTGAATAAACCAAAGGCATAATAAATAACGTAAATGGCTAAAATGAAATATAATTAGATTTTTTTATATGAGAGAGCCGAGATACAATGTACTACAAAAACCGATCGATTAATACATACTCAGGTATTCCAGTTTAATCTAATAACTCTCGCCGAACCATTCACACAGCCTGTCATGTGATTCGTCGGCGTTATAGCATCATTGCATCCTGGAACTCAGTTCGGCTAATGTGTATATCACTCAAAGATGTTTGTTTTTGAATATTATAATATACAGTCAGCACGTAAAGGTTGGAATAAATTCATTTAAAATGCAGATGTTTTTTTTTCGGAAAGAAACGCTAGGACCCGTCGATTTTTGATTGTAGTTGTCGTTTTTCTGATGATTATTTCATCTATACAGGGTGACCCAAAAACATGTTATGACAGCTCACTTTTTTTAATTCTACGTCAAATTCTGAACATCATTTCCTATACCTAAATTTAACTGTTTTCGAGAAAAATGCACTGTAACTTGAAACATCAGCATATTATTATTTATCTGGAATAAGCAGTAAAATGCAATACAACTCAAAAATTATTTTATGAAATGTTGGAGATGACCTTCACCAACTTCCTGCCAGTATCCGAGACGATATTGAAGTTTTGCAAAACGTTATTATCTACTAATAAAAAAATAAAAAATAAAGAAATACCCTTACCACCTCGATGAGTGAAGAACTCTTGGATACGTATTTCGGCAACTAAGTTGCCATCCTCAGCAGAATCTACGAAGGAAGATAATGTTAGACGTCGCACTCTGGGAGATTTGCACCACACAGAACACCACTTGAATAACACTATCTTTCGGCTTATAATCTAAGTCTATATATACTATCCGATCGTTGCGGTACACTAAACGTGCTCAGTGAACCGTAATGACCCGCTCAACAATAAGACTACTATTTGCAATGAGTTAATACTGTTAAACAAACACAAACAATTGGATTAGAACATAACCAGTATAAACAAACACAAAATAATTTAAAAGGGTCAAATCTGGGGATCTGGCCGGCCACTCAATTGGACCCCGTCGACCAATCCATCGTTCAGGTAAAAGCGTATTGAGGTACTCACACACAGGACGAGTGTAATGGGCCGAAGCCCCATCTTGCTGATACCATAAGAAATCGTTTGGTGTGCCAACATAATCTGGATCGGGGTATAAAGTGGCAAGATATAGTACTAGGTCATCTTCTAAAAATTCTGAATATCTGTCGCAAAAAAAAGGGCCCCAAAATCTGGATTTCAACAATGCCGGTCCAAACATTAACTTTTTGAGGATATTGCGTATGACATTCTATTATCTAGTAGGGATTTCTAGTATCCCGATACCGACAGTTTTGCTTATTTACACCTTCAGTGAGACAAAACGTTTCCTCATCCGAAAATACAATTCGTTTTGAAATCTGTGGATCGTTATTGCAGAAATCTCGTAAAATTCAAGTCGCCTCTCGTAGTCATCTTCATTTAGTTCATGAGCCACCTGGAATTTGCAAGTATGCCATTTATTTTCCTTTAAATACTTTAGACCGGATGTCTGGCAGATCTGACCGCAGCAATACTGCGGCTATGCATATGGCGGTCTTCTTGAACAGCCAGTAATACATTTAGCTGTTTATCTTCTGATACCGCAAACCGACTTTTTGTGTAATTATGCCTAACGTGACCTAAATTACGATATTTTTTTTTCTATATTGCTGGCAACAGATTGGCATATTGGCTCTCTGTGAGGATACTTGTCATTAAACATTACGCATATTTAATTTTGGGGTGCGCATCCTGTCCCCATAACCAATCATCATCAGTATCTCTATTCGCACTCATTGACACGTACCATTAAAAAAAATTATCGTAATAAGTTTTGCTAAGACAGAGTCACTTAAGATATGAGTCAACTGTCCCCGTCAACAATATGACTCAATTCAAGGTTTTGTTTACATATTTTAAGTGCTTAAGTTTGGTTGAACTTTTTATGCTTCTACAATTCATTTCGGAAACAGTTGAATTCAGGTAAGGGACGTGATACATAAAATATGTTCAGAATTTGACGTAGAATTTGAAAATGAAATACTTACTTGATTACTTAAAGTAAGCATGTCATCTGCTTGGTTCGGTTGATCGAGCCTTCCACTTGGGCCACTAGCTCCTATTGTAGCTCCTATTGTGTAGGATGCCATCCTAGAGTTCATCAAACTAATCCAGGTCCTTGAGGCAGCTCAGAATCTTGTTCAATAACGAATTTTTCAGGTCGGCTATGGAAGTAACATTCTCTCCAAAGATGGAGTACCTGATGTGGGTGGCCGCAGGATACACAACGTACTCTGCTGTTTCTTCGTCTTCCACATACAGCCGGCATTCGGTTTCTTCCGATAACCCGATTCTCTGTAGGTATTTTTTGAGTCAGCAGTGACCTGTAAACACAGAAGTAATTATTTTGACACTTTTAGGATCAAGTTTTAGTAATTCTCCGGTTTTGACATGATTGGGTGAAATACACTCCTTCGCATGTACCAAACCAAGGAAATTGTTCCAAAATTGGAGTACTTTCTGTTTTAACCAGAAGCAAATTTGTCGTTTGGTTATCGAAATTGATATGCCAATTACCAGTTCTGCACCCAGGAAGCACCCCGCGGCACCCTCTTTTGCAAGGGTATCGGCTGACTCATTGCCTTGAATGAGTCCAGATTAAGGTTAGATTGTTAGGCGCCCCTAATGTAATTAGAATAGTTTTCAAAAAAGATATCTGCCAATATCCGGCACGTACGTTCAAAAATAGTATATAAATATATTTTAAAATATATAAATTTAAAAAAATATACGAATCCGCGGCTGGGCGTTAGATGTCTCTGTAGATATTTCGAAAGGGATGAGCTAACGTGAAATCGACGATACGGCGTACTGAACGGGCGACAGGCATTTCCCCGACGTGCACTGATGAGGACTAAGCAGTCCGAAACAGCTGTATGTACGTGAGGATGTCTGCAACTATGCAATCAGACGTGCTGTGTGATCCCAGGAGTATATTTATATATTTTTAAATATATTTATATACTATTTTAGAATAGTTTTGCAGCTCCACATCAGTTTAGAGTGGCATTTGTGCGCCCCCAATGCTTTCAATACAGCCTGACTGCCACTGAAAATTTTTACTGATTTGTGTTTGAGGTTTTTGTTGAAGATCTCTCTTGTGCACATCTTAATGGCGTAGATTTCAGCCTGAAAAGTTGTTGCATATTTTCCGAGGTTGTAGTGTTTTTCAATTATCGGGTTATTGCAGGATGAAATAAAAAAGGGGGTTTCCATTAAAGAGAAAATAAGTGAGCCGTCATAACATGTTTTCGGTCGGCCTGTATACATGAAATAATCATCAGTAAAGCGGCAACTAAAATCAAAAATCGATGGATTTCTTCCAGACAGAAACACCTGAATTTTAAATAAATTTATTTCAACTTTTACGTGCTCACTGTATAAATATGTATTGTAATTTAATAGTAATTTGAGTTAACGTAAGATGCATAGGAACTTTACTATTTGTGGTTTTTCTATATTTTTCTACGTTCTGCCTTTACAGAATCATTTTAAGAAGTGACCAAAGAATGTGGGTGGCTAAATTGGACTACCTTAATGTGCTGTTACACTCACCGTGTAACCGAAAAACAATTCTCTTTTTTTTTAATATTATTTTATGGTGTTTCGTAACTATTTCT
>JARFOC010000586.1:449860-463406 GCA_031763485.1 Osmoderma eremita
TTCTAAATAAACTTGTAGTAAACATAATAGAATTTTTTTTTCTATAGTATTCCATTTTCTAGCATTACTCCTATTTTCTTACCTGCATATTTTTCATAAGAAAGTGCATATTTAGGCCAAAACATCTGCATATTCATGGGCATATTTCCACTTTTTTTGCATATAATCCAGCCTCTAGTAATGATTATGTTATGTGTACATCAATTATAATACTGTTCATGTGCAAGGTGATGTGTTAGACCAGCGATCCGTCAGTACGGCTGAACATCGCCTTGGGATTTGTACCATATTCCTTTATATCTTTATTTGTTTATTTATCTTCTCCTTCTTATATTTTGTTATTGTAATGGTTCAAATAAAGATTATTATTATTATAATTAGGATTGTTATTATTTGTTTCGGTTACCATATTAACTAAATCATCTTCATCCAGTCCTTTATCCGCCGTAAGTACTACAATATCAGTCTCAGCTCGAGCAGTCCTGGAAACTTTCTCCTTCCATTGTCTGTGCCAATTCAATAATCCGAAAATATTCATGATCCACTGTTAACCTACCATCGCCTTCAACTACATCCGGCCATACTTTTTGCCAACAAGCATTGAGCGTTGATTGCTCAGTCTCAGTACATAACGCTCCCATATGCTTAACACAATCTAATTTTTTTTCCAATCATCCACAATTGTAAGGGATTCATCAATTTCTATTCGTTCCAAAATATATCTAAAGGTTAGCTTAATGTGCAGCGCCCTAAATGTCGAAAGTATCCCTTGATCTACCGGCTTCAGTAAAGAAGTCGTATTCTTGGGTAGAAATACAACTTGCACATTTTCTTGTTGTAAATCTTAAGGATGGTCTGCTACATTATCAATTAACAGAAGGCAATCTCTTTCTACTTAAATACCTTCCAATGCATGGGGCAAAGAAGTTATGAAACCAGTCATTGAAAAGTATGACAATAACCCATGATTTCTGATTGGCCATCCAATAAACGGGAAGGTTGACGATGATTGTTACTTTAAATGAGCATGGCATGAGCAAACGCTATTAAAGAGCAAAAAATCAAACATCCGATTAGTAGATAACCTTAGTATCATGCAGAATCACTAGTAAATAGTATCGCCTACGGTTCCCATTAACTTAAGTTGGCAGGATGTTACTACAAGAATCGAATGGCAGTTATTAAGCGATCTCCGAAAGATAAATGGGGACAATTTGCAGTTAGAAAGTGTCCTGTCGGTTTTATTAATGCTCGTTTGATTGATACCCGACGCTCGAACTCTGCGAGTCTTAAGGGAGAAAAAATAGGAAAAAATCGTCTCGGCATTTAAAGTCTTTTCCAAATCGCGCCCTTTTGATTAATGGTTTTGCCGAATGTTATTCCAACCGAGTCGGTTTGGCATTTTAATGTCGAGATTTCGGAACGGGCTACGTTAAAACTCCATTTCCTTATTGCACGACTTCTATGGCTATTATCGGGCATGTGTTGTTACTGCTGCCGACCTAACTTTAGTAGACATTTATGATATATCGTCATGCGTACGCGGGCGCAAACAAATAAACGTTTAGGTTTATCGAAGTTATCGACAGAGAATGACTAATGCAAATAAAAAGAGAATATCTACGTCTCGTGTTTTGTGAGAAGTTGAGAAACTTTTACTTTGTTTGAGATAAATTTGATAAAAATCATTGACAGCACTTCTGCAATTCTGGAATTGTTTAGTTGAATCTGTCATAAGTGTTGTAGAAAAAGGATATCTTCACAAATGTTTATAAACGCCAATATTAGGACATGGCTTAGTGTACCTATAATTCGATGGACAATGTATGGCGCCACATCAGAAGTCGATTAAAGCAAATAATATAACCTGAAACCTAGTACAGTTATATCTCGTTTTTTTTCAAGAGATTACACACAAACGCATTGACAAAGGCCGATACTTACCGTATCACTCACAAGTAAACACGCAAAAAGTAATTGCGTGCGAAATTAAAAATATGTACTTTATTTTATCATCAATTTTAATTTAACATTAATATGAATTTTAAATTTTTTAATGAATTACACCTGAAGTAAATCACTAAAAATAATCTACTGTTGCCAAATATCCCACTTTCAAACCTAACTTATTAAACTACGAAGAATTTTATAAAAACATAATTACCTTAAAAAAGAAAGAAAACAATGACTATTACATAATGATAGCTAGTAACAAAACTAAAGCTGTATGGGACGTTATACGATCTGATTACAAATTTAAAAAAAAACACCTAATTGCTTTAATGAGCCTTAAGAACTTTATAATGCCTTTAATGACAAATTTCTTCTTCGTAATAATTGTTTCTTTTGTCTCACCAGTTGTTGAAAATGATGTGTATCAGCATAAACCGACTTACAAAGTCCCACACTCCGAGACCTGAGTATATTTCCAGTTTCTTAGTAAAACAAACTGTAAAATATATTTGCTCAACTTTTCATTCAATAAGGGAAAGTTTTCCACCGCACTAATGACTTGCCCATGTTACTCCTGTGCACAAAAAAGGAAATATTAATAATCTGGAGAACTATCGTCCTGTTTGTATACTTCCGACATTTTTTTAAAATCTACGAATCAATTATGAATGAAAAATTGATTAACTTTTTAATAAGCATAATTTGTTTTCAATTTGCCAGCACGGGTTTTTGTCCACTAAATACAGCCTTGTTTAAATTTATAAGTCAGGTTTCCCTTGATATTGATGCCTGGCCATCTCACGTTAGCGTTATTTATGGATATATCTAAAGCTTTTGATAGTGTAAATCATGAAAGTCTACTGTCTAAGATGAAATCATATGGCCTTATGGGAGGTTCCATAACATAGTTTCAGAGTTACCTGTCAAACAGAAAACAAAAAGTTTCTATTAACTGTTGTCATTCTAAATCAGTCGTGGTCTCAAGCGGTGTCCCTCACGGATCAATTCTTGGCCCTATCATGTTTTTAATTTATATCAATGACCTTCCATCGTTTGGAAATAACACCAGTAATATTGCCCTTTATGCGGATGATGTTACGCTTGTATTGAGAGGCATTAGAAAACTAGTGCTTCTGAATACAAGCATAACAACATCCGCATCATTAAAAAATGATCTTATTCATGAAGCTTCCTCAAGCTTAAGTCGCTGGCATTCACCTAGTAATTTACAAATTTAATAATTTACAAACAATTTTTCGTATTCTATCAAGATATAATGTAAAAAAAATTGTTCTGTATAATGACAGTGTAAATCTTGTTGACTCGGCAAGGTTGCTTGGTGTATTTATGTTGATGAAAATTTGAAATGGAATTTTCATGTCGATTACCTTTATAAAAAGGTAAGGAAAATTTATTACACTATCCATGATTTGAAAAAATCTTATAACTTATTGACGCTAAAAAACATTTTGTTTTTCCAACTTTCACTCTAGAGAAATATTCGGAATCATTTACTGGTGGACTTGCCTTAATGTAGAACGTCTACTAATACTACAAAAACGAATAGTGAGAATTATTTATGATCTGCATTAGCGTGAATCTTGCAGACAAACATTCAAAGATAAAAAAAATTTACTTCCATTGATAGCTGTATTTATGAAGTATTATGCTTTGTATTCACGCATAAAACTGAATTTTCCACGAATACTCCAACAACCTATGATATAAGGGATTCTCTATATTTGCAACCTCCGTCCCATAAGACTGCCCTCTACCAAATAAATCTCACTTACTTAGGATGTAAGTTGTTCAATAAACTGCCTGGGTATATTAAATCCATAAATAGTTTCAAAAGTTTTACCTAAAATGTAAAAGGCTATCTACTAAATTTATTTTATGATTTTTCGTATTATTTATTTAGGCTAAGTTTACGAATTTTTTTCCAGTCGATTTTAGTCAATATCTGCATCTTCATGAAATTTTCCATGAAATAAGCAATAAACCGAATTACATTTATTATCGAAAATGCCGACAGTACGAATACGTCATCACTTTAACTACCTCTAGTAACAAACATCCTGGATCAGATAGACAAACAAAAACCCTCTTTGTTCGGTGCATACAAAAGGCATGCATTTTAATTATTTCAGTTCTAAATTATATTAAATCTCTCTCTTATTAAATATACCTGTGTAGCATTTTAATCCGTATTACATTGAAATTTCTATGAAAGAATTAATACGTAATTAACCCGTAATTCAACACAGGAAAGCTTTGTTTTCACATAATATTTTTAAATGAATATTTATCGGCCTCTGATTGGATTGAACCCTTCGCCAGTCCAGGTAATTTTGCAAGTCTTCTTCCGGAGAAAATTCCTAAAGCAAGACAGTTCGCTTCTGGAGTTCTTTTCGGAATTTCGTTTTGACAGTTCGTTTCGGCTCATTCGCGAGACAATAGTCTTTGTCTGCTCAGGCGCGGCAGCGATTTGTTCTCTACCGATCAGGACTTTAACTAAGTTCCTTTCCGTCCGCCCAAGACACCCAACGTTCGCCTCTGTCCGCCCACGACCAGACATCTCGTCTACCTCTGTCCAGACAAGACCTAGAACTCTCCTCCCCGTCCCTTCGAGACAGAACAAACCGTTCGCCTACGTCCGATCACGACATGTGTTTTTGTTATAAGTACCATGTGGTACGTGTTAGGTGTTACCTTCACCGCTTCGAACGGCATTCTACAAGTCAGAAACGCCTAAATCGCCCATCCAAGACTCACGTACTCACACATGGTCAAACAGCTAAGTATTCTAAATCCCGTATCGTTCTAAATTCTTTTGTTCTAACTGTTTCTCTACATTAACATCAGGGGTGACTTGTACTGTCGCAACCGTGATTAACTTAGCGCCCATACATTATTCGTTCATGTCGTTGATTCATTATCTATTTCAATTTTTAAATTCCTAACTTTTATTTCTACTTTTTTTTAACAAATATACTTTTTTCAGGGACACTTCTGATATTTCACTTTATTTAGTTACAAGATTCCTCAACCTTTGGTTACAAATTACATTATAAATGATTATTTGATGTTAGGCATGTTTTACCCTGTTTGTATTTTATTATTTCACACACAAGTAATAATAATTCAAACCGAAATTATTAAAGCACTTTTTTTTAAACAATCATCACATTTTTTTTTTCGCCTAAACAAACATCATTCCACTCACCAATCATTTGTAATAATTCGCGCTCAACACGTGGGACTCATTTTTGATGAGGTGTGAAGTGTAGTCATTTGTAATAACTAGATGAATACTTCAATTTTATTTCTAAGTAAAGCAGATCTAAGAATAATTGTACCGCATACTGTCCCAGTCACTTCTTTTCTTTTTTCTCTATTTCTATTCGTTATTTTGTACGTTTGTATAGCGTAGTTGAAATAAAGGTTATTATTATTATTATTACTATCCAATAACCATTTATACTTTAATACATACGGAGCTTAATTTCTATTCAGTCTTAGGACTAATGAATCTTTCCAAAGAAGGCACCTTCTTAACTAGAACAACTCAACCCAATTCTTTCATGAGAGACCCTTGGAGGAGGTACATCAGAGCTTGTTGATGAAGAATCACTTACAACTTCATACGAATAAGTCGCTGAACTTGATTCTCCTCAAAGAAGGAAGCAAACATGTTTTCCTCCTTTCTCTAAGAACTTCCCTGTAACCCCTTATTTTCTTCTATTCAACTATTTACTTTAGACCTTCTATCGATATTGGCGTCTATCTTCTCCCAGTGTGTAATTACGTTTTCCATTTTCTATTTATTTAATTTAATTATTTGATTATTATTTCATTACGATGAGTTACATCTCCAGGTGTGAGTACCTCAACGTTCAACATTCTTTGTTCATCCATTGCTAGAAGATATTTATCATTTTCAGACACCGTCTTAAGATTATATCACCAATTCTTCTCCACTATTTCGTGAAACGACTGATAATCATCCAATTAATTAAAGCATTACCCAAATTCCCAAAAACATTTGTGATAACTTTTCTTTAATTTCAACCGATGCGTCCCTGATACTTTTAGCAATATCAGAATTTAAAAGCATTTTCAAATTACTTGTACCTGGTCAGTTAAACTATGACTTGCATATAATTTAGCCCAGGTTTGGGGTAGAATGAAACAAGCCAATGCGTCCGGAAGGAAATGGGGAAATAACCGAGAAAATTTGAAAACGCTATTATTTATGACTTACGACAAACGCGAAGACTCGAAACTCGTAGTATCCCTGTACAAAGATTCCTGGAAAGAATATTGTTTATATGCATCAAAGGTCTTTAGGCATCGTACAAGATAATATACTTTCATTTTAGTTTTTTAATTTTAATATATTTTACAATGCATTCACACTTCAAAGAAGCGCATGCATATGTATAAAAAGTAAATAATTAATAATAATCTGCCAAAAATAAAAAATTAACTTATGGATTGGTAGCACTGTGCACTTCGACAAGTTAACTCAAATTTATATTCAAACCATTGACATGCACTAACCAGTCCCTTAGCAAAATTCAATAGCGCTATTCCGCTAATTGTATGTTTTATCGGTGTTAAATGGTAAGGCATTTAATATAATAAATCCACAATACAAATCAATGTCCAGGTAGTGAATAATCCAATATTTTAATTTTTTTTTAAATTAGGGATTATAGTTCTCACATTAGCAGTTTAAAACAAACATCGAGTTAGAGTTATGTCGGCGTACTTGGTGAAAGAGAGTAAGATATGATATAATCATATAATTCTGCCGTTTGTTTTCGTGTGCAATGGAGGTGACTTATAATAGCCGCCCAATGATGACTCGTAAGCTTGTAGCTTTATTGTCAGTAAGATATGGAGAATTCTAGTTTTAAGTTGGCATTATTAATATACATGTAGTTCCTTCTTGAGAGCGACAGTTGGTCACTTCAATGTCTATTGTGTAAGCAAGTGAGTTATATACGTTATCTTAAAGCTTGTATCCGTGTATTTATTAAAGGAATTAAAAGAAACCCACGATAAGACAACAAATGTGTTAAGGATATTTGAGATTTTGTTTAGCAATTATCCCTATAAAGAACTATAAACAAAGACGGTTATAATAAAATGAATAATTTCAGCCCGATTATATGTTTAGACACAACTCTTTTGATAACATTAAATAAACCATCGACAACACGATAAAATTATAGACAATACATCTTTATAAGTACCTAAATACGTCACTTACCAGTGGTTGCTGCGTTTTTGGTTTTGGCGGTACAGGGGTGCCAATTTTATATCCTCTCGATGCAGTGGGTCACCTCCATTGCATAATAGACTACAATTAGTCTATTAATGATTAAGTAGAATATTACAAACTATTTAGGCTTTGTTAGTATATTTCCTCTTTGTAGGTTTATTTGATTTTTTTTGACATCTGTGGATATCTAATAATCACATTTTATAAGCCCTGGGTGATACCCTTGTATATATACTTAAATGAGGAGCTGGTGCAACTCCCCATGTTTGAATTCCATATCGAATTATATAATCAATTAGTGAGAAATACATTGTAGTTAGTGAGTTCTTTGGCAAAAATCTTGATAGGTAGTATAATTGCATAGCCATTTTAACTGCAAGCGTCGGTATTAGCTCCACAAAAAGTTGCAATCAACCATCACACCTAGGTGAATACTGATATATGTGATGTATATTTTTTCATTCCAGGCGCAATAGTCTTTGTTAACACTACGCAAGCTTGCGCAAAATCTAAGCATAGTTTCACACACTCTTTTGGTTTTGAGTTTGCCGATTTCCATACAATAATTGTTTCAATCGATAACATAAAATAATAGAATGCGGTGACTTGAAATGATAGAACTTAAACAAAAAGTACCCTTACTTAAAGGAACGTAGTATCTCTGGTTAAGGTAAAACCTTGAAAGGTATCCTCTTTACCGGATCACCAGTGGGATAACACTAACGTCCAACACTTTATCCCGTTGTAGGTTTTACTGAGGATGGCAACTTAGTTGCCGAAATATGTATCTAGAGTCGGTCACTCATTGATATGGTAAGGTTTTTTTTGGTTTAGCTCTTCAATTAACCGATGAAATGCGATTAAAGACTCATAGTGTCTTGTTGGAATCACTATATCAAATTAAAGCAATGAAAGGGGTGTAAAAATTGAGCCAACTCTAGCAAAATATACACAATTATGAATAACAGGAAAACGAAAGAAAGTAAAGATTTAGTTTAGGCACATATGTAGGTACTATTTACATCAATGACAATTTCAAGCTCTGGTATATCTTCTTCCCTGTAACAACGTCATAATATATAAAATTAGCACTGTAGGTTGTGCTACAAACATTTTATAGAGAACATATAAATTTCATTATACACACCTGCTGACGTTTTCAGAAAAGCTGTCATCAGAAGGTACTTCTGAAATGACGGATTTGAAATCATTTCTGTAAAAAAGAATAGTAAGTACAGACTACTACGCTTATACAGAAGTATTTGTAGGTACTTACTTGTTAGATACAGTATGGCAGCACGATGACACAACTTCTTCAATAACTTGAAGGCGAGGTTTTTTCCTGAAATATAAATGTAAATGTAGGTCAATATAGGTACATAATTGCACATATACAAAATTCACAGTATGCTATAAGCAAACTGCCAAGATAAAATATGTATACATTTCTTCTTTAGTAAATAAACTATTGCAATTATTTCTTATTAAAGTAGGTGTACTTACCTGCTTTCCCATAATCTTTTCATTAATTTTGATTTAGAGTTCTTCTTTGGTATTTTCGAAGCGCAAACTCGAGATTTCGGCATTTTTACAAAGGAAGCACTGACAACTTTACACAACACTATTTAAAACCAGTAATAGTACTGAATAGTTATCTGTGGTAACGATAAGAAAACCCCTATATATATATTGTTATGATCAACGCCACCACCTATTTGTGTGCGGGTTAATTACTTTATTATTATAGGATTTGATTATTCCTTTCGTAGTCACAATTACTTGTGTATTATTGCTTGCACACTGTAGCAGGTAAGTAATGGATCAGCAAGTAACCCCTCATTGGATAATGTACATATTCAGGGCGGGGCTAAATGAGGGGCGGTACGCATAATTGTTTTTCCTTAATAACCCGGTAATTAGCACAGCTTTTTTTTCCCGCTCTAAGGGATTGAAAAGGTATAGCTTTTATCTATTACATGTCATCGGTAGTTTTGCCTTTTTTTGGCAATTAATGTATCCAGAAACGCCAATTATTTTTTTATATTTTCATAATCATTTTATAGACAAATCAAACTTTTTTTCAGAAATCTAAGAATGACAAGTTACAGATTTCATCCATGTCTTTCAACATATGAAAGAAAATAGCTATTTGGCTACGCATTTTGTAGTTATCATGGAAATAAAATTGGTTTTTTTAAATGTTAATTAGGTTTTTTTTTAATTAAAAAGCAACTACAATGGTACCTATACATGAGAATATATAAGCTCTATGATAATAAAAGCTCTAAAATCATTTAACATGACAATAACTGCAGTTTTCATATCGTACTAAACAGCCTTAAAGACGGATGACGACCCCTGGTAAGCGGAAACTCGAGTCCGCCTTTAATGCTTACACATGCTGGCACATGCTCTCTTGTTGGTGATTCCAACAAAAGAGCATATGCCTTTAATCGCGTTTTATCGGTTAATTGATTTGGCAGTTTCGTTTCTCATATTAGTTCTTCAATCTATAGAAATCAATAGGTAATTTTTATTATTAGAAAAAGCCAATATAACCAAAAATCTACAATATAAAGACGTACATCCACAATGCAAATCTACTCATTCTTTTTTTTAATCAGTAGATAATGAGTGAGCTATGCAACAAAATACATACCGTCTTGATTCATAGAAATATTCATGATATATGTAATCTGACATTAGTTCATTATTATTCAAAGCAAAACTCAAAAATTTAATTAATGCGCTGGTGTGCCACACGCATGTTTCTTCTTCGGAACAATAACATTAATAACTAACGGTAGTGCCAGAGGCTTAAAAGCATACGCTGCTCATGTGTACGCAGGTTAATCCGACCGTGAAGTAGAATGATAATGTTGAGCAAATTCGATAACGAACGTCGACGGCGGTTCCCCCGTGAATTCGTTAGAGTTCTATAAATAATTTCTTAATTTTAATGTTCAGGGCGAAACGTCGAGTCGCGTCGAGACGGCGGTTCTATATAAATCGTTCCATGTCTTCTTCCCGGTTGATATATATTGCTCATTATTAAACTAATTTTCTTATTGATTAATGGTGCTGTTATGTGTATACGTTTTCGTGGAGTACCCCGACCGCTTTAAGTCTTTTGTTTTCATAATTACAAAAGAAAATAGTTAACAATATAATATATGCCTTTTGTAGTTCTTGCAATAGGCTGGTAGTTTACATAAAGACAGTACACCTATAGATATTTTTATGACCCTTGGGTTCAATAACATCATGTTTAAAAAAATCAGAACTCATTTTTCTATGAAATTAAATTTTTGTTCTTTAACAGATTTAACAGAGCTTGCGATTTCATAATAATTTGAAAAAACGTAAAAGAGCAATTAAATAAGGTAGATAACGTGCTCTAAGTGATGACACTATAAGTGGTTAAAACTTATAAGTGAAATTCGGAACATGAGAGAAGCCTCTTCGGAGAGTGTATTTTCCTAACATAAGTTGAATTCAAAGACATCCGGGAGTCGCTTGGGAAACAGACTAGGACCTCTAAACGGCCGATCCTCTCCCTCGACAAGAACCTGAGGCATGTAATTATAGAATCAAAATTGCGCTTTCCAGTATACGAAGCACATCTCACATTACCGACAAGGGAGAGTAAATAGGTCTAGCGTTGCTGGACTTGCCCAACAAACAGGACATCATATAAATATAGATAATATAAAACTGATGAGATCGTTTGCTTCGACGCGCGAGATGCTCATGCTTCTTTATATTAAATGGCGCCCAACGTGGGGTTATTAACACTCAAATAAAAAAATCCTTATATTTGGGGGGATTGATTACTTGATTACTTGATACTAAGATGTCATCCGCTGGGTTGACGATCGCTCCTTCCACCCCGGCCGCTTGGTCCTATTGTGGAACGGATGGCGTCTTAAAGTTCATCCCACAAGTCCAGGCCCTTGAGGTAGGTCAGAATCTTGTTGTATGAGGAATTTTTCAGGTCAGCTATGGTAGTAATGTCCCTTCCAAAAATGGTGAACCTGATGCGGGTGCCCGCCGGACAGTGGCAGATAACGTGCTTTACTGTTTCTTCATCCTCCATGCGCAGCCGGCATTCGGTTTCTTCCGATAATCCGCTTCTGTGTAGGTGTTTCCTGAGTTTACAGTGACCTGTAAACACAGAAGTGATTATCTTGATCCTTTTACGATCAAGTTTTAGTAATTCTCCGGTTTTGACATGGTTGGGTGAAATACACTCCTTCGCATGTACCAAACCAGGAGAACTGCTCCAAAATTGGAGTACTTTCTGTTTTAACCAGAAGCAAATTTGTCGTTTGGCTATCGAAATTGATATGCCAATTGCCGGTTCTGGACCCCGGAAACAACCCGCAGCACCCTCTTTTGCAAGGGCGTCGGCTGCCTCATTACCTTGAATGAGGGAGTGACCCAGATTAGGGTTAGTTTATTGGACGCCCCTATTTTGTTCAGAATAATTTTACAGCTCCAGATCAGTTTAGAGTGGTATTTTTGCGCCTCCAATGCTTTCAAAGCAGCCTGACTATCGCTGTAAATTTTTATTGATTTGTTCTCGAGGTTTTTGTTAAAAATTTCTCTGCGCACATCTCAATGGCGAAGATACATTAGTGCACGGCGATTGATTCGCTATATGCCAGAGGCGAAATGTGGTTAATCTGGCCTCCCTTTCCAAAAAAAATGTAGAGGAGGGAGGTCCAGAAGAACTTCCAGTGCCAAAGACGGGGTGGAAGAAATTGCTTCCTTGATTGCCATACTCGCCATCCTTTGTATGGATGTGAGTTTTGCTGTGGCAATAGGTTGTTGCGCCTTCTGCCACCAAGCTATTGCCCCATAAGTGATGGCAGGGCGTATTACCGCCACATACAACCAGTGAATAAATTTTTGGGATAGCCCACAAGACTTTCCACATACCCTGAAGCAAGACCATAGGTACAGCCTTGCCTTTTGGGATACCTTTTCCAAATACGGATTCCAGGTTAATGTATTGTCAAGTATGACGCCCAGATATTTTACATTATCTGTAAATTCTAATTTCACGCCTTGAATGGTAGGTGGTTGTAGATTTTCCACCCTCCTCTGCCTGGTGAACGGCATTATCGTGGTTTTGCGTGGGTTGATGCATAGGTTTTCCCTGCCGCACCAACTACAAATGGCATCTATCATCTTCTGGAGGGCAGTGGAGATTTCTCTCTCACCTGACCCCCTTAACAATACGACAATGTCTTCCGCATAGGCTTCTACCTCGGCTCCAAGTGCTGCAATGATGGCCAGAAGGTCGTCAACGAGGAGGGACCACAGCAGTGGGAATAGAATTCCTCCCAGCGGACACCCCCCGCCCGGCCTAAACTTCACCAGGGGAAGTATCATATCAATATATACAAGATTTTTTGTACCGTTACGCATAGGTATTTCCTAACTGTAACGTTAAGCGACATAGTAGGCAACCAGTTATAGGTTAACGTGTCGTTCTAAGGAAAAACTTTCAGCATATCATGAAAATTTTAAATGTACGACGAAACTGTTAAAATTTATTACGAAAGTATAGTGGAATTTGATACGGATATATTATTTGCGTTGACAAAATGGAGCTATGAAAAATTTGGTTACGTTTTTGCGAAAGAAAGTGCAAAATTTCAACTTGGAATGAAGAAATTATTTAATTCTAAGGATTAATTAAGACGAACACAACAACATAACTGTCCTCCTTGTCTTTCAAGGCAATTCTGGGTTTATTCTATTACATGCAGTACGTGTACGGGCTTTCAGTTTTTCCAAACTACGTATTTGCATGTTTTTATCGACTTTACTTTTCAGATAACCCCAAAGAAACAGCTGGATACAAATCAGCTGATCTTTTTAGGGCACTGCATTCGTATCAAGGTTGTGCATGAGGATTTGTACGGGATCAATAACTAACAGATTAATGGAAAGTAAATTTTATTATCTACTATGCAACTGCTAAAATATTATGATATAATAGAGTTTGGTTATGTTTTTAATAAAGTACATTGAAAATTAATTGAATTAAGAAATAATTTTATTCTAATTGTTAATTAAGCCAAACAAAACAAAGGTAAATGTATCTTCGCCAGTAAAAAGTATTTTATTCAAACTTTCTGTTTTCATTTTACGAATTAATCATTGTTTCCCAAAAATAGTCTTTTTATCTTCCGCGAAAAGCTCTTGATGATTTATATTTTAGAAACTAGTCTTGTAACGCTAATAACTCCACTATGTTTCAAGGATTCAGCAAGGGTTAGAAAAGGCTGACAT
>JARFOC010000586.1:463506-475612 GCA_031763485.1 Osmoderma eremita
AAACTTTCCCAAAACTGCACGAACCTTACTTTCTGTTTAAATAAAAAATATTTTGAATTTTACCGTTCCATTACAAAACCAAATTTGTTTCTAACGTTTAATATACAGCATGTCCACGGAACAACAGCCTGAATATTTAACAATCAACAGTTTTTTCGTAAAATTTCTGAAACAGGTCAGTTTTCCATAGACGGGGGACAACGTCTATTTCCAATTGATGATGTATCAGGTAATGAGAGTGTTTGGTTTTCCCACGGATGGCTATATATTGTCCGCTGCAGTTCAAAATTTAATTTCAAGAATATCTAAATACAAAATCGATTAACCAGAACGCCATTATAATTTTTAAAAAAACCTAATCCATGTGATGAATGATATCAAAAAATTGTTTGTCACAGCAATATAAAACCTTATGTACGTATTAACACGATACTATGTTGTACATAATAATAAATTTAATAAATTTGGATTCATTTTATTTATGTCATGTTGGCACAAGCCGGGCAATGTCTGGATGACTATTAACTGACACTTTCCAATTTAAATTATAATGACTCAATAAAAAAATTCATCCGTTGAAACACGAAGCAAATAAAGTATCAGGGAACGCAGACGATCGAAGTTAACGATTCGCATTGCCTGCAAAGTGCTAAAAAGCTTCTGAAAATAATTATCCACCCTATACATTGATGAAACGAAATGAATCTTCTCCTGCTATAAATTTCAATGGCTCGCATTATGTGACAAAGTTATGGAACGCAGTAATAATGATGAAAATTTTGTGAAAATTATATTATTTACTGACAAAATGTTGTTGGCTGAGTTTGGGCGACATTAGTTCAATGAACTACGTTATTTAACATTTAACAACGCGAACCCAACGTCTTGAAGAGAATAATTAGGTAATCATATAGCTTAGATCATATATATTACATGAGTACCGCTATCACCGTTACTGTTTCCAACATGTACAACCTACGATTTTCGAGCTATTACTGTCTTGCCTATGAACATTACATGTAGCTATCTCTTATCTGACCACACGTGGAACCGGAAATGGAAACGCAAGTGCAATCTGTGCGATTTATTACGGGACGTATGCGATTTCATAATTGATTCGACTGATTGCCGTTACTGTCAATGTCAGCTGTTGTCTATAAATGTCTGTAAGCCAGTTATTTATTTCTTCTGTGTTGTGAGCGAATTGTAGTTTATTGTTATTTATGTTTTATATAAGCGAATTAAAAGGAAGTACCTACACTTTTTGCAAGGTTTTACGTATATCGTCAGATGCGATTGTTAAGGCAGTTAACTCATAGCTTTGAACATGTTTTAAAATAAAAGACAATAAATGTGGACGAATTTGTATGTCTTCTACCAAATGTTATTGTATTGCTTCTATTGCACCACGTGTGTTATGCCATTGGTTCTAACATGGAGAAGTAACCACCTTATTTGTTTTTTAGGTTTTTTACTTTTTATTGAACTCTCTTTGCCCTATCTTCAATAATGATTTTACCCCATGTATATAAACAGAAACATACGAACAGTAACAAACAAATTAACATAAAAGCACAGCTGCAAATATTACTTTTTTTCTGAACATAAAATTAAAAATTGAGTTAACATCACAGATCGTAAGAAAAACTTAAAAACACTTCACGCTGCCCAAATATATATAAACTATACATATTTCAATATCATCCTATATTTTTATGCTCACAGTAATATAAGAAATATCAAAAATGTCAAAAACAATTAACCGTAGAAATGCTATTATCGGCGCATGGTTTATTGCTGGTATCACCATACTAGCAAAAGAAATGAAAGGGGTACAAGCATTAAAGACGGTTTGAGTTTCTGCCTGCCAGGCGTCATCAGCGTCTCTCCGAATGCTAAACCCACTTTCATCGCTACTGCTTCGCGAAGTTATTCCGAAATGTCCTAGCCACTTGCCTGCGTCACGACATACCCCATCTAGGGGACACCGGTCAAACACACAAGTCACAGAGACAAATGAAATAGCGCCGGTAATGCCGTACACTGCAATGCTAAACTTTCTTCTTGTTTTTCATTAAAGGATAAACATCAGAAATTCCTAAATTTGTCATTATTTTTATGAAAATATGAAAGCCGCTTTGAAAATAAAAAGTTGCATATCCTTTTTTAAAACTGATAGGGGAACTTTGTTTTTATAAGCATTTACGAGTTGTAACTTATTTACTTTTCCTATTCTTTCTAAATTTATCGTTTAAAAAGGTACATCCTGAGCTAAGGCATTTCTGTACCGGATTCTTTAATATCAACCTTAGTGTCCATTTACTTGATGATTTTAATTAACCATAACATGTCTATTTCTACCGCTATTATTTTTATAAGTGGGAATTGTTCTCTTGTCTTTAATCACCAGTAAATCACCACCATATTGCACCTGTCTGTTAAAAATTAAAAATTCATTAAAAATACATTATCATCTGGAAATTTACTTTGGAAAATGTTACTACGAGCTTCCAGTAGCAATAAACGCCTTTGACCGCCTTGCCTGTATACTTTTTTCCTTTAGAGTGTTTTGTATTCTCCATTTGTTTCATTTTTTACTGCGCTCTTTTCACCATTACTGTTTATTTTATTGGTTGGTGGAAGTGATTCAGTTTGGTTATCCACTTTGAAAGGTTGTCCATGTTGTTCGGAATATCCTGGAACCTTATGATGCCGATGATTATTTGTTCACATACTTTTCTTCTTAAAAAGAAAATCTGAGAAAATCTGGATCGGCTATGCTGTGATCTGTGCTGAAATCTAAACCAGTACTGCTATGATTTATCTCCTTAGCTTCTATAATGTGTGCATACAAGTTCACACTTTCCTTGGGACAAGTAGAGTGGTTCTGCACTTGCCAATCTTTCGTTTGACATATTGGGGTATCATAGGTTGGCAACACTAGTGAAGAGATTCATGTATTAGCAAGATAGACGCTATCACGTATATAGATTACAATATGTAACAATATGTAGAATCTAACAGTATAATAAATAAATAAAGTGTTATATTAAATACAAGTGTTATATTTAATAAAGGTGTTAAATATACAACGTAAGGATACGACATGGGGTAATCTAAAACATAATTGCTATTGATAACTGATATGAAATTAAGAATTTAGTTATATCTTACCTAATTGTTCACGCTACTCCGTTATTGTTTATACTTGACAATTTCAACATTAATTTGTCCCGGAAATCCATTATTTCAACTCGTACTACTGTAAACGTGTTAACGTTAAAAAAGTAGGTTATGCATCAGAGCTTATTATATCTGATGTACGTCAAGTTTAATTCAAATTTCGCGCGTTTGTCATGCCGTGACGCACTCGTGGTCAGCTGCGAATAAGAAGATAGGAATAATCGTATATTAGACAGAAATGTGGCCATTTTTAATGTCTATGATATGTTGGAAACAGAGTTGGGAAATATAGCTGCATCCATTTAATGTATATGATCTAAGTCATATAGTTAAAGTCCATGCACTTTAAGAACATAGTAGATAGCGCTGCAATTGGCGACCGTAGAACACTGCTAAATATTGGCTGGGTTCAGTGAGTTACGGCGCTGTGCGGCGCTGGATCTAGCGGTGTCCTGAAAGCAACCGCTAGATCTAGCGCTGGCGCAGCGCTGGATGACTTAGCGGAGAGTGGGGATAGGCGCTAACCATCCAAATACGAATTCAAAAGAACATGGGAATGATGTTAAATCACTAAGTAATGCTTTTTTTATATTTTGTATTAGTTTAAATCATAGAAATTGTTATTATGAAGTTGTAGGTACTTAGAAACACGCAATATAAATATAAAAAGTATAAAAGTTTCTATTTTTCAATTTCATTACCGTTATTATGCTATCTATCTAAAGAGAAAGTGACCGCAATCCTTATAAAACTGCATTTAGTGTAGTAAAATGTTGTCAAAAAAAACAACTTAATGCTTTCTCATCGTTCGCAGAGATTATAATTTAAATATTTACACATGATTCATATTAATCTTGTTTTATTCTAAAACTGCATGTCGATCGAAGAGCCGACAATTTAAAGAAATATTGGCGGTTTTGGTTTTCTTAAGTATAATTGTATAACTTCATGATAGCCTTATTACAATAGTAGAAAGACTTAGCGCGGCTTTTTAAATGGTCAAACCAACGTACAACAAAGATACAACGCGCATGCGCCAGAAAAGGCGGTCAAACTGCACCGCTCTATCAGTTCTAGCGCTGACAACGAGCGCTGGCGCTAGTGACTTCTAGCGCCGTACAGCGCCAGAACTCATTGAACGCACCTCTCTTAGATAATGGCGGTTAATTGTTTTTGAAATAAATTTTATTATAACCTTTGTTAAATTCTTTGAAAGTAACACTAAACTCGAATGACAAATATTTTAGTAAAATGTTTAAGATAGATATACGGTTATGTTCATTTAAGTTTATTTAATCCAACCAAAAAAATGAAAATATTTTTTTATAAATCACATATTCAAACATACTTTGAAATAAAATAGACTTTTATGAGACAAAAGATGAAGTATATAAAAAATATATTTGAAAAACCAGACGTGTTGTGATGTCAGAGGTATATTTATATATTTTTTTAAATATATTTTTTATATACTTCATCTTTTGAACGTACGTGCTATTGGCAGAAATCTTCTTTTTCTGACTTTTTTTGTTCTATGAGACACTTTAATAGTTCAATTTTTATAATTATATAATTATAATAATTATAGAACAGTAACGTGCCGATTTCATTCGACGTAATTTTTGTAAATGAAATAAATTATACGTGCGAAATGGGGGTAGCAAGGCCATCTGACGGCGATTAGTTTAGACGCGCGGTCGATAGCGATCGGTTATCGGATATCGCCACAGAAGTCGATAAATCAATTAAATCTAGAGTCACGCGTAGTTAGCGCTATTAGTTGTCAAATTCAATGTTTTTAAGACTCGCAATGATTGAAGGCACACCTATCGTTGAATTTTGCAGGGCAATTGGTTTTGGAAATTAATTATTGAGGAAATATTTATGGAAAATCCACCCTGAAATACAGGGATTACATTCAGCGATAGTATCACGTTCGATTGGGGAACGTTCACAAGATTTTTGTGGAATAATAGACTCAACAAGTCGAGCACGTGAAGCCACACACCAACAAGGGCTTTTATTTGTACCCCCTTGATTTTGGGGTTTACAATAACATTTTCTGTACTTGCCAATTGAAATAGTGGAATTTTCGGATAAATCCCTACTTAAACCAGCTTTTTGGACGCAGTCTGTCGAGCCGAGAAGTGGCCCCAGTGGTCCTGTTGTCCGCAGCCTTCTACCGGAAACCGGCTCACCTGAATTTGAGGCACGAACTCGACAACAAACAGGTCGGATTTACCCATTTATTTTTTTATTTGGCGTATGATCTACAGATAGATTTGATTTAATATATATCTTGTTTTCTTGCTGATAAACGACTTAACTTTTTGATTTAAATAATTTGGTCGGCCTTCAGCCGCACTGTATTAATGTGTAAAGTTGAGTGATCAGCCATCTATTGGTTTTACGGTTTCGAAGGGCTTCATCCCGTCGAACCTATCATTGCTTTAAATAGTTTAATCCAACATAACTTCGTATTTATTTTTCTTTACTTTACATTTAACTTAAATTTTCAATATTAATATACATATCGGTTTATACACCAAAGTTTTGTCTTATTTAATGAATTATTTTTAAAGAAATATCTAGGTAATTAGTTCTAACCCCAATGGTATTCATCCCCGGTTCTTTTGTGAGCGGAATCTCGGGGTAAACCCAACTTTAATGAAAGTGGCGCCAAATCTTTAACCCAGCCGTCCCCACTAAGCTGGCCGGAGCAACCCGAGTAGGGTGCGTACCAATTAAGGGTTACGTTTTATTCTCCTTTTACATTTTGTGGCGTCATTAGATCTGACTGTCGTTTGTGGCACGTCAGAAACAATGCACAAATTACTACAAATATTATTTGTCTTTATGTAGATAATTCAGAAGCATCACTTAGAGACGACATTTTCGATGATGATCCAGTACCTACTAGCTGTAATAATAAATTCTTCTATCATATTGTCTACGATATTGTCCAGCTCATACATCTTACATTCTTCGACAATGGTGTGTTTGATGTAATTTATCCATGCTTGAGCAGTTACGAGTCCTTCAATTAATAATTGTTTTACCTCTAGTAATTTGAAGATTTTGTTATTTGTAGCTACATATTCCTTCACTTGATTCCATACCAGTTCTATTGGATTTAAATTGCAATAATATGGTGGCAACCTTAAAATTGTACGAACAGTTTGTGCTCTCATCGATTGCATAGGGTATCGGATTATTTTTCAGATAGCTTTTAGCAAGTTCAATTTTTAAGTGTGAGCTATCACAAGCAATTCCTTTTGACACGAGCTAACTAATTGAAGCATCCGTTTTTCCATGCAGTTGTTGGCATTTTTTCTGCTTTGACGGAATGGTATGGTGCATTATCCATTACAATTACACAATTTGGTTCTAAACAGAACATTCACGCTGTAAATACTTGGTAAGCTGAGCTTTTTGTTCGATTAAAAATATAGCAACCCATGGATGGATTTTTTAGTGCAGTTGTTACCCCGTCAATAAGAGCTTGTCTTGGTGCAAGAATTGTTGTATCTTTCCATACGTTTTGTTTGGTGTGGCTAAATAATAAACATTTCTACCCTCTGAAGAAACTTCCGGTTGTTTTTAGGTAGCGACGTCTCCATAAAACAATATCTTACCATTCTATTATTATCTTGTTTCTACTGTGTTTCTTCTATTTAAAGCCCAACTACTCTAAAATTTTCCACGGCGTTGTCCGGTTTAGTTTTGGCTAGGTGTCGTCTGTATTAGTGATCTACAAAAATATGATAAAACAATTTTGTTACAAAATCAATATTACATTTACATTGAATATTTTAGTGCATGTTATCAATTAATTTCGAAAGAAAAGCGAATGTACATGTCTGCGAATTGCAAATTTTTGATCTTCATTCAAATCTCCGCAAGTTGTTGTGCGTTCACGTTCTTTTGGAGGTGAACGAACAGTTCCTGTAGACTCCATTTCTTTTACAACGCTCCGTACGGTTGCTTCACTAATCCTAACTCCTTGGAGGTTAGCTTGATAGCTGGCGATTTAGAATTAACTTGTTTCCGCTGTACATATGCTGTGTATATGCTAAACAAATAATATAACGAGAAACACAAGAAACAACCAAATACACAATTAAAAGCAACGAACAAATTTGACAAAACGTAGAGATCAGTAATAATTCATTTTATCCAACATAAATTTCGTATGCACGGACAGCTCTTCCCGTTCTGTGTAATTTTGCTTTAAATATTGGCCAATAGCAAACGTTCCAAATGTAAGCCTATCTTGTCCAACGCTATTTTCTTAAACTGAAAGATGTATAGGTATAGAGAGAGAATATTAAATATGCAGAGATACATTTAGACGTAACTTCGTGTAATACCAACCCATTGAAGCCTCTCGTATCCTATGTACGTAGCTGTGTTAGGCTCAGAATTAAAGTTGAAATGAATTGTCCTCATAGGTACTTACTCGAAATCAATAAGTGCCTGTTATCTGTCATCGGCGCTTCAGAGTAGAGGACATGAAGGGTGCATGTACATGGCATATGTAGAGCACATTTTGATGTGTGAAAATTAATGTGTGTTTCTTTTACTCTTATTCACTATACAGTCGCTGAGTAGTCAACTAGGGACCCGCCCACTACGCTCGAAGAGGCATGAATTACTATTATTACTTATATTATTATTGAAATTGAACATAAGTAGAAAATTAGCAACGGTAATAATGTTTAGCGACCAAACGTTCTAACCCTTCTCTGAACGGTTTGGAACGTTATTAATTATATAATAGATACACAATACTCTCTTATTATCAATCACTTTTCTTACCATATCTTTACCATAGCCGCTACCAATAATGTATTCCGTTTTGGGGGAATTGTCAATACATATATCAATAAATATCATTAGATGCTTGTCTTTATATAAATATATTGAATGTTATTTATTAATACGTGTATCGACAATTCCCCATAAAGAGGATATTAGATGTTAGTAAAATACAAAATAGGATACGGTGGCTTAAAATAGTAAAAATATTTTTTTATTTTTACTATTAAATGTTAGGAATAGAACACACATAATTAATTGAAAGGGGATAAAATATAATTTTGAAAATGATAACAACCGGTTGTCGAAAGGTAAAAATGAAATGTAGAATGTAATTAGACAAAGAAATCAGACCATCATTACTCAAGATTCAAACAAACAATTTAAAATTTGGAAAGATATGGTAAAACCGATCCCCTTCTTTTACTAAGAAAACTAACTTTCGTGGTTCCACGACCATCTGCTCGATTTGTTCCAACGTTCTATTATGCATTATCGGCGCATACCAACTTGATATTCAGGTCATTGTAGTATGTATGTGTAATGACTACAATCGCATATGTTCTGATTGCGACATATTTAGCACGTCTCTGAGGCGACTATTTGTTTGATACTCCTGGGATCGAGTACTCGCAAGCAACATGGATACCATTTTCTAGCGAATAAGTTGATCTTGTTATATTTGTTTGCAACTACAATTTTTGTATTGATGTTTGTACTTGTTTGATTTTATAAATACTTATGTTTTTATAGTTCTATAGATAATAGTAGATACTAATCCCATATTGTCCTTAATTTGATACATTGTGTCATTATAAACATTACATTTATTTATTTCATTAATAATTTACTATTACTATTATTATTACACCCTACAAAACCTTTTCGGCTAACAAATTACGAACATGCTGTTAGAGTATAGTATATGTTAAATAAAATTTATAAATCTTTCCGTTTAACAAATAGTTACAGGAAAAATTTATCATGGTGTGTTTGGTATATGTAATTCCTTTGAAGCTTTTATTTATTTTTGCACTTGTTTTTATCTGGAATATTCAGATTTCCTAGAGAGCCGACGAGGAAATCCAAATGATATTTTTTGTTATTTAAAATAGGCCATTTGTTTCCCATCAGCTTCAGCTGTCCGTCTCTAGCTGGGTTTGTGCGTGTATGGCTCCTCTAGCTCCCAATGTCCGGATACATTTTTCTCCGCTGGTACACTGTTTCAAAAATAATTACATCCAGTGGCCTAAGAACTTCTTATGTAAATATTGGATGTGCGGCTTTGTTGAAATGCGAATAGAGATAAATTGATACGAAGGTTATCCACCTTTCATGAAAGATGCCAAAATCACAGTATTATAAGATAAGCGGCACATAAATCACAAGTAAGTAAGTAAAACCAAGACTGTATATTTAACTAAAAATAAAAGGATAATATGGATGTCATTTAATTATTATTAATGTTTCAAAATATACTTCATATCTACATTGTTACATTCAATATTAGGAAATAATTTTCAAGATTCGTCTTATAATTTGTAAGTCTTCTGAACGGTAATCATTTTCTTTAACAAAACTCCTTGATACTCCATGGATTGTCACGACAGCTAGTTCGATTCAAATGCAAATTTACTGAGAAACCGTAAATCAATCATTCATTATTTCATGGCAGACGGAACCAGTTGTAATTGAATTTAATGTTCGATGTCGAAAAATCTATTGTCACACTTTTAAATAATTCTATATTTTAATAATGTCAAAAAGTATGTGCTTATAAGAAAAAAAGCAATTTAGCCCAAGCGTTTCAAAAAAGGAAGACGGACAAGTGATCCGTATATCCGACACATTAAATTATTACTTTACGTTTAGGAAGAACAGCGCTAAAAAATCGTACTTCAGGAACATCAGAAATCCAATTTAAACTTCCGGAATAAATCAAAAAGGAAGAAGGATCGTAAAAAAGCAAAGAAGGAAGATCGGGGCGGTAAAGGTGCGAGCGAGCAAGAACTGTGCCTAACAAGCAACTGTGATTTGTTATTTTTTTCGTCGTGATGGTAGTAGTAAAATACACGGCGTAACCACCCTGATGCGCCAGCGCTCTCTTACTGTGAGCAGACGTTGAAAGTAGAAGAACGCGAGATTATCCGACAATGACTCTTATTACGCGGGGTTGTTTTCGGTTAGAGAGATGAACAATCCCATCTCGACCCTAATTTTTACATTCTTCCGTTGCCGACGAATTCGTCTGCTGCTAATGAATTCAATTGCGACTATATACGTTAATAGCAGCTTCTCTTTTTCTCCAGTACCTTTTCGCCTCCACTTAAACTCGATAATGTTGAATTTAAATTTTACGACGCTGCCAACAACGAAAAACATACTCCCGAAGTTAGTCGTTCGTGAAGCGAAAAAACGTGCAGCGTCGCATTTTAATAACTATTCAAACGATTTCGGAATTTCAAATTGTTTAGTTTGCGGAACAAACAACAGCAAATCCTTAACGTGGCAGGAAGCCAGGGCTAAACTGAAGATCAAGAGAAAAAGTTTATACAGTATACACTGGCAGGAAAAGTATAAAGGCAGGGAGCTTGAGCTCTAATTTTGCACTGAACGTTTTAATTAAGATAAATTAGATTCGATAAGGCTTCGGTCAGACAAGAAATGAATAATGATAAAATAATTCGTAATTCCCCATCCAGAAATCGCTATTCCTTAGATATATTTTCATATTTTCTTAGGCTGTTGCTCTATTTTATATGGCATATCTCATGACTTCAAAAAATCACATGTGATTGATATAACGTCATCTTTGGTGAATTGTATTATAACTAATTAGGATGCGTTCTCTCTTGGGATAGGATAGTATAATATAGCATTATCAACACAAGACCTGCTATATCTTAGCAAGAGTTTACCACACCATAATTTCTCAGTTAAAAAGATGCACATGTAGTATGCGCCAAAATATACAGTACTGGAGCAATACTTATATTAATTATTACTTGTACACTTTTATTTCTGTAGTAGAGGAGAGTGAGGTAAGATGATGAAGTGAGTAAGATGACGAACTTGCTATATCTCAGTAGCAATCCAAAAGAAATACAGACTTCCGCTACAATACAGTTATTAATTATACAAAACTTAAGTTTTATTATGGTAGATGTCACTATTGTAAGCAAACTGAAATTTGACAATACAAAATGCTACAGCATCGTTCCACCGTTCATTCGTTATAATATTTCAACTGCAACGAATATGCATTCGACGCTAAGGAAAGGTATATACGATTATAGTATTTGATTAGCTAATATGTAAAGATATAGACGTGTTATTAGCGTAAAAGAAAAAACAATTTTTTTAGTAGCACATCCTCTTTCACATAAGTTATAGATACTGCGCAGGGTAAGATGCCGAGCCGAATTCGTCATCTTACACCATTAATTCATAATCATAGTTTTCCATTTTATACCGCTATTTCGGTAGACCATTCTTTAAATTGCAATTACAGTTGCTTTTTGACTAGAAATAAACAAGAATTTCAATTTAAATAAAGTTTGCTAATACATTCATTCAATGCTGTATTTTGTCTTGCTTTTACGGGCTATGTATTTAAACTTTTACAGATGCCACGCACTTATAAATCTAGAAGTAACCAACGCTCGTAAAGCTAGTAAACCTTAATAGCTGCGATACATGCTGTCCATGCAACCGAACCAGTATACGTATAATATTCTAGAGCGAACTCTAAGACGTTATATTTATAAACAAACACATAATATTGAGTTACCTATCCATGGAGGTCCATATATAAACACTTTCAACGAAAGGCAATGTTCAGAATTACTTACTTATATTAAAGATATGACCAACAGAGCTTTCGGCTTAACAGGTACAGAGCTAAGAAAAGAAGATTTCTGCCAATAGATGGCACGTACGTTCAAAGAATTAAGTATATAAAAATATATTTAAAAAATAGATGGCACGTACGTTCAAAGAATTAAGTATATAAAAATATATTTAAAAAATATATATTTTTTTAAATATATTTTTATATACTTAATTTTTTGAACGTACGTGCCATCTATTGGCAGAAATCTTCTTT
>JARFOC010000586.1:483036-494531 GCA_031763485.1 Osmoderma eremita
CTTACTACAAAGTAACAAATTGTGGTAGAAACTACGTTTCGGAGACTTTAAATTTGGTAATTGAAGTAATTTATACAGAAAAGTAATATTTATAGTCACGATTACGTCTAAGCTACTTCAAATAGGTTCCCGTGTCGGTTTCAGTTACTTTGGTGCTTGTTGGGATATTTATATATTTTTATATACTTCATTTTTTGGACCTATAAGCAATGATAATCCAGGAAAAATTGCACAGGCTCCATCACACATATCCACAAGAAGAAAGTTCACTTTAAAGTAGTTTATAACTTAATCTTGTGTAGAAGGTGGATTAAAAGAATCAAAACGTATTTCGGGCACTTCGACAGCGGAAATATCTATCGGATCGGTACCGTACTGTCCGTTTAACGTTATCGAAACACGGCGACACTCACGCCCAAGCGACCTTTGACTACTACCAAAAGGCATAATTGCTATTTTATGTGTCCCTATAACTGGTAAACTTAATTGCCTGGATAAACACTCCTTAATAAATTTGAGTTGGCTACCCCCATCTAACACCAATCTTATGAGAGACGACGGCACACCACCGGACGTTATAACTATCGCACAAGCAGTTTGTAAGCATACGTTATTTGAAATACCACCGGCAATCAAATTAGGTGTTTTTTTCTGCATGATCTTAGTGTACCGATACGCTATTATTACTTTCTGAAGATACCCTTTTTATATATTCCGGAGCACGCATCGTTGTTGCATGTCTTCGTTTGCATCTGGTACAAGAAACCGTTGATTTAAACATTTTAGATGAATGACTATTATGATGATTTCGTGCAGCGAAAACAACATTTATTCTGCTTTAAAATGTCTTTTAGCCGTTATATCTAAGGAGGTGTTACAGCCTTTCGTTAGATGAGAGTTCAATTTACGAAACAAATAGTCTTTCACTTTTGTCAATAAACCGGCCGCAGTAAATGTATCATTCTTAGATTTATATGCGTTAAATGGTTTTCGTTTATTATCTACATCACAACCGGATACTTCGCACTGAGCTTGTTCAGTAGAGTTTAGTTCAACTTTTATAAACTTCAATAAACCACATATTTGCATATTGTAGTCCACGTTCGAGTTTGAATTAGAATCTTGTAGTACATTATCCTTAGAAAAATATGCCCTGATTGATTTTCTGTTTATTAAAATTAACTCGCATATTATAAGGTAGCGCTTTGAAAGTAATAGATTTCACTAATAGTCGGTATTGATCTGAATTGATTCCTAAATTAGACAATGATCTCGTTACAGACGAAAACGTATTGTACTTCCGTAGAGAGAAAATTTCTTCACTTTTAACTGGCGTTATCGATAACAAATTTTTTTTATGTAAACGTCCACGATACGTTCAGAATAAAAACCCCGTGCCACCCTCTTTTGCAAGGGGTTTGCTTTGATTGAGGGAGTGAGATTAGGGTTAGTTTCTTTGTATTTAGAATAGTTTTGCAGCTCCGGATCAGTTTAGAGTGGCATTTGTGCGCCTCCAATGCTTTCGCTACAGCCTGACTGTCACTGAAAATTTTTATTGATTTGTGTATGAGGATTTTGTTCAAAATCTCCCTTGCGCACACCTCAATGGCGTAGATTGCAGCCCGAAAAATTGTTGCATATTGCCCGAGGTTGTAGTGGTTTTCAACTCGGGTTACTACAGAATATTCCTGCGCCAACGACCTGCTGTATTTTCAATCTTCCCGTAAAGCAGCAGGTGTCTGCTTACGTCAGTTTGGTTTCGTTACATCTCCATTCCTCTAAGTTTTGGCGATAGCCCCCAAGACCTTCAACATAGACCTGTACCTCTGCTCCAAGGGCTTCAATGATAGCCAAAATCCCCCACTGACACATCTCCCCCGGCCTAAACTTGGCCATCTCCCCACTCAGAGTCGTTACTGCAAGCCTATTTGCAGGCATAGAGGCAATCCGGCCTGCTATGATCGGTTATAACACCACGTGCTATAACCACTCTGCATAGGGATGAGGAGATTGCATTGTTAAATGCTCCCTCTATATCCACAAATGCTGCCATTGCTATGCTGCTAATCTAACGACTCTGTTATCTTGGAGACCAAGTAGTTTAGTGCAAGATCAGAAGATTTACCCTCTTGATATGTGTGTTTCCTTGGCTCCGCGAGGAGGAGTGTCAACTCGAGAGAGATCATTCATCATCTGACAGCCTGGGAAGTGGTTCTATGCAAGAATCTCTAACGTTGCCTTTCCTGAGTCCGTAAATGTGCCATCTGTTAGTTTTAGCGAGCCCAGCATGTGCGCCGGATCCCTTCAGAGTACTTCGTGGATCCTTGCAGTGTCAGGTATGTTTTCTAGTTTCTGACAAAACTTCTTCCATGACTCTCTCTTGGCTTTTCTAACCTCTTTGTTATACTCCGTTAGAGCCTGCCGATATTTGTCCCAGTTGCCTGATGAAGAGTGTGCGGACTTTTTTCCTGCTGAAGCTAAGGTTTTGGTTCCACCAACGTGTGCCTCTATTATCCCTTTTCACCTTCAGTTGACAGTTTATGTGAAATGCTGAGATTATGGCATCTCCGATTTGGTCCGCCGCTATCTCTATTTGATCACAGCTCTGATACGATTGCAGGGAAGTAGGGTATACCTCCCAGTCAGTGCATTTGTAGTCAGTGTAGGCCACGATTTTCCCATGTCCCACCATGAGTTCAAATTGATGTATCGGTGGTCAGAGCACGACGGGTCTGATGACACTCTGCAATTTTCAATTTTCGTGCTCATTATATTCAAGCTGATAGTTATATCTAGTACCTCCTTCCTGTTGCAGGTAACGGAGATTGGTTCAGAGCCAACATTATTAACAATTTGCCCTGGCCCCTGTAATGCAATTAAAAAGTGACTCACCTCTGTGGTTGATGCCTGTGCCTCCCCATCCCGTGTGGTGGGAATTAGCGTCGCAGCCCACAATCAGATGAGTGTTGTTCCTTTTACTGTGGGCGATTAAACCTCACACTACAATTGGAGGGTGTCGTTCCCCTTCTCCCAGGAAGTAGGCTGGACAGATGATTACAGTCAGCTCTTTCTTCTCCGTTCTGATTTTCGGCAGTGCAGGCGAATGAAAGCATAAACGTGTTAATATTGTTCCTTATGATTAGACAGGCTCTAGGCTTTTCGCTCATTGCCAAAACTTTACCAGGAACGTTTACTAGGCTGCTCACGCGGCCTGAGTTGGACAACCAAGATCCCTATCCAAAGGTCACAATAGTTTGGTATTCGAAGAATCTTTTCGCAAGGACGGCTATTGCCGCCCTTGCATGTTGCAAATTAATTTGCGAACATAAATTCATGGGCCTTACCTGCTTCATTACGATGGCTTAGGTTGACCGCTGAATCCTGCCTTAGAGCGGAGAGCTTTAGGAACCCGTTTCCTCTTCGACCTTAGTTGTTGCTGTCCTCCTTTGCCGAGAACAGCCGGGTATTTAAAGATGTATATTAATTTTAAAATGTAGAAAAATCAGAAAACATAGGGACTTCAAACGGCGTATATTCACAAAACATCACGCACATCTGTGTACATTTAAATGTATCGATTCAGGCTTGGATGAATTATCTTCCCGAGGCCTCAATCGAGACAGCATGATGCCACTGCAATGTATCGAGGCCTCGTAAGCTAGCTTGGCGTTAAGTGGTGACCAACTGGCATTCCCAATGCAAGTCAAATTAATATAAAGCTTCCAGAAACGTTAAAACAGGTACGCATTGACTTAACATAATTTACACAAATATTCCTAATATCAGAAAGAGTGTTAGGTAAACTTTCCTAGCAAACTGTCCGATACGTTTACTACATAATAATTTGTTACAAATATTCTCAAATATACATAGTTCTTAGTTTTAACATTATTTAAAATATGTATTTTATGGGGTCGACCCCCATGGTCTATTTAATTTTTACTAATGATTTTAACATATTGTGGCGTTTATCAGTTGAAAACTTATATCCAATTATAAATACAGCTTTTATAATAGGAATTGATTGTTTATTGTTAAATTCTTTGTAGCCTGCTCCTGATGAAGTTATAAAATAAACAAGGAAATATTGAGCTCTTTAATTAATTAGTTTTTCATTACACAGACCGTCTTCCCGGATGGTCCTTTTATTAGTCCCAATACATACACATTTACATGGATATGTTCGTACATACGTTTCCTGTTAAATGGTGTTAATGCATCGCCGACAGCAATAAAGAGAGCAAGAAAGTGAGGCAAATAAGGTATAAATACCCAGGAGTGGAAGCAAAAGCGAACAGAGGTTTTGGGGCTTAAACGCTTCCATTTGTACTTAATCCAATATACTCGATTCAAGAGGCGTCTCGTACTAAAAGCACCGAGAACAACGGACAAACCGGATAGGTACGCCGCCGGTATGCGTCCTGCGACAACTACGTTCGGAGGACGGTAAAGATTAGAGAATAGACATGTTCGGAGTATTTGTGCATCAATATTTACCGACAGAGCGTCGCCGTCAGCATAAAAGAAGGAATAATGCATTTCGGAGAACGTTTACAAATGAAATATTCATGTTCGGATCCACACCGAACGTCCAACAGATTGTAAGTGGTTTGTTTTTGTCGTGATCCTTCCGGTTCGTGTTCTGTAATTCCCGATATTCGTTTCTGTTCGCTCGATTCGGTAATTAGAAAGAGTGCGAATCCACCAAACAATCGACAGTAATTGTCAAACGCGACCATGAACGTAAAGAACATGTGAGCAGTGGAAGTAAATGAATAAAATTTTACATTGCAAATTGCCTAAATCATTCCCTTTGTTATTACACATTATTATTCTGTTTGATCTTGTAAAATCATAGAAATACAGTTATAGACTGAGTTAACCGTACTCGTAAATAATATTTTGTAACATTAAAGTAAAAAAGTACCTACGCGAAAATATCTTATTAGATAGGGACTATATATATATTAAACAAAACTGATAGAAAGGGGAAAGAAACATCCTTGAAAGTTGCATTTAATTATTTCAAAAGGGAATTTGAAGCAAAAAGTTCAAGTAAATGTTCCAATCGCAGAGTAAGTATCTCATAAAAAGATATAAACAAATAAATTCAGTAAGGAATAGTCCTAGAAATACACTCACCGGCATGACAAACGGGCACTTTCCTTTTAAGCACAAATTTGCCTAATAGCATTGGAAATGAAGGTTGTTTAACAAATATTACGCAGTAGTCACTTGTTCCTGATTAAATCAAACGACAGTAATTGTAATAACCTTCTTGTGATTGGATTCCTATGTTAAGATTTGGAGGATGTACAACTTTGGATATATCGTATTTTATGTCATATTGTAATCAAGTGCCTGGCGTTACCTTCAAATGTTTAGTTTGTTTTGTTTTCTGTTACAAACGTCAAATTGCTTGTTTTCCACGGAGTTGTTCGCTTGCAAACATGTCAGTTAGTATGGAAACAGTGGCTCCAATTGGTGCACTGCTTGAGGATTGAAGGAGTCAGATTTACGTGGCTAACAGTTATAGGGTATCTCAAAGCACTATACAACGGCTTCACACGCGATTCTTAGAGGCTGGGTTATACACCCGGCAACCTGAAACAGGTCTCCAGAGAAGAATTACCGCTCAGGACGACCGTTTCCTGGTCCTAAGAAGTTTAAGAAGTCTTCATAGAACCGCTATTAGCCTCAGAAATCATCTGCAAGAGGTACGGAATGTTAATGTGCGTGAAAGGTCCGTTAAACGGAGGTTAGAAGAAGCAGATCTGACTTCACGGAGACCGATTATAGGACCACAGCTTACCAGATCGAGTTGCCTGGTTGCAACTTGCAAGGGAACATCAAAATTTGAAGGATGTCGATTCGAATCGTGCTTTGTTTACCAAGGAATCACGGTTTAGTCTTATGGGGCCAGATGGACGAGGTAGATTCCACACTCTACCACGTCCATCTGGGCCCCCCATCGGGAGAGCGTTTTACACCCTGTACTTTTAGTGAAAGGGTCAACTTTCGTCGAGGTGCAGTTGTGGTTTGGGCCGGAATATCTACGGAAGCACGAACCGATTTGTACGTTATTCTCAAGGTGTCACTGACAGCTGTAAGGTGCATTTAGGAGATACTGCGAGGTTATATTGTCCCTTATGCACAATGTTGTTCCGATCTAAATGCTATCGAGCATATCTGCGATATGGTCGGTAAAAGAGTTTGTAATCATCTACCTACTTTTATCACCCTTAAAGAACTTCGGCAGGTTCTTCAGCAAGAATGGGAAAATATCCCTCAAGCAACATATAGCAGCTCATTGAAGGAATGCCTAGAAGAATAATGACTGTTCGTATAACAGTTCGTGGTGGTAATACACGATATTAAGTGATTCCTTCCAGGCGTATGCAAGATTAATATTGATTATTTTAGGTTTATTGTTTTTGTTTATTTCGAAAAGCTTTCGCAACTTTCATGATATTGCAATACAAGCTATTTTTCTTTTTCTAAGCGACTCTGCACAATTTAATTACACAGTAGTCTAGTCATTTAATCATCCCAAACCCAACAACTAACGTTTCCACTTGTAATAAAAAGACATTCATTCTGTAAAAAAATTGCCTGTTTTTCGTGCCGGTGAGTGTATAAATATAAAGCTGGTAACAGATGACGAAGAAAAGCAAATTTCAATGGAAGTTAAGGAGAATCTAAGCATTTGTACCCCTAAACCTGCTACAAATGGTGTAGAACAACTTGGGAAACAAGATTCTGCAGGAACCATGCTCCGCCCCGCTCTTTAGAAAATATGAATATGACAATTTGGTTGCTAGAAGAAAATCATTTGTGAACAAAGAAAATCAAAAGAATCGATGAGAAAGAGCATTTTGGGGAATACTAATTTTCACTGCTGAATCGAATTTTACTCTTTTCCATTCTAATGGTATTCAAAATCTATGGAGAAAGATAAACGCCAGTCTTCATAAAGAAAATTTAGACCGTAAATAATGGCGGTGGATCAGTTATGGTGTGGGTGTGGAACAATCTAGAGCCATCAAATTAGAGTTCGAACGTAATTTTATATTCTATCAATGTACAGTTTTAAACATAAGACTGGGAAACGCGCAGTGGTTGTCATACTGCTGTCACATAGTCATGAAAATACACAATCTCCAGTTATAAACTGCATCAAATATCTATAGTCAAATTTAAAAAGAAACTTGAAATTATACTATAGTATAGTATAGTATACTATAGTATATGACCAAAATAATTATTAAAATTAAATAATTATTTTATTATTTAATATCATAGCCAACATCAGCAGTATGCATGTTATGTTGAAAGCAAACCTGAAGTAGTTTTTTTTTAATTTCGTTCTGGCGGTTACAAAAATTACTCATTCACATCATTCACTACGTGGTAATTTATTTCAGTCTCTTTTATTAATTTTCAAACACCATTCGCGATATATGGTTTGAGGTGTCATTTTAAAGTTCTCTTCAAGAGCGAGGTTACTGTGACGTTCGCGTAATCATAAAATATTCTAGGCTCGCCTAATTAATCAAATTCAATAATTTGCGTTTAAACGTTCCAATATTTTATGACCCTTTGATTACTTGTACGCCTACGCTCATTAGCCAACCTCTTGTTGCATACGGTCACTAGGGGAGTCTTCATAAGCGCCTCGCGCAAAACGCTCGATCTATTTTTTCGACCAACGCTTCCCCAGTTAAGTACTAGTGCAGTACGACTTGTGTAGCGCTACCTTAACGCCATTACACTGGCCCTCAGCATCGCCACGCTTCGAAGCCCCTTGCCTTCAAGCAACGTGTTAAGTATCACTCACCCTTCTTTACATTACATATATTCTTGTTCTTTTACTTCAATTATTCTGCGTAAGAGGTCCTTACAATAACTGCCAGACATAATATTCAAAATCACTGCCGAAATTGCGTCTACCACGTTTAGTCAGATCACGTGTACCGACCACGTGGCGTTTCAGTTTGTTGGATCAATCTTTTTTGAACGTCTCAATTATTCATTCCATTCACTGTGTTTTTTATACATCAATTTGTGTTTATTATTATTCCTGTTTTTTTTTTCTTATTCGATTAATTGTTGTTTAGGCTGAATTTCGATTTCTTGCCTGTAAATAAAGTTATTTTAAGGCATTTCTGTATTTTACCACTGGCTCCCCGATTAGCCTTACTCTAATATCCACTGTGTTGTTTATCGAATAAGTTGCATCCAATGTACACGCGCATAGCAACGCTCACACGTAGATCAGATCGTAACAACTGGCGCCCAACGTAGGGCCCATTTTTGATTGGGTGTGGTAACAAGTGGCGCCCAAGGTGGGACTAATTTTTCATTATTTTTGCTTAAGTAATAATCATTTGTAATAATCCGGGCCCAACGTGGGACTCAGTTTTGATTAGGTGTGGTCATTTGTAATAAGTATATATATATATATATACACACTATTAAATGCTTTCACACAATTTCAATTAGCAGAAATATTGTAGCAAAATTTTTACGGGTACGGATATCGGGTATGATACAAACACTGCATTGTTTTGTTTTCCATTGACAAAAGCGCAATAACGTAACTTTAACTATTTCATATTGATAGCTTATACAAATGGTTCGTCGACTTTCGATCGAAGCGGGATGCCATTTAAAGGTAGAAAACGTATTTGTACCTTCAACCCTTTAGGCATAGGGGTGGTAACTTCAATATTTTAAAATTAACTGCAACTTAATATAACGATGTATAACTTTTTTTTTTAAATCGGTCGCTCCGTTTTTGAAAAATTAGCAATCAGATATTTGAGATATACAATGGAAGCTTCAAAGAGAAAACAAAAAAACGGTGATTACTTAAGAATCAAGACCTTTTTTTAACCCATGAAACATGTAAATTTTTAATCGATGTGGGACTACTGGAGAACGAATGAGCTTCAATCCACTAGCGGCAGGGGTGCCAGCCTCAAACTTTTTAAATCACACTAGGGATTGGATAATCATTTAAAAGCTTATGTAATTTGCAATATCAGAGTGTTTTATTTTTGAAATCAATCGCATTGTTTTCGAGAAATAGCTCTTAAAGATAATTAAAGCTAATATTAAGAAAACTAAAGCAAATATTCCAAAAACCATGAAATCGATTTCAAACAGTGATACACCATTTTATTGAAAATTACATGGGCTTCTAAATGAGGTATCACTCAACCAATAATGTACTTTAACAAGTTTGTAACTGCATCACTGGCGCCTAGGGGTCAAAGATTTTTTCCATAGAAATTTTGAAAAATTTATTGCAAATTACGCAAGCTTTTAAATTATGAAGTTGTTCATCATTTAACTCAACTCCTAGCGCAATTAAAAACATTTGGGTTGACGCCCCTACGGCTAGAGGATTGAAGCTATAAAGCTATGAATGTGTTCTCCAAAGTTGTCCCAGTTGAATTAAAAAGTTAACGTGTTTTAGCGATTTTGTAAAAAAAAAATTTCATTCCTAAATATTCGGGATGTCTGACATCCTGTACATGTAATGTTTATATATTAATGTGTCTCTAAAAATATGCGTGCATTTTTTTTTAATTTGACTTTTCCAAACATTCTTGTGAATACAACTGTGCCTCAGTGTTCACATGACATTATCATGTGACAGCGCCACTGAACTCAATGCGACACGAAAATATTGCTTAAACGGAATTGTTTTTCATTCTTCAGTTTACTTATTATTACTTTATTTCTTCTATAAAGTCCGGTCTTACTTTACTCGCTTTGCTTGATGTCATGCGCCTGATTCGATTAATCGTCCCTTGTACTTCGGCCACTAGGTCCTATTGTAGAGCATATGCCATCCTAGAGTTCATCAAACAAGTCCAGGCCCTTGAGGTAGCTCAGAACCTTGTGCAATGAGGAATTTTTCAGATCAGCTACGGAAGTAATTTCCTTCCCAAAGATGGAGTACCTGATTCGGATGGTTCTTCGCCCTCCATACACAGCCGGCACACGGTGTCTCACGAAGTCCGGTCTTACTGAGATGATTTTATTCAAACCTTTTTCAAAAATTCCTTTTGCTTAGTATACATTCAATATTGAGATATTCTTAAAATGGGAATTGAGCAACAAATTGTAGAGTCAGAAATAAGGTCTTAACGCTTGAAACAATTATTTAAATAAAAACGTAAAAAGACATTTATTGGCATTAAGAGAGCATATGAGGGTATCCGGATAAATAATTTATGAGCTGCCATGGAAAATAAAGTTGTTTCTACTACCTACATAAATGTCGTGAAGCAATTGTACAGAGATAAAGGCAAGATTATAGCTTGAAGTGTTTCAGAAATATTAGGAAATTGCGTCAAGAACGTTTATTTCTCCCACGTACTTAAGATATTGATAAGATTTTAATACAGTAGAGTTGCTATTGAATAATTCACAACGTATGCCTGCTCTTTGTAAATGATAAGGTAATATTCGCAGAAAAATTCCGCATTAGAATATTTTCTACTGCTCTGAACACATATGTAATTGCATCTATATGTAAAAACGGTTACACAAAATGCATGTTGTAACGATTAAGTAAGACAAACACAGCAACATAACAAAGCTGTAGTGTAATTTCACAGCAAGTTTTCTAATTCTCCCCCTTGTCTTTCACGGCAATTTCTGAGTTTATTCTATCACATGCCGTACGTATACGGTCTTTCAGTTCGATCAAATTACGTATTTGCATATTATTATAAACTTTAGTTTACAGGTAACCCGAAAGAATGCAATCGTTTGAATACAAATCAGCTGATCTTTTGAGGGTACTGCATTCATATCAGGTTTTGTGCATGAGGATTTGTACGGGATCAATAACTAGTGGATCACTGGATTGGAAATTTAGTATTTTTCAATGATTACAAGCCGGATGTTCGGAGTGTTGACATCACCATTTATTATCTTCTATGAAGCTGTTAAAATATTACGATATCGTATAGTAGAAATCGGTTATGTTTTCAACAAAATGCAAAATTTGAACTATGAGTGAAGAACTTATTTTATTGTAATTGTTACAAACAAAGCAAAGGTAAAGGCAGGGACAGGTATTATTTGCGATGCCTTGGTTAAAAAAATATTCTGCAAAACTATTCCTAGCTCCTTACTTAATCCTAGTAAAAATCATGCAATATAAGCATATAATACCTAAATCAATTATGTTACAGATGTCAAATAAAAACTAATTATTTTCTTTCGCTACACCCGCATGTATTTTTAGAAAATGGGTGCAGCCAGAAAGAGAAAGTTTTGTTATCTCTGCGTATTCTTTGTCAAGAGGTTGTTAGTTGCACTGACGATGCGAAATGTACATCTATAATAATAATAATAATAATAATAATAATAAAATGACAATAATATTTTTTACGGACTAGTGAAAATTGTCATTACTTATGACCAAGAAGTTCGTAACTCTCTTTACATTTAATTAAATATAATTTGAATATATA
>JARFOC010000586.1:504613-521356 GCA_031763485.1 Osmoderma eremita
CCTTCGTAGATTCTGCTGAGGATGGCAACTTAGTTGCCGAAATATGTATCCAGGAGTTCTTCACTCATCGAGGTGGTGAGGGTATTTTTTTTATAATCTTTATGTACATACATTTTATCAATTATTCTTCTTGTTCCCACTGAGATGTTCATTATTAGCTATATATCGTGAATAGCGTGCTCCATAACAATGACAATGCCTTGTCGTTACATAAAATAGTTTCTGTTGGGTTGACATTTCACATTTTTATAGCTCATATCCAACATAATTCTACATAAACTTTCTCTACAGCTATTAATCATGTGTCCTCTTTCATTTATTTACGGGGAATATTTAATGTAGGTACAGTCTTACTGACAATATACGATGAAATTATCTTATTTCGAAAAACAATCGACAACAACGAATCTGTGACATTTCACGACTTGTACTCGGTGCTGGATTTTACCATTCATCTATTGTTTTTAATGACCTTTGACGAATACGCTTTATCGTAGCGAACGATTTGCGGATCATAGCAACTACGCAATTGACAACTTGTTCAACAGGAAAAGAACAACTACCTTTTTTGTTTTTCATCTTCACAATATTGTATAATGTTGTCGAGCCCGTCGTTAGTGGATTTGTTTTTATCCATGACAATACCTAATAGAGTCTGATAAAAATAAGGAAAAACATACAGTAAATATTAATAAATAAGGTCAGATAGAAGTTTCAAACGAAGAAACAATGTATTTTGATAATATAATAAATATATTATAAAAATATTGATAAAATATCGCCGTGAATTTTAGAGATTTCAAATACTGGATTGAAAGTACCTACAGAAGGGTGGCTAAGCTTCGCTCACCAAGAGAACACCGGCAACTGTCAAATTCAGATTTAAGGTAAACTTAGCAGAGTCTATGAGTACCTTGATATAAGAACAAAACCATTTTCTGTTTCTACCCAATCGCCCGATTTCGGGGTACAGCCTCCTTCAAAGATTTGAATGATTTTTAAATTTTTGTAACTATAATAGATTTCTTTTTGTTTGTAGAATATGACTAGAACTATATTACATAGGCCGAAAGATGACCCGAATTATTTTCGGAAAAAATTAATAACGGGGGACCGGGTACCCCATTCCCCCCATTTCTTTATTTTTCATAAGTAAAGTTGGTATTATGTAGAAAACGTATTAGCAAATTTAGAGTTAAAAATAATTATGCTAATTAATAAAAGATATGAGAAAACGTTAATGAGATATTACTTGTCATTGATTGTGGTTATAAGTATATAGATATTTATCTAGAACTTATTTATCATTTCGATAACGTTTCCAAGATATATTATAATATAATCTGTTGGGTACATCCATGTAAATATCGATTAACTAAAAGTACAAGTGATCTGTCACGTACGCCATTATCGTAATGGCTATATGAGGTGGTCACTTCAAATTATAAATCAGAAGCATTTATCTTTTTTACCAAAACCCTAATGTTTTATGCAGGATACTACATGTGCTAGTACTTGCCTTCGTTATAATTTCGTACAAGCAGGGATTTAGAACGGTTATAAATGGCGAATACGCAGTATCGGGAAATCCACACCACACAAATTATATAAATTATATAATAAAATTCGGGATATATGTTTCAAGAGCACGTCGGCTCTGATTGTCAACCAATTCCCGAATAACGAAAGTTATGAATAAAACGTGCACGTTAACGACGTGCTCTTGAAACATATAAATCAATGTGTGTGATGTGGATTTCCCGATACTGCGTATTAGTGATACCAACCCACAGTCCTTGCAATTCTTTCACGGTTATAAATGGACTGGCTAATTAATGAGACCTTCAACTTTCAGAGCTATTATGAAACAAATGGAGGTAGTAATTCTATTTACCGTAGCAAAATAGATTATTATGTATGTACATATTTGGATCGTTCAACTTTTGCAAAAACGTGCTTTTAGTTGATTAAACTCTGTATTAGTTAATGGAGTATATATTGACGATTTTATTTAATTCGTTCTTGCCTCTATGCATCGCCTATTTTGTGTTACACTTGATAAAATTAATTATATTTCAAAATTTCAATTTTAGTCGTATGCTTTCACATATTCAATTCAACAAAAGATTTCTATTCCAACAAACTATCTTAATGTGAAGACCTACAGGAATTTATTTCTTATGATCTTAGTAATGTACACACTCTCAACTTTCATATTTTTCGAATAAGATATTATAGAAAGCCGTACTAAATGATACATCTGCTTCTACTATTTCCCCCTATTCTTTTAAAGTAGAAAAATACGATATTATAAAAGAATTAGTTAAAATATTTCAATATTCTACAAGAGTCGCATCTAGGGCCGCTTCCTTTTGTGTTGTTCATCAATGACTCACTTGTTTCTTTATACTGCCCAGTACTTGCCTACGCTAATGTTTACCTATCCAGTAAAACATGGATTGATGTACTGCACCTACAGCAGAATTTGGATACTATAACCCAATAGTGTTCAGAATCTAAATTAAAACTGAATGTCTTGACTCCTGTCTTCCTTTTGTGCCTCACATTACTATCTTATCTAGCCCTGCTTCCAAAACATTGGGTTTTATATTACCAACATCTAATTCTTTAAAAGCATTGGAAACTTTGTACTTCACCCTTGCTGTCAGCAACGAAAGAAAAATCTTTCGTTAAAACTGGACAACACTTACCCGTCTACACTTGCCTTTTAACAGCGTGACGTCTCTGAAAGCAGACGGAAGTCACAGGCGGCCAAGTCATTGTGGAAGATAATGCATGACATGGTTGGTACGTCATCCACGTTAGTCAATACTTCTCTTTCGTTCACAGTCAACGGTTTATCAGTGACAGTGGATGGCGTCGCTGAATATTTCTTTGTCGATTGGTCAAATACCAATGCATTGAAATGCAGCAGAGGTGTATATGTTAGAGGTAGCACCTGCTGGACTAGATAACAGATCATATACAGTGAGACGCTTTCCTGGGTGAGTTTTCATTCATTGATCGGCGAAGTCATTAAAATATTTCTCGAATGGTCCAAAAACTCCCTATGAGGGGGAAACGTCAAAGGTGTTATATATAATTGTTGAAGGATTTATCAATTTTATTTCGTTTGAAATTAATGGCTCAATTAAGGACTGTAGCCTGAGTAACCCGTAAAGCAAGATCTTGACTTCTTATCATGAATGTTATAAGCCGGTTTCTTTCCATTTTTGTGGATTTTTCAAATTTCGGTAAGCAAATTGGAATGCAAGTTTTCTTAGATCTTTCCTCCTTAAACCGAAATATAGGTTGAGTAAGTTTTGCAATACTGTACTAATTGCTTTTCCTGTTCTTCGTTAAATACTCGATTGCGTGGATTGTATTCCGCCTTTTGGAATTTATTTTCGGTCAAGGATTTTACTTGACGGTGCAAAGTAACCTGGCACATACCATTGTTCCTTCTAACTTTCTTTCATTGATTATTTTTCATCAACAACTTTCTTTGCTGCTTCATATATTGATTGAGAGATTAGGCGCTTTTCGGTTTTCTGGGTTGTCGTTGGACCATGATTTACCAAACGACAGGTAAGCGTTAAATGCACGAATAATATGACAGCAAGTGTGAATTGTAACATGTTACACAATTCACTTTTTACGGAATAGTCCCGGCAAGATCCGATTTACACAAATGGTCACGCCGTCGGTAAAGCAGGGGGCTTGTCTGAATGTTGCTATGTACACGTAATCATATTTTCTTAATAGGTGACGCTATAATCACCCTTATTACATTTGACACCTGTTACAATAAAACTGACACCAATCTCCACTAGTTAAATTGATAAATCGCTAGTTCGTAAAGTTTTGTGTATTAGTTGTAAGTAGTTTAAGTATCTTCTATAACAACCATGAGACTCTGTTAGTTCCACAATCATTTGTCGTTGATTTTGTCATTTGTGTTTATAGAGAATAGATACGAAAAACCTAAACGATAATATTGAAGAAACCATTATACTTTTACAAACTTCATGAAATAATTACTCCTATCTATTTTTCATTACGAAATTAATAAGTGTAAACAATAAAGCAACTCCAACAATCACTGTTAGATAAAAGTATTTCCAGTATATTCAAAATCAAAGAAAGAAAATTTTAACAACTGTTGCTTCTAAATTAAAGAACTTTTAATTACAAAAACTTCCGAAAAAAAATCATCCTTCCGGTTTCTCCCGCAGCTCATCCTTTCAGATACCGATGCCTTATCCTCACCTTATGGCTTGGGGTCATAATTACCGTTGAAATTTTCCGGAAGCTCAGCGACAACTCATTATCTGGATAATTCATTCGTTTGCCGCCGTCGAATATTTTTGCAAAATTAATTATACAGAAATTTATTATAACTCAGAGACTCTCAGGATTGGGTTAGCCGCTTAGTAATAGTGCGTTTTCTCCGAACCTCGCTCTCTGCGCCTAATTCTATCCTTTTCTTTTCGTACACTTCATGAAACAACACGCGCGCGCCAGTCACAGTTTTCTTTGTTTCAACCATTCCATTGCGAACACTGGCGCCCCTCTTTTTTATTATCCAACCGATAAGGAAACGAGCCCGAAATTATACGGAAAAGATTCAGTGACTTCATTAAATCGTGTCAGACTCTACTTCAGGGATACATTCCACAGAATTAAAAATGTTTTTTTCTTATTCCGTTCAAAAGGGAAGCAAAAAAAAAACGAATCCCCCCACGAGTAAATTAGCTTCACCACCGCCAGCTGCCTCTGTATTTAACAATTGAACAATTTAGGAAGGGACAGATTAAACCGTGATCTCATCTAAGATAATTAGGGGTGGGAATTGCTTTATTTCGAATTAACTGGCGTTCGCTCCTCGTTCTAAGTAACATTTGCTTAACGTCGATTGCTTCGTTTAACTTAAAAAATGAAGCGATGCAAATCCTGGAAACCGATTTGTTTATTTCGATTTGTTCAGGGTCCTTGCAATTTTTCATTGCCCACTATTTTATTTGCGATCGTTTTAAATAAATGAGTGTTACAACTTTTTAAATAAATTTAAAAATATACAAAGTAATCACTTCAAGAAATCGACGATATATATGTTAGTGGTTATGAAAGACCGGATTTATAAATATGCTTATGCTTAAAATGTAAGGCATGAAAAATATATATTGAAAAATCTATACGAATCATGTCCTAATTCAACCTAATTTCCAAAAAATAATAACAAAAGTCTCATCATACCGAGGAGCAGAGGCAGATTCAGATCATTTCCTAGTGGGAGTACAAATAAGGCTAAAAGAGACAGAAGAATTAAAAAGGCAAAGTAGGTCAAAAATAAAAACAGAGAGATACAATGTGAGTATGCTCCAAAATGAGGAGGTAGCACGAATATATAAATTAGATATAGAAGACAAACTCAATAAAGACAAAGAAGGAGTAGATGGGCTGGAGGAAATAGCAATAAAGCATGCTACATAAAGAATCGTCCCAAAACAAAAACTGCAAAAGAATAAAAAATGGTTAGATGAAGAGTGCGAAGAGGAACTAAAACTAAACAAAATGATTAGACAAAAAATTCTACAATCACCAACACAGGGAAATTATCAAGGATATGCCAGTCAGAGAAGAAAGGTGAAAGAGATCCCAAGGAAAAAGAAAAGAATGTATGTGGAAAATCAAATAAAGGAGATGGAGAATAAATACCAAACCAAAGAAATTAGAAATTTCTATAAAGATGGAAAGGACTTGAGAACTGGGTATCAAAGTAACACACCATACATTAAAGATGAGGAGGACAATTTACTGGGAGATGACGAAGAAATATTGCTAAGGTAGAGACAACACTTTGTGGGAGTATTAAATGAAGATGTGGAAGAAAATGAAAGCCAAGGAAATACTACTGATGAAGAAGCAGTCGAAAACGCAACGATAGACGAAATAAAAAGCATAATAAGTAAAATGAAAAACAATAAAACACAAGGAGAAAACGAAATAATAGCGGAGAATTTGAAGTACAGTGGGGAACTTATGCAGAAGCAAATTCTGGACCTGATAATTAAAGCATGGAAAAACGAAAAAATGCCAAAGGCATGGAATAAGGCAGTGCTATTACCAATATACAAAAAAATTGATAATACAGAATGCAGGAATTATATAGGCATCGCGCTTCTGGACACAACGTACAAAATACTGGCTACCCTAATGAAACAAAGACTAGAAAAAACATAAAGAAACAGTACTGGGAGAGTACCAAGGAGGCTTTAGAAAAAAACCGATCAATAATAGACCAAGGCTTCATGCTAAAGCAGATTCTACACAGCTGCTACGAGTATAATGTCCCGACGCATATCCTCTTCATTGATTTTAAGGATGCATAGGAAAACGTAGATAGGAAACAGCTGCTGAAGGCGTTAAAAGAACTGGAAATTCCAGCAAAATTAATAAGATTAATCAGAATGACAATACGTAACACAGTAACAGCAGTTAAGTTTAATGGGAAACAAAGTGACGATTTCAATATCAGAAATGGGCTAAGGCAGGGCGACCCACTATCATGCGTGCAATTCAATTTAGTTCTTGAAATAATAATCAAAAATGACAGAATAAATAGAAAAGGTACCTTATTCTCTAGGAGTCACCAATGACTGGCGTATGCGGATGATGTGGTGATACTGACGAGAAGCAAAAAGGAATTCCAGGAAATTGTAAAACGGTTAAATGAAACTGCAGAAGAAATGGGACTAGTTTTTAATATAGACAAGACAAAATACATGGAACTGAAGAACGAAAACAGTAACCCTAACAAATAAAATCTCGCGGTGAAGAAACGAGACGGTAGCGAAGACGGGCTGGAATTAAAGAAGTAGAGAGCTACACCTAGGTGTTTTGGTGACTAATAAATGTGAAGAAGACAGCGAAATTAATCTAAGGATTGCAAAAAGTAATAACTGTGCAGGAGGATTAAACAAGTTACTAAGAGCAAAAGATGTATCCAGCAATACAACAATTTACATTTATTTATAGGACTGTGCTAAGACCAACACTAACCTATGAATGTTAAACCTGGGTTATGAATCAGAAAAAAACAATTGAAGATAGAAATATGGGAGAGGAAAATCTTGAGAAGAATACTGGGAGGAAAACATACAGAACTAGGATGGAAAAAGAAGAATGAATGCGGAGTTATACGAAATGCATGGAGAAAAGTCAGTGGGGGAGTTTGTTAAGAGTAGAAGACTGCAATGGCAGGGCATCTGGAAAGAATGGATGGCGGACGAAATGTTAAAGATGTGGCCTGGAAGATACAAGCAGTGGAGGAGGACCTGGCGGGGAAACAGATTAGAGGTTTGGAGGTTGGAGGGGGCTAGCAAGAAACAGGAAGAAGTGGAAAGAAATCACACAGCTCAAGGACCCTAGATGGCATGATTTTCGGGTTTGTTCCGCGTTATAGTTCCCTGGTTCGTTAGCAAACCGTGGACTTCTCGATTCGATGCTATCTCTGGCATCTTCTTCTGGAGCGTGTGTTAATCGAACTCCATTGCAGTAACGTATGACGTGTGTCAAATTGACACGAAGACTGCTTATTTCTACGTCCTGACTGTATGGAGTGGTTGTCATCTTGCGAGCTGTTCGTGGCATTGGCGCTATTTAATTTCTTTATTCTTAAGAGTGGTCGCCAAGTTGATGGTAGTCGCTATCCGTCATCTCGTTTATTTAGATTATTCGGACTTTTTCAATTTCTATGGCTTCCCTCACAATCCTTGCTTGTAGATGGGTGCTTCTAGCGAGTGTTCTGGTGTTACTAAAATCTATGTTATGTCCTGTCGCCACGAAGTGTTGTGCCAACGACGAAGTAGCTTCTCTTTTCTGTACCGCCAGTTTATGTTTTTCGTTTCTTACGCTGATTCTTCTGTTCGTCTGGCCTACGTATGATTGAGTACAGTCTCGACAGGGAATTTCATAAACCCCTTGATCCTCCAATGGTATTTTATCTTTAAAGTTCCGCAGGGTATCATCAAGCTTTTGTACAGTAGTAAACACGGTATCTACCTTATGTTTATCGAGTATTCTACCGATACGGTCTGTTGTGCCCTTTATGTAACGTAGAAATGCCTTCGGTTTTGGTATATTTTCGTCTTTCGATTTAGTTCTCTGCCGTTTGTATATGGATTTGTTAATTACCACAGAACTGTAGCCATTTTGGTTCGGCTTATTCTTTTTGTTTCTTCTTGCCTATGTTCTTCCTCGGCTAACTTCTGGGATCTTTGGACTAGTGTAATTACCACCAAATAGGGCTGTGCTGGATGGAGGCATTCAGATACCTGTTTGTGTTAGTAGATTTTCTGTATACTGTGTGTTCCAAGGTTCCATCTTTCTTTTTTATCACCAGAACATCCAAAAACGGCAGTTGATTTTCGATTTCCCCTCCATTGTAAACTATATCTTGGGATGTATAGAATTAAGAAGTTCCAGAAACCGATTAAGATTTAATTCTCCGTGCGGCCATATAATGAACGTGTCGTCCACATACCGTAACCGTAAGTTTTGGTTTGTGGCTAGCTGTTGCAAGAGCTCTCTTTTCAAAGTTGGTGCACCTTCAATCTGTCTGTAATATTGCTTGTTGTAGATGAAATAGGTGTTTACTAGACAGTGTTTAATCAGATCCATAAAGTGTTTTTCCAATGGTAACCTGCGGAACTTTCAAGATAAAATACCATTGGAGGATCAATAGGTTTATGAAATTCCCTGTCGACACTGTACTCAATCATACATAGGCCAGACGAACAGAAGAAATAGCGTAAGAAACGAGGAACATAAATTGGCGGAACAGAAAAGAGAAGCTACTTCGTCTTTGGCACAACACTTCGTGACGACAGGACATAACATAGATTTTAGTAACACCAGAACACTCGCTAGAAGCACCCATCTATAGGCAAGGATTGTGAGGGAAACCATAGAGATTGAAAAACGTCCGAATAATTTTAATTAACGAGATGACGGACAGTGACTACCATCAACTTGGCGACCACTCTTAAGAATAAAGAAATTAAATAACGCCAATGCCTCGAACAGCTCGCAAGATGACAACCATTCCATACAATCAGAACGTAGAAATAAACAGTCCTCGTGTCAATTTGACACACGTCACACGTTATCACAACGGAGTCCGATTAACACACGCTCCAGAAGAAGATACCAGAGATAGCATCGAAACGTGGAGAAGTCCACGGTTCGCTAACGAACCAGGGAACTATAACGCGGAACAAACCCGAAAATCATGAAAATCATGCCATCTAGGCCTTGAGCTTTGTGATTTCTTTCCACTTCTTCCTGTTTCTTGCTAGCCCCCTCCAACCTCTAATCTGTTTCCCAGCCAGGTCCTCCTCCACTGCTTGTATCTTTCAGGCCACATCTTGAACATTTCTTCCGCCATCCATTCTTTCCAGATGTCCTGCCCTGATAAAAAGAAATATGACCAAGTTTTTTACGCTTTTTTGAATTTTCATGTCTATTATTTTTTATGTCTATTTAGAACTTTTTTATTACTTTCTAACCCGTTTTTCTTCGAAATGTATTTAATTTCGAAAAGAAATTTTCGCTGTGCCACTGCACAATTGTTTAATGAATGAATTTGAGTTTTGTAATTCCCCGTTGTGTCGTCTGACGTAGGCTAGCCTGTGTATAAACGGCTTTTCTAAAAATTTAACTTTTGTCTGAAAAAAACGTAATATGGTAACTAAACGACAATATCATTTATTTAAAATTTATTATCTACCAACAATATAATACTAAACATTTAACATTTTGTTTCTACTTCAAATGCAGCCCATACTGATTTTTTTTTCTTGTACAGTATTGGGCAAACGTATGGAACCACAAATCTCTGCTAAGTTAATAAAGATATTTAATAAAATTGCACAAGTGAAAATTAGGGACAATGACGCACCATTGGAATTTGACTTTCAATTAAGGCTTCTCGTCGCTAATTTGCTCGTACAATATCTTTCAGATATATGTGTTCCATACTTTTGCTCACCACTGTGTATACTCAAATATATATGGGATCATATTAAAAGAAAATGTCGGATGCATATGAGGATAATGACGTTAAGATGTAAATCTGGATTAAAATCTGTGAATCTGAAAAACCATTAGATATTAGGTTTAGATGTATCTGTCTTATTTCCAAAGAATATTAATATAATTATTAATTAAAATTAGATGCTTAATATTTACCTTCAGGTAATTCCATTTATTAACAAATTTACATTTATTTTCTTTATCGTAGTGTCTACGTTGGGATGATTGAAGCAGCTTCCCTTCTCTACCAATATGAAATCTTCATTAATCAGGAACAATAAATCAGTAAAACTGCATTTTCAAACAATAAAACTACTGAAACGAGATTCTAATTTTACACTCGCAAAGATTTTAATATCGGTCGATCTTTAATAAATTATGAAACGGTTTTCTTATTGGACATTTCTCTTACACTATATGTTGCTTACCAAGCAGCTGTTAATAGGACTCTGTATTTGCCTTGTGCTATGCTGTGTCTCATTTCTCCCCCAACGATATAAAATTTATATATGAAACGTAATTAATAGTAAATAAATAAAAGTTTTAAACCGACTTATAATCTTCATATACAAAATTCATAAAATATAAGAGCAAATTTTGGCATATATAAAAATTGAAATTACGATTATCAAACGCCTAAAGTTATTGAGTAAAATTTTGAATGTGTTACTATATAAAAGATATACAACGAATTCTGACAAAATTTGGATTCATAAATACCTTACCTACCCTTGCAATGCATAAATGTAATGTGTTCCACCCTTTCCGCACGGCCTTTCTTCACTTACTTAAAAAAAGCAAAATTTAGGATATGACTTATTCCCCTAAAGTGTAGAGTCCTATCTTGCCGACTGAGGGGGATATATAGATTTTTAACAATTTAGTATGCAACCAATAATACACATAAAGAATTATCAACACGAAAGTACGCAAAAGTTCGCCTATGGTGCTGCCAAACTTAATAATTAAAGAATTAATAAGCGAACAAAAGATTCCGGGGAAGGTCATAACAATATATACAAGGCAACGTGAGAATATTGTTCGTTTTAACGAAACTGAAATTATGTCACTCACACTGTACTCATTCCGGTAGGTTCAACATAAATAGTCCTATGGTATCTTTGTAACATATACATGCAAAATATTTTGAAATGGTAAACTGCCGGGCACGCGTAAATGCTAATAGATAATAATTATTTATGTTACAGGAAGGCATGGGTCAGTTAAAGATAGTAAGCGGTGGTCTCCGACTGGAGGGTAAAGCCTTTGTTCTGGATTCATTAATAGCGAGTAGCATAAGATCGCGGACAGGACAACCTATAATTATCGAATCGAGCAGAAATTTAACGCTGACAACAAGAGATGCGAACGGACTACTGGAAAATCTAATATATCTAGGTAGGTCTGCATTACGTATGTACAATTGTATCAAATATCACTATTGTAACAACGATCAGAAATTCGATGCCGCATACTATCAATGTGTTCTACGACTTTCGCGACGTTTCTCTGATACTGTGCCTCGAGATGGTCTACTTAAAATTCTCAATCTCCAACTTTCCACGTTTCCGCAGCGGCAAAATGCTTCCAATTTCATCAAGCGATTCCTTTAAGTACACCTTTCGTTTCCTCAAATCGTTATAGAAATTCAAATAGATAGGGCAGAAGTCCGTGTACCCAGCAACAATAATACAAAATGTATAAAGGAGTTATATTTCAGTTTCAAATTTCTAGGTTATTAAAGCTATGAAACTTTTCTTTCTATTGGACGACATCCAGTGTTATCAAATTAATATATTTTCTCCTATTTTCCTCACACTTAATTTACCATTTGTAGAAGTACAACCAACATTCATTACGTATAATTGAAATTTATGGTTGTAATGTGAAATTGATACTGTAGTGTGACTATATTGGCAAATTATTTGTACCGGAATACATAAAACGCTGTCAAAAAATATAGTGGGGGAGTTCCACCGTTGAGATATGTTGGTTCTAGGTATAACATGTCCCAACAAGCACCAAAGTAACTGAAACCGAGACTGGAACCTATTTGAAGTAGCTTAGACGTAATCCTGACTATAAATATAACTTTCTTATATAAATTACTTTGATTACCACATTTAAAGTCTCCGAAACGTAGTTCCTACCACAATTTGTTACTTTGTAGTAAGATAACTTTAAAGTCAATTCACTGGTATTGGCGACGTCACGTTTACTAATAAAATAAAAATTAAAATTATAAGGGCGCATAAAAAATTTAGAAATATAGTCCTCAAGTTTTACAGTGAACTGGCTTTCGTTTAATGGTACACCCATAAATAACTTAATATTTTGTAATCTTTTCATTCTACAATACTTATACGCCTTCATTTTACATTCTATAACATTTTGTTTTGCGCACAGTGGCTTTATGTGTACATATACAGTAATAGTAACTTGAAACAAAGTCTCAGAAGATAACATGAAAGAGAAAGAAAGAAATATATACGGCAGACATATATGAACTATTTGCTGGCGCGGAGACTACCCTGCCACGTTTCAGCGACTGTAGCCATATACCCAGGCAGATCCGTTAATATTACCACGAAATTATACCCCATTTTGGTAGTAATATGGTAATAGGAACGTTCTTTTTACGTTCCCATGTTATATCGCGAGATACTTCAAAGTCGTTTTAATAGTCGTAATTACGTTCCCAGATACCTATTGTGCTAGTTGGGGTATGAACAGTGGTGGCAAAATAATACCAGACAACAAAAGCAATGATAATATTGGAATAACTTTGTGCGATTAGTACGTTCAGTAATTTCAGAAAATTAATAATATTTAGGGTGGTCTCTTATTGCTAGCATTGACATAGACGGTAATTTCCCAAAATGATTGTTGCACTACGCACGCTAATCTTTAACCCGGTATTATTTGGGTCTGCAAAATTCTAGCAGTGAATTCTGCATTCAGTTCTAGAAACAAAATGAAGCCAACTAATGCACTTCCACACACCAACACGTAATCAACAAGTTGTGAAGCAACGGGAAAAGCTATAAATGTACGCAAAATTTGTTAGGGTGTTCTGCTACCATTGGCGGATTCATGGAACAATCCGCGGCTGGGCGTTAGATGTCTCTGGTTTTTCCTTAAAGGCATGTGCTAACGTTTGGTTTACGATACGGAATATTGTGACGAGCGACCAGGCATCCTCCGACGGGCACTCATGAGGACTATGTGAGTCCGAAACAGCTGTCTGTACGTGAGGAATATCTGAAGCTATACAATCAGACGTGCTGTGTGATCTCAGAGGTATATTTATATATTTGTTAAATACATTTTTATATACTTCATTTTTTGAACGTACGTGCCGGCTATTGGCAGAAATCTTCTTTCTTTGGTCCAAGCGTTATCAAACCACTCGTCATGATTATAAATAACTATCTATTGGACGACATATTCCCATATGAATTAAAACTAGCCAAAGTAGTGCTATAAAAAAGGAAATATTGGGGATATGAATAATTACAGGCCAATATCAGTCTTGCTTGCATTTTCCAAGATTTTCGAGATGGTTATTGCAAATAGATTAGACAGTTTTTTTTAAAAGAAGTAATGAGAGCGATGATGACGCCACTAGATAATGAAGAATACATCCAGTTGACGTGCTGTGATTTAAGTAACACGTCTGACACCGTGGACCATAGATTCTCTTCTACTACGGAATATGGTGTAATTGCTACAATCTACTAGAAACATATCTTAGGAACAGGCGTCGATATGTTAAAGTCGCTGGGAATAAATCTGTCATAACTGCGGTGCACCGCAAGGCTCAATTTTAGGGCCATCTATGCGGATTCAATATAATGATACATCCCTTCAAATAAGGAATATGTACCGTATTTATTCTAATTGCAGACGCAATTCCAATAACCACCGCACTCTAATAGACACCGCAAGAAAACGATGTCGAATGAAATAAACGCCACACTCTAATAAATGCCGCACCTCTTTTAAACGCAGCAAAGATAGATGCCCTAATTGATTAACCGCCGGGGCGCTTGTTAGAATAAATACAGCATGTGGGAAAGACACAAACAGTGGTTAAAGAAGCAGGAACATGGTTTACCTCCAAAAAACTCAAACTAAATGCAAATAAAACACAACATACTATGAATACATTGGACAAAAAAGTGGGTACTACTAATGTCAAATTGCTTGGTATCCATATAGATAATACACTGACGTGGTCGGTACATATTAGCGAATTAGCTAGAAACTGAGTGACACGGTATAACGTGTTACGTATAAAAAGTGAGTCCATTCACAAGGCTGCCAAAATAGCGTACTTTTCATAATGTAGCTTCTTACGGGATAGAGTTCTGGAGAATGTTCTCGGAGGCTGTGCGTGTCTTCCTTCTCAGGCAACAGGCAACTAGGATTCTATGTGACCTGAAAAAGGAACAATACTGTAAGCAAGTATTTATTGCTGAGGGAATACTTACCCTGCCACGTATATACGTATTTAAAGTCTTCAGGTATGTACGCAAATCCAGCAATGCTTCAGCAGGAACGGCGACACACACAATTACGATACTAGCACTAGATCACCATACAATACCATAGAATATAAGCTATACAGAAGCACGCTGATTTCTGGGGCCCTAGGATTTTTTATAAATTTAAACAAAGTTAAAAATAAACTCAAAAGACACTAAATAACGTATTTTATACACTGGAAGAATTTTTGAAGTTTTGCTTTGCTTATGCCCGGTTTCTGAAAGGAAAAACAGCAGTTATCTGTTCGATATCTGGCCGTTTTACATGTCAAGCGGCCAGATATCTAACAGATAACTGTTGTGGTTACGTTTCAGAAACGGGGCATTAATGTTCCTGATGTTCGATACTCTCGTATATACATTATCTGCACTCACACATATACAGGCTGTTTACGGTCTTGTGATTTTATTTTTAATGGGTGGTTAAAAATCTTAAAATAAGGTCATTAGCCTAACAATATCTTAACAAAGTTGCATAATAACAGAGATATTAATGTTAAAAAAAATTGTAGTCTTTATTTTCTTTTTTATTTTTAAATGGTGATTAAGCATATTAATTTAAACACTGTCTTACTATTTTTCATAGAATCCACTTCACACTAATTATCGACGTGTTGTTGAACGCAAAGTCTCCCTCGACGTATCCACGAATTGGCATAATTTACTAGGCATCGTGAAGAAACCACATTTGTCGGCGTATATTCAAAGGTACTGCTTCCAATAGTTTCATCAAAGGATTTTGCAAAAACAAGAGATAATCATATCCATTTATGCGATTTGGCAACACAAATGGGCCAATAAGTTGTCCGTTGACCAGTCCGGCCTAAACGTTTATCGAAAATCTATGCTGAAAATGATTACGGCGAACAGCATGTGGATTTTCCACAGCCCAGATGTGAGTATTACGACAGTTGTTTATGCCGTCACGTGTAAACGCCGCTTCATCAGTCCCAAATACAATTGAAGAAAAGTTAGCAATTTCTACATGTTTTTGTAGAAACCATCGGCAAAATTGTAAACGTAAAGGATGATCTTCAAGGTGTAAAGCCTGTACTTTTTGTACATGAAAAGATTGACAATTGACAATTGATTATCGCGCAGTGTTAGCCAGACAATTGGATTTGATACATTTACTTAGCGAGATATTTTTGGAGTACCACTAGAAGGATCTTGTTCGACAAGTTTTAAGACTTCTTCTTCGGCATCCAAAATTCGTTGGTGTCGGCCAGGACCACCATCTCGACTTTGACGTATTCGCAGCACACCAGATTTTTTGTAGAATAGGTATTGGCCTGTTGGGAAACCGCGCAGCGTACAATCGACCTGCAGCAGCAGAATTCTGGCGTACTTCACCATAAATTAGCAACATGTCAAAATATTCACGGTTGGTGCGATGGACTGTTTTTACTTTCCTTGTTAGGATTTAGTTGGACAATTTTACGTCAAACCAGCAATGCAGTGACAACTAATGAAACAGCTTGACAGATGGAAAAAGTTACAGGTATCAGCCTACTTAGTAAAAAATTCATTAATAACCTAGCGTTTACATTTACTTTGGACAAGTTGTCGATCAATCGTTTTAGCGTTAAAAACCTTTTTTATTTTGGTTAATCACAACTTAAAAATAAAAACAACAAAAATTTTTATCATTAATACCTCTCTTATTATGCAACTTGGTTAAGATATTTTTACGTTAATGGCCTTAGTTTAAGATGTTTAATCACTAGTTGAACATAAAATCACAAGACCGTAAACAGCCTGTATATGTTTCTTATTTTATTTATACTACGATTTTTTGTATATTTATATTTATGACACATTATTATAATTGTAATTGCAATGAATGAATTCGATGCGAATATTGGGCAACACATCACTTCTCCTTCCAACGTATATACTATCTTGGCCATATGAATTAGACACCCTTGCAAAAATTCGATTTTATTGCAAGGGATGTAGACAAGACAATAGTGTTTTCATTAAACAATGTTACACATTGTTATGGGATAGTAGTATAGCTATACGATTATATTTTTTATGGTTCTCCATTCTGCGAGTGTCTGTAACGGAGTGCAGTTGCAAAGTAAAAGAATAAAGACAT
>JARFOC010000587.1:0-10085 GCA_031763485.1 Osmoderma eremita
AACAATCTAGATATTATTTACTCTTGGTGATAGGAAATGTTAAATGTTTTGTTTTGGGGAAGCAATTATCTTAAATTCAAATTATATTCCTAGGAAGTCCGTACGTATAAATCAAAATATTAATGGGGGGTTTTTCTAAACAACAATAGGGTACATAAATATAATTATTAAATAAAAATTGTAATCTATGCAGTGCATAATATACCGTAAGTTAAGAGGCGACCTGGCTATAGGAATTACTGTGAGATAACATGAAATTAACTCCGAAGAGAAGAATTGAAATGATTGATATGTGATAATGTGCAGTAAACATTACTAAATAGAATGGCGTACATCAAAAAATTAAAACATTTTTAAAATTTCATTTGGAGTTACAGGACTTTAAAAAAATTATTATACAATTCCAAGCGGTATTAAAAGTACTCTCTTAAAAAGAACTCTTAAAAGTATCCGTGTTGTACTTCATCATCATGCAACGACTCGAGGAACGGTTAGAATATTTGCGTAAATATATTCGATTTAATTTCATGAAATTGGTTGAAGCAAGATATGGAAAAATATTAACAAAAGAAAATTGCTATGGTCTTCCGAAAACGGTATCATAGAATATGATTTTTATTAAAAATCTTCGAAAACAACAGATATCCCAAGCAGCAAAATTCAAATTTGCCGCAATTATTTTTAGTAACATCAACATTAAAGCACGAAATTACCTACAATTTTGTATTACATCACGCGGTAAATTTGAATTGTGCTGCTTGGGATATTTACCAATTCATTAAAATTAGTTTATTAAGAACACACATAGACTAGATTTATTTGTCCCAGATCTCTACTCCAACTGTATTTATTTGTACTGGAGTACTGTTCCGAGCAGGAGTAAATGGAGTATTGTTTTTGGTTAAAACCAACAAAACAATTCACGTTTGGATAACATAACCTAAAAAATATCTCTTCCAAGTTAAATCCATATTGAGTATATGTATAGAGCAGGTATTTTTCAATATGCGTCGTGGTACGTTGGTTAGGTTACTTGGCAAGCTGTTTATTTGTCCCAAAAAATATTGCTACTCTAAGTTACTCTTATTACTCCATTAGGTTCAAATTTAAAATACTCCGAACTTTTAGAACAAGAAAAAATAAACAAACCTATTTTGAATGTGTTCAGATTGTTGACCTACCTATCCCAAATGACTTAGATTATTACTATAATTTTTGTTGGCTATAGTTGCATCGAATTTTTCAGAACAGATTTTATACATCGTTCCTTTTAGGACAATAATACTTTCAGGAGATTATCAACACAAGGATGTATCGTCAAAAAGACAAGTTTTTATGAAACAATGTTGCCTGTTCTCTCAAGTAATTTTTTTTTACAATTTTATCCCCGAGATAACGTGTGACGTCATTTTCAGTGTCAAATTAATATTCCCCGATATAGAGGGCAGTATTTACTTTTATATTTACGTCAAAGCATTTGTCTTTTCCATCGATAAGATTGATAAGACCGCCTGATACCCTAGGAGCTTATCAATTAGCGATAATAACCTTACTACCTCCTAATAAAACTCCACCAGCTGTTATTTACTACGCCTGCCCCTTATCTAATAATATCTAATTTAAAAAAAGCGGTACAAACGTGACAAATGGTCGCTCTTCTTACTATAGAATAAAACAACATAATCACCAAAACAAATACCCATTACGTAGGCGTGACGTATACGTTTTTCATCTGTCAAAATGATCGGGGCGATTCAGCTATGTGGTTCGCGGAAAGAAATCGATCCCTGCCTGCGTCTGTGGAAGGGCTAGAAGCGTAAGGTCGACTATTCTATTCTACACGGGTGATATACAATTAGAATTGGCGGCCGTAGAATGTGCTGGCTTTTAACCGGGTAATGGAACCCTTATAACACTCTCCACGGACTGGCTAGTAACTTATTTGCATGGTAATTATGTTCTATGAGTAGCTAGGCGCGACCTAGTTTTAAACTGTTTTACGTTGCGAGTTAAAAAGTCTTATTTTAAGAAAAGCAATTTTAGAGGGACGCTTTCCTTACACATCGATTGTTATTTAAGCGTTATTAGTAGCGTATATAGGAAGAGTATGAAATATTAATCATTTTTTATCATGTTTATTATTGGTCAATCAGACGGCTTGCTTATAATAGGGCAACCTGTAAAATTTCCTTGCATTTATCATATTTATTTTGCGTTTTGGTAAAAAGCTATACATATTTTGGAAAATAAAACAACAGTATATTTATAATACTACAATTATTTTACTTCGTATCGTATTTACAAAGAGAAATTCAAATTTAATGTTGTTTAATTTGTTGTTCATGTCAAATCATTTATTGGGGTAACGTCAAATACTAATTTATCGGCCTAATGTGACATGTATGGTGGTGTGAATCGTACTTTTCGGTGTTCGCATCACGGCGGTGTTGCTTACTGCATCTGTTGGGCGATTCAACTATCTAACTACAGGAGGAACTTAAGTCAAACATTACACAATTTTGAGAAAACTACAATTATTGGTATTAAATGCGACTTTTTAAAAGAAAGCGTACTCCAGTAAGCCGGAAATATCTGAAAAACATTTGAAAAGATTTGCTTAGTCTCTTTAAAGGAAATCGAAAATCTTAATGTCAAAATGTTGTATCGTGTTTTCAGAAACCGCTTGAAAGAAACGTACATTTGGCAACACTGCACTCGCATACTACTTGTTTGAACTCCTCCTGGTTTGAAAGAGTTACGTAATGCACTAAAACCCGTTGTAAATGAAACGCAGGTGTATTCACTATTTACAATATTTGTTCGGACTTAAATGCAAAAACACAAAATTATCATTGATTAGAAATCGTATACAATTTAAACTTTAGTAGAAGGATGACAAATTGCAACTCGTCTCTTGCAAATTTTGGTTGCTTATATATTGTCCCTACCCTAATCACAGTAACAATAATAATTAGCAATTGAATGGGTAATTAGGGGTTTTGGGAAGTATGTACGACGTATCTTTATGACCGCCGAAGGGTCAGTAACAGGAGGTATATGAAATCCCTTAGGTATATAAATTAAATTGCGTACAATGTAATGAGTTTGCAAATTTCGCTTATCCGGAATTATACTATAACCTACTTAACTGAATAAGTTATGATATAAATTAAAATAGAGAATCTAATCCCTAACACTACTGTAATAGTATAGTGCAGTTCTAGTTTTGAAGGAAATATTGCTCTTATGGAGATGGTGCCCCACATAACTTATTGTTCTGCAACGTTGCCGAATGTGCTTTTTTGCGAAAGTATGTTAATGAAGAAATGCTAAAAATAAACTTTGAAGCCCAAAAGAAATTTTTACAATTTCTAAAAAATGTTAATTTTGTAATACATTAATGGGTATTTTAATATCTTTAAGTTGAAGTGGCTAAAAATAATTGCGGCAAATTTGAATTTTGCTGCTTGGGTAACGCTTATATGTGAACTAAGAGTTCGAAGTCGTAAATATGCGTGACACAATATTTTGATGTTGAGGTTTTTGATTCAGAATTTAACAATATGTAACGCCACGTGTAATAATAAAATGATAGAAAAAAGTTACAACTACGTATAAGATATTTCTGTTTTACTTGAAAAAAGATTTAAATAATAAAATTAAAAAGAATTATTTTTAAATAAAAACTCCAAAACGATTCTTCCAAAAATATTCAATTCTCCAGAACCGACGATATATGAACATATCACTATTTTTACATGACCTCGGTTGGGTCACACCTGTTAAAAATTTATGACTTTTTTTGTCATCACAACTCCCCAAACACATATCTAAGAATAGTGAAGCAGAATGAATACATTGTATTCATATTTACATTTAGAATATTCTCAAGTAATAAATACACATCTGGGCATATTGGCATTATAAACTTTCTGTATGTCTCCTTTTTTTTATGTCAGACTGACCCTGTATAGGAGATTTTAACAAATGCAAAGGCAACATAAAGAATAGCCCATAACTGCTTTTTCAAAAGCAGACATTTTTACGAAATCTGTTAATCTTCCTGGTTTGAAAGACTTGAGCTCTTCTCGTACAAAACAGGCAAGACCTTACACGCACACTGTACTTATTGCTTGCAAGGTATCCGTAGTTCCATAAAAGAAAAACTCTGATTTCTCTGATGAGACGCGGGTTTTAAGGAGAAAGACTGTGTTGACACTCTTACACGATTTATTCGAATACTGTTGTTTATAATAACTGGTTTATATTACAAAAATGATAGTTGATATCGTTATGTTCACTTGTATTTAAACTCTTACGTATTGAGCAAATCACCGTTGATTTTCCTTTACATTACAAAGAAGACTCTTTATTCCTAACTAATTGCCCAAGGGCCAATCAGAGGTGTAAGACACGCCCATGCAAAAACTACACACAATATATAACGTACATAAAGTCGCAAATACATACAACATGAATACATAAAGTCATAGGTACATAAAATACTTGGAATACGGTGTGATAAACCAGTTTACCGAACGAAGGGTTGTGTTCCAAGACGTGCAATTTTTACAACAGGGTTTATCCTAATCTGCGTTGCTGGAAATTACAAAAGTGATCGGAAGGCATTTTATTAGAGACCTTCGTCGAAAAGTGTTACTTACTTAGTTTACTATGTGGTAAATGTTATGACAAACAATACTTGGAACAACTTTTCATAAAATTAAACAACGTTTATGGTAGCAAATAAAATACATTTCAAGCATTCGGATAGCCCGAACTCTTAACTAAATAAAGGTAGGTTCTGAACAAAGTCTTTATTAATATTTATGCACGCAAAAGAATATATTTTTATTAATCTATTATACACAATAATTAATAAACTTCAACGTCTTACGCCATATTTAAAAAGAATCATTTTTAAAAGCAAAGATCTGCCTGGCATGGCGCTGAATACATATTTTGTGCCTAGATGCCACACGGTTTAATATTAAAAAGCCAATTTATCTTTCCATTCAACGCAAGCAAACATTTTCCACGTGAATGGAATCTGCTATGCGTTCATCTAACTACAATGTGGTCATACAAGTGTCCCACGACGAACTGTAACGATTTCGTAAATATTCATGTGAAAAACAAAATTTTGGTAATACACCAAAAGCGATTTGGCCTAATCGAGCAAAATATATACCTACAAGTCTCTAGCACCGGTTATTTCGGAAGTGACAAACGATTTTCTTATTTTAAATGAAACACTTGTATATTTTTGAATTGTCCTTAAGATTCCGGTTTAAATTTATGTACGGATCCCTATACTTTAAGACGTTCTCGAGATATTTCGAATCTTTGAAGAAAATTGACATCTGACATATGTCACTATGTCAATATATAGACACAATATTGACGTTGTTGTATTTTATGAATTAGTTTTGTCCGGCGAAGTCAGTGTGTTTGCGAAACAATTGTAACACTTTTTTGTTTTATTGTAACAATTGTAATAAACTGGAAAGGGGATTTTTTAAATCATTTTTACTGTGTAGAACTATATTCATTTAGTTTCTAAATTGGCTTGACTTTGTATGTTTAAATCTATATAATAAAAAATAATAAAATTTCTTTATCTAAATCTCAAAGACTGTACACCAACACAAAAGTAAACACATATTACGAAGCAAAAAGGTACAAAATCACAAGTATATTAGAATTAATTCAAAAAAAACATTAATGTAGTAATAAAATGCAGTATTTCAAATTGATTTGCATTCGAAAAATCACCCTGTAACACGGTGTAATCTTGACCTAACTAACCACACGAAACGATAATCAGCACACACAATATAAAGTAAATACGTATTCAATCGAACCAGAAGAAAACATAAGCGCGTAAGTTTTTATAATTTACTACAACCGGCAGTTGTTTACGCCACATCATCAAATCCTCAATTCGTTTTCTCGTCTTACCTTCATCCAAGTCCACGTGAAAGTATTAGGAGTGGGGGGACGCCACTGTGTAGCCTGTATACCCGTCTCTTCCGTAGCACAAACAACGAGGAACAGGTACCGTCTAACAACAATCCGCAACGCACAAAACGAAAATTATCCACACACTCTTAAGAAGTCCTCTTTGTATCGATCGCGCCGAGATTCGAACCCCGATAGATCACAACGAAACAGTGGAAATTATACCGAAAATATCGCAGGTCTATTAATACAATGATACAAGATTAAAAAGCGGGAAATAACACACGCGGAATAGCACTGCTTTTCCACGGAACTAAGAGGGTACACGACGCGTGACAATTGACTATCGAGTCGTGCCCGCAGCGGCGACCGCGACCGCATTCGGCTACTCTCGTGGAGGTATCGAACAGCCGACACGAAGAAGTGAATGTTTAACGCGCCCTCCGGTCCCTTGTAGTCCCTTCTGTGCAACGAAATACCCCGATCGTACGGGGTGAAGCAAGAAATTTTCGGGTTGTCTCCAAAATATCGAAAGACACTGTATGTATGCAGATTAATTACGTCACGAAAAAAATTGTGGATAAAAAGCGTATTTGAGGTTAAAAGAGTGATAAAAACTTAAAAATAACGTTTGAATAATAAAACATAAAAGAAAATGCTAGAAATACATTTTTGTACAGGGTGATTTGTTAGCGCTACGACAAACTTCGGCAGATAAAAGCTGATTTTACGAAAAGAATGTTATATGAACATAGGTCCCCTTCGAAGCCCATTCTTCAAGCCAGTAACCCCTAAGTCGTCCATCCAAGACTCATGTACTCGCATATGGTCAAACAGCTGAGTTCTACGTTCTTTTTATTTTAACTTTTTGTTAATATCAATATCACAGTCGCGATCAATGACACAGTCGCGATCAATGACACAGTCGCGACTAGCTTGTGCGATACAGTAATCACTAATTCCGTTTTATTCATGATTTATTTTAATTTTTAATTGATTAGGTTTTTTTTAAAATTTTAAATAAATATACTTTAGGGGCACTTCTATTGTTTTACTTTACTTTAGTTACAAGATCCCGTCACCTTTGTTTACCACTCACATTATGGTTGGTTATTTTATGTTAACCATATTTTATGGCGTTTGTATTTTATTTCTGACAAAAGTATAATCAAAAACTGAATATATAATATTTGCAAACAAGAAATCACAATGTGAAATACAAATAACTTTAAGAAAATCATAAATTAAAGGTAATGAAGCAAATCACTTATCTGGGGCTAAAAATACAAAATAACATCAAATGGGACACATAAACAATCACAAATAAAGGAAAAACGCAAGAATTCTAGCGAAAATTAATAAAATCAAGGAATTTATCAAATCAAGGAAATATATTCTGGTAATTAATAAATTCCATCACCCTACAAGGAACGCTTAATTTCGGCCGGCACTGTACAAGGAGGGGTCATCCGGCAATTTCATAACCGCACCTAATGGAAGCAGGAAGCATATCCAATGCTCATCAGCTTGGCACATGCATAGCCTACATGCTAATAATAGCTTTACCCTCCGCACCAATATGATAATTATTGCATGGGGTGGTTCATACAAATCGCTCCCGTACGAAACACAAATTCTGTCCCAGGAATATTTTAACCTCAAACCCCTTTTGTGATTCCTTTAACATATCTGAAATATACTCTTGGTTTGAAAACGGGACAATGCACGACCATCAGTAGATATTGTTCGTTTATATCTAGTGATGGTCGTGCAACCCCCAAAATATACCCCAACGTATGTATTTATATAAATTGGTTTATTTTTATCGTACCAAGAATAACAGGAGAATAAAAGCGAATTTCTGGGTATATTCTTTAGAGTGGATTAATTGTCGTATTCCTGGAAGGATAAGCCTTTTAAAATACCTACCGTTCTGTCAAATTAAAACGATTTAATAGGTATTTTAATGACAGATTAATGCGTTCTCTAATTTATGTTAATACATACTTTATTTTCGGCATTTATTGGGTAATTAAATGAAAATGATTATCCTAATTACCCCAGAGTAAATGTAAGTATTTACAGGAATATTTTACCGTAAAGAAAAACTGTAATAATTTCTATGGAATGGACAATTAAATATGCCATATATAAACCTTAAATTTAGTTCCCACTAGATGTCGCTCACGGGAGAAATTACAATTTTTTTTTAATTGTCAGATCGCACAATTGTCATGTTCATTTGAGTTTATTTTTTATTGTTTCAGATCGTTTTAAAATTTTATATTTACATTTTGTCATAGCTATTTGTTAATAAATCCTAATTTGAATTACAAAAAAGGGAGGAACATGAGATTTCCACACATCATTGCCGACAACACTAGAATCGCGTACACCCCATCGGAAGCGGCCCTCGACCTTGAAGGCGAGATAAACAGGAAAGTAAAATCTGAGGACTTCGAATGGGATAAAGATTTATGCCCCTTACTCAGCACCTTATGCATACAAGCTATCGCGAAGAATTTTAAGAATGAGCAACTTTTGGACGAACTTCCCTGTGAAGATCGCCTACATTTACTCGAGGTGTTATCGACTGATTTAGAATTAGAGATCGTCGTACCGTTGATAGAGGTAAAAAGCACTTTTAATGCGAGTTTTGACAATTTTTGGCGTTTCGTTTATCCGAATAGGATGAAATCTATTGGAAACGCAGATACAACGATAAGTTTGGAGTAGTTAAAGATCCAAAACATCTAGGTTGGACTTGGAAATGTTTGTACCTCGAGAAACACGTCCAGAAAATGGTTGAAGACGCGCAACCTCAATACAGTGACGAAGACAACATGGACGACATCTTGAAACTTCTCAACCCTTATATACACAAACTAATGGTTACAGAACTTCAAAGCTGGAAGCCGCCGGTAACGTGGGATAAGCAAGATATACCGTCGGTCTATCCTATCGACCACATAGATTTCAATCCAATTCTTCAACGGTTAGAGGTAATTGAGGAACTGGATATTGTCTACGGGGTGAAGAGTGTAGAAACGGAATTCACGTGGAACATGTTCAAGATGTCCCTGGTGGATTGCAGGCGGTTAGGGAGGGCTATTCTTCCTCTAAAACTCCTTAAGATATTCAGATTGCATCGCTGCGCCGTGGACGATGAGAAAGTCCGCGCTTTAACTCAAAATTTGATCAAACACAAAACCATTACCGAACTAGATCTATCTCATTGCCTAATAGGCGATCAGGGTGCCCTCTGTATAGCGAAATTGATGCTAACTCAACCGACAATTAACAAAATTGTTTTGGTCAATAATAGAATAGCCGACACGGGCGCTGTGGGTATAGGTTTCGCTCTATTGCAAGATGAATGCTGTCCTTTGGTGCATCTAGATTTGAGACTGAATCCGTTAAGACATGGCGGTGTCATGGGAATTTTTAGAGCTTTGGTTAGAGGTAATAAACCCGAGGAATTGAATCTGTCCGCTTGTCAATTCGAAGAGGAAACTGCTGCTAGGTTATGTCAAGTTTTAAAATTTCCGAATGTTCCTCTAAGATGGTTAGATATAAGTTGCAATTGGTTTGATGAAAACTCTAAGGAAGTAAGTATATGCAGATAAAAACGCGTAAAAGAACAATTAAATGTCGTTTATCTAAAACCAATCACAAGTAATTTTACCCGCGAAATTCGAAAAATTCCCTATTTCAGGAAATCCTAAATGCGGTGATGGTCAATAAGAGCTTACATTGGCTCGACTTGCGCGATACGGACATACCTCACGACACAATCGAAGCCATTAACAAATTTCTAATTCGTAACCGCTTAGGACTCCAAGATCTGTCGGAATTAGAGGGGTCCGAGGAAATGGGCGACATCGAGGACGAAGACGACCAAGAAGGGACGAAGGAAAGTTCGGAAAAACAGCAGGCTAACGAATCATCTGACGACGATTAAATCTTATTTGCTATTGATTCTGTTTTTATTCATTTATTTTAATGATTAAAAAAGTTTACTTTTGTAAAAAATCCACTACATAAATATTGTGGGGTTAATGTATGTTCTACACGACCACAATATATAGAGGTTTTAAAAATGACAACTGTTTATTAGTTACACT
>JARFOC010000588.1:7223-28449 GCA_031763485.1 Osmoderma eremita
ATTACCATGCTGCTAACTGAGTTGCATACCTAAAGGAGGTCACGTGGGTTTCATTATTTTGTAGATTCATTGTATATGATGGATATAGTATAAAAATTGAACAAATCTAGCATCGTGACAAACGGGGAACGTTATAGGAACATGGTGCTCAGGCCATTTATTCGGGATCTCAGAAGGTTTTGTGGTGGCAGGAATCTCCGGTGAAAAGACAGTGGTTTCAACAAGATGGGGCGACCAGCCGCATCGCCCGTGAGTCTATAGCAGTGCCGTAGGAAACTTTTCAAGCACGAATCATATCACGCAGGACTGATTTCAACTAAAATCTGCGTGACCGTCATGAATGTTATCTACAGCGCAATGGAACACATTTTGAACATGTGTCCTACAGAAATAAAAATGTATAAGTAATAATTAATGTATGTATTGCCAAAATATACAGTACTGGGTATATTTTGGGGCATACTGTATTATAAAATCTTTTACAATAATGATTTATGATAGTGTAATACCGGCCTAAGTCACGTTGTGTAACAATATCATTGTCATTGTTCCGGCATTGTATGAATTGCGTCTGCCACTCATTGCTAGAATGTTGTATATATGTAGGTGATACCGGCCATACAACGTTACAGGTAGCAAAGAGTGGTCCATGTGAGTTGTATCACGCATTTATTTATTTTTCACGACCATCCGCAGACAGCCACGGTATTGTTGGTGTGGTTATGGAGTGGTACATGTGAGTTGCCATAAGTGTTTTTTTATTACCTCGTTGTTGCAGGTCTTGATCATCAATAGCGTAGGCTCGTGATGCTCAACTCTGACGTAGAATGTTGTTAGAGAGCATCCGTGTTCTTCAGTCGTATACAGCAGTATAGGCTGGTACATCGTGATCCTTACCGGTAACCATGACCATAATGTTAGCAACTGTCAAAATACACAGTTAGTATGTTTTCCCAAAATCAACAACAATAATGGCGCAGCATGCAAGACTACTACAGCTGATGGATGATAACTCCGTGGTGATGAGCGATATTTCGATCAAATTCCTTAAGAGAAGTGAAGAAATAAAAAAAAAGACAGAAGTTGGTTTTAGGTTTTATTGATCGAAAATCGTGAGTGAATGGCGAAAATAAAAGAATAACCAAAAATATGAAGGAATGAATAATTTTCCCTGTCATGCATCCACGTTGTTACAAACTATCCAAATCACAGTCTTATTTGTATCAGTTAATGAAACTCGTAGATGCTTTATTTGAATATACCACCTTCTACGAATTATCAAATTTGACCGTGTTGGAATGGCGAAGTAAATAAAACGATTGGGTTGTGTAACGCTACGATTACCAAGAACAAGTTCCATTTTGTGCGTACCTACACAAAAGTATGTAGGTAAATAAATACCTAGTTAGGCACATGTCCAAAAAAGTTTCAAAATAAACCTTACAATTGCGAAATCACTTTGCAAGTCAATTGGTTGTTATATATGCACAAACACATCGTAAATTTATTCGGTGAAAATTGTAAGGCAGGAATCTTTTAACGTCGCCTATTTCAGGCTTAAATTTACGTTACCTTATTTATTGCTTGTAGTAAATCGAATAAAACAGATGGCAAGCAATTCTCGGGATTGATTCGAATTTGTGTGCCTGTTGTATATTAAGTACGTATGTATTGATTTACACCTACAAATTTAGAATCCGTAAGCAGTGATAATTTGAAATAAATTTATTGTTTGGATGACTGAAAGATTATTTTTGAAGAATCGATTAAGAAAACCAAAAAAAAAACATAGTTACAAAACAATATACATTTGACGCATTTGTGTGGGAAAGCCCGATATATCCGCTATCATATAAGATATCAAAAAGTTGTTTACTTTTTATTTTAGTTTATTGTAGGCAGTCTTAAACTTAATATCACCAGAGTGAACCAAACATACGTTTTTCTTAATGGAATACTCTGCATATTATTTCAGATTTAGATTAAGCTTATGGCTCACAGTTCCAATGTCAAATTTCATTGAATTATACAGCGTGTTTTAGAAGTTATGGTCAATTTTATACGAAAATTACTGAGCTCAAAGTCTTGTGTGCGAATTTTCTTTTACAAGCATATATTTTTGATATTGGCCCAATTTCTTTTTAATTGTCAAAACTGAATACAGGGCGAGTATCATAAAGAGGAAGATTAGTTTAGGTACTTTCATTTTTATTACGCACTCTCTATATCCTTTCTAAGTCTTAGTCTTTTTTTTTAAGTGAGAATTTCTGAATTTATTGTATATAAGCTAGTCATGGAAAAAGTTTAATGTTCAATACAACTACAAAATACAAACATTTTTGCATAACTTACACTAATGATTAACATTTAACGAATTAACCCGACTGTGTACAATGTAGTTCTATAATAAAAGTTCAAAATATCCACCCAAACTATCAATACAACATTGCCGCCGTTCTTCAAGCGATCGGTTTACATTTCTAAATTAATAATCGAGAATGCTTCTCTTATCCTGTTTTTCATATCACATTGTGTGGTTGGCGGTGTTTCATATATATGTTTTTTCTTACATATGACAGTAGTTAAACTACAGGGTTACGGGCGCAGTTTCAAGGTCACTCGTCCCCCCCCCCCCTCCGTGAACGGCTACCCGTTGTAATTGAACGGCTGGCCGATATATTGGGCTGTTCCAATATATCGGCCAGCCGGCTTGAACAGGTAAACAGAAAACGCGGAAAAAAACCGCGAATCAAAACCGTGAAGTTAGCCGCGATCCCCGACCGCGAGGTCGTCTCCATCGTGAAGTTCGCCGCGAGGTAGCCCCCCGTGGACTTGGGGGACGAGTGACCTTGAAACTGCGTTCGTAGCCCTGTAGTTTAACTACTTATGACCACATGAAGAAGTCAATTTTAGTGAAATCCGGTGATCGAGCTAGTCACTCAATTGGTTCCCCTCTCCGTATCCATCTTTCAGGGAAATAGGTGTTTAGATGATCGTGTATTGACCTAGTGTCAAGTAACGTAGCTCCATCGTGCAGATACCACATCCCTTGACGAACGTTTAGGCGAACATTTTCCAATAACAACGGTAAATGATTTTCTAAAAAATCTAAATAAACTTGGCCATTCACTCGTCCTTCCAAAAAATTTGGTCCAATTACATAATCTCCTAGCTAGTAATTTAGACTTAAGGCTGTCTTACTGTCATTTTTTCCACGATTAACTTTTATAGAAAGACTTCAAAATATCTTAGAAATTAATGACTTTAGGTTTAGAGAGTGCTTAGTAAAAATGAAAGTACCTAAACCATTCTTTCTTTTTCCAATATTAAAATACAGAGCGATCCATTTATAATAATTGAAAATATACTGTATTTGAGTTTCGACTCGCCCTGCACTCAGTTTTGACAAATTTGAAGAAATGCCACTTTGCTATAAAACTGAGCGAATATCAAAAATCTATACGTCGTTTGCAGTATACAGTCTGGGTGAACTCACAGTGATTTTCATATAAAATGGACCATACCTTCTGAAACACGCTGTACATTGCAATAAAGTTGTATATTGGAAGTGTGAGGCATTAGCTTAGTCGAAATCGGAAATAATATATAGGTATTCCATTTAAGAAAACGTATGTTTGGTTCACCCTGGTGACATAAACATCCTGTATATATGAAAATAAGTTGTTAAGCTTAAGACAGTCTACAATTTTGGTAAATCACTTTTTTTGATATCTTTTATCAACGATACATCGAGCTTTGACACACTAATGCGGTACCCTGTACGCAAGTTTTCCTTCTTAGTTTGCCTATCCTGTAACTTCATAAGTATGAAACTTTGTTCTTGGTAATCTCTTATTATGAATGAATAATAATGGAATCAAAAAAATATCAGTAATAATCATGAAATATGGAGAATATGACGAATATGAAGACACCAAAATAGCGAAATAAAAGTAGATGAAATGCGAAATCAAGAAATACATATAAAATAAATAAATTTCTCTGGCACAAGCATCATCATAAATTCCTAAATATAATCCTATTATCTGGTTCCAAATTCATTAAATGCTTGTACCTAAAGTTCTGCCAACAAAATACGTAAGTTAGATAAAATAATAAAATACAAATCATGCAATATTTTCATTCCGAGAGTTCATACAAGTTACGAACACCTAAGCTAGCTCAAGCACCAAATCGCCAATAACGTCTGTGCACGAATGATCTGACCTTTTCAATCGTCAAGATATGTACGAAAGCGAGACTTTGCCATAAAACACGAAAGACGTTCTTGACGAATTAATTAACTCCGCAATACACAATAAAGCGTAACAATAAGCAAGCGACAGATGCAGTAAGTATTCCTGCGTTGTAATGTGTTGGTGGGTCTAGCAAAATGGAGGCGAAAATTTATTCTACCTCATATTAGCGCGCCTATGTAACATAATAGCATCATATATGAGTGGAATAAATTTCATCATCGTTTATGAGCCAGTTGACGAAGTAAATTAGTTTAGAGAGCACCCCACGCAAAATAGAATTACAAATCGTCGGATGGGCGGTTAAGAAAAGGTATGCATATTAGCTCTGTTCCAACACGCAGTTTGCTGAGGGTGTGTGATTACGTTAACCAATCAGAAAATATATTTCAGTTCTCAGGGCCTCCAATCTATTGTCCGATTGGCTCACGTCATCACGAACGGTCAGCAAACTGCGTGTTGGAACAGCGCTATTATATACAAAACAAATTGATAGAGAAGTAAATGGGGGAGCGATGTAATAAAATAATAATAATAAGGATTTTGGTGTTAGGACAAATCAAACGTGTTTCGCTAACCAATTTCCTCGTGCGAATGTGCAGCTCTCGATCGGAAAATATGGGATTCGGGAAAGGGAACCATTTGGCAAGGTGCAGGTATTCAGGAGTCTGAAAAAATTGTTAATGACAATAATGCTTTGCGAATGTATGTATATCACAAATTTCATTTTCAAAATTTTTTTCACGTTTTTAAATAGAAATGTTTTGATTCGTCGAATTTGGACGAAAACAACAGTGTTTCGTTTTAATATTATCTCCAATACGGATAATGCAATAAAATCATTTTTGTTGTATAAAAAATGTTCAATTGTTAAAACAGAAAAATTCAATCCAACTATGGTACTATCTGCAATATACTGTAAATATAACGACGTGAATTTATGAAATTAATACACATGTTTTGTACATAACATGTGGATATGTGCCATTTGGATTTTATTTATAGATCGAAAACAAAGAATCGTAAACGTTTATAATTGGCAGCCGACAATTAATAGCCCGAGAATGCGATAAAATAGTAGTGCAGTGGGCATCAGTTGTTTATGAGTGCAATGCACACAAAAAGCTTTAATAGGAAAGGAATATCAAAAATAATTAACTAAAATGGGTTTATTATGCCAAGAAAGATATTAAACTAAAAACATTGTTTAATGTTATCTCAGTAGATATTCGAAATGTTATATTTAACTGACTCCGTAGTCATCTGCTGAAATCATAGTAAATTTAAAAAGCAAATCTTTCATTCCCAAATAAGTAATATACTAAGGAATTATTTCTTTCTAAACTTAACTGAAAATTATAGTGAAAAGGCGGATTTTAACAGGACCGTAATCAAGCCAGTACATCCAGAAATATACCTATTTTTTGCGAAGTTTATTTAAAAATAATAGAAAATAATCACATTCAATAGCAAAAACAACAAAAAGTTATTGTAAAATTACAATACATGTGTGCTTCGGCTCCAATCTCACCACTAGACGTTGTCTTTTATCTGCATCAATAGAATCATACGATAATATGACAGGAATTTTCATCATTAGAAGAGTTCAGGTAATAAAAGGATGCTGTGTACCCTTAATATTTACCCTTGGGGGTTCATTTTTCATAATCATGTTTAGGTATATCATTTGAATGTCTAAGGCATGTTTATTGTCGTAAATACAATTTTCTTCCAAACACGAAATTTGCAAATACAGATTTGATCCTTTGTACTTGAAGAAAATATTATTTCGTTGTGGGAACCGCCCTCTAATTTTCGATCAATAACATTTTATTTATTGATGGTCTTATGCTTTCTGTGAAAGTTGTGGCAAATTCCCAAGCCAGTGTTTAGTTTTCTTTTTGTTGCAGATTCGCAAGTCAGTTTTATTAAAGTGCCTGCCAGCGATAATATCGATCCGACTTGCAAGATGTCAGCCACGTTAGTGAAAAGTATACGGGGTGAAGATTATCTTCTTTTGGAGAATTTTGCTTTTTTAAATATAGCTAATTGAAAAGTTGGGAAGTTCTTAAGGAAAAAATGCGTACGAACCAGAGAGCGTTAACGTGGAGGAACTTCCCTGCATCAACAGATGTTAGGAGAGAGCATGTGAAACAATTTACACAATCTCCATAAAGACATATTATCGGAAAGTACGTATATCACTGTTATTGTAACAGTAATTATTATTTTCAGTGTACCTACTATATCCGGAATTATTGAAAAATAAGCAAAAATAGTCTACAAAAAGGAAATGCACATATACCGAATGGAAGATTGCGACCTGGCTATAGGAATTCGTGTACAACTAGGGATAGACGTATGACAACTCCGTGAGTTAGATTTCGTGCAAAAGTAACAATTATGCGAACTGCTGTACTTCGCATATGTATAAACGCCGAAGAGGTACGGCCGGGATATACTTATATCGGGGCGTCCTTAGCTGATTCTAGTTTGTCAGAGAGCACGTGCTCTCTCATTAACGCGATTATACTCGTCCTGAGCACTGAAAGGGTTAATAATGGACAACTCAGTGGCGGCTCGTCGGGGATGGCAGAGCCCAAACATAATTAAAGAAAATAAAAATTTTGAGAAAATAAATTTAATTTATTTTTTATTCATTTTTTAATAATGATAATAATAATAAATGTTCAGTTTTTGTGCCTACTGCTGCCCATCAACTACTGGGACTACTACGCTGTTGAAGGCAATTCGGCGATTTATTTGCAGTTAAACTGCCAAGTAGGCAGCTTTATAGTTTCGTTCAGTAGTAATGGCTTATTTCGTTATAACAGAAGAAAATGGTACTTTGTTAGAATTTTTGTTTATTTTCACAGAATCAACTTGATTTTATTATGATTATCGTAAATACAATGTGTGTGCCAATAGACACGCCTACTATTAGGCGCGGCTGGTGCCGACATTTTAGGTGGGGAGTAGCTAAGAAAGTGTTGTCTCGTGCGGCGTCAAGCTGTCTCTTTAACAGCACGAAACCCATACGAAGTCGCACGAAGCAAGACAATCTTAATAACTGCCCGCGCAAAACTTCAGCACCCGCCGCGCTGGGTGTATAGTATGCAATTACATTGTTAAAGCTGCTCCAATCGATTCCAATGCCTATGAATGGGGTACGGCTAACATGTGACTGGGCGAACGCTTATTATTAGTCCCGTCTTCTTATATCCGACCACCGAAATCGTGATTTCCTATGACCAGATTAATTGCTTCCGCCCTGTACATTATGTTATGTTATATATCCTATTATATTCACATAAAGATAAAAAAATGCGCAAATAATTAACTGATATATATTTCTGGATGTGTTGACCTGATTGCGGTCTTATTAAGGTCCGGATTTTCCCGACTCGACTGATGACTGAAGATACCATTTACAAATTATTTCTTAATTTCTACCTTCGCACTAGGAGTACCACGATAGATTACTCTTTTGGTATCTTTTATTATTAACAAACGAAATGAAGACGTAGTATTTATACATATGTAAAGATTTGTTTTTATATGTGCATATGGTAAATAAAGTGCACACATACACAAAAAAATATCTAGCACATAACAATTAAATTGGAAGGAATGATAAATAAGGATTTAGAGGAAGCAGTTTTTAAAACGAAACATAAATCAAGTAAATAACACCAATTTACAATTCCGATTAAAGCTATATTAAATGCAGCCAAATTAATTATTTTAAGAGAAAAAAAAACAAGTTAACGAAGATTTTCATCATATCTCTCATCGATCGAAAATCTCCGCTAAATAAACTATACTGAATTTCGAACTTACATCCTGTTGATCGAGGATGCGGGAGTTGATATTCTGCGTGGGATAAATACCCATAGAGAGAACACGGGGACCAGGTGAACGAGCTCCCTTCGTTATTTAGCAGCACAAAACAAACAGATGCACACAATCACGCAAAAAACTGGTGTCAGCACATTTAGTTTAGTATCTTAGGGGTTCAGGCTGATGGTAGCAACAATAACGATAGTAACTATCAAATGGAGTTTATTTTTATTAATCTTCTACTTGAGGAATTTACTTTCGGGTAAGATGTGCTTATGGAGAAATAAAAAAATTAACTACAGTATCCGCATCGAATTAACCATTGGAATGACTATCACGCTTGCATTCCCAGATATTTATTGTGAGATTTACCTTGATGTCAAGAATAAAAATGTTGTGATGTTTGGAGCGACTTTTACTCACAATTTATTCATATTCATTAGAAAATAATTTAGACTTATAATTGACCTGGAGGTTCGTTATTTATGAAACATATTCGTGGATAATTGCAGGCCGATATTCAAGCAATAAATTCAAACTAGTTGTACTGTTAAGTAATCCAATTAGCGCTTATATACTTCAATAAATATACGTATGCTTTCAAGACTGTATGCAAGAAATGGTAACAACGCTTGTTAACGATTTAATACGCCTTTAAGTTAAGTGCAATAAATTCTTTTTTTTTATATTATGGAAAGATGGGGCGGACATTAGTGTGAAATAGTGCGTGATTAAAATGATGATTTATTTTTATCATAATTAATATTAATTTATAATATACGATTGTTTACCACTAAACAACTTTGATATATTACGCATACCTAGGATCTCCGTAGAAAAATATTGAAATCTTTAAAAAGTCACAAATACATGTACAGTCCGCGACAAAGTTATAGTCGCGTGCTATTAAAAAACGAAAAGTTAAACTTTTATAAAGAACTAATAAAAATATTGTAGGTTTGCATAACACGATGTTTTAGAAATTAAAATATTATGTATAAATATTGTTCAAGCCAAAGATAATATTTTTAATGTAATGATAAAGTTAAAATGTTTGAAAAACAATCAATTTAACTGCGACAGAAGTATAGTCGCAGGGGATTTCCCTATATATTTCTGGCGTTAGAAACCTAGGCGTGTCAGTTACGAACCAACTTTCGAAGCATGTATTATGTTAGTTTCGATTCAAATTCGAAAATGCCAAGGGGTAAAATTTTGAACGCATGTGAAAAAAGTCAAATTAATCGTTTCAGTCACCGTCGAATAGCTCGAAAAATAAGCAGAAGCGAACATGTTGTTCGTAATTTTCTAAGTAATAAAGAAAATTGCAAAATGAAGAGATCTGGTCGTCCCTAAGCGTTATCAGCAAGAGATACAAGACGAATTTTACAAGTAGCGTCAAATTCTTCTCTTACAGCTCGTGAAATTGCACTTGGAGTAGGTGTAAAAACAAATGTTAGAAATGTACAACGTTTACTTAAAAAGTCATCGGTAATCAAACGAAAAAAGATGTTGAAAAAACCGCCTTTAATATAGTTTAATATAAAGAGAAATGCTTCCAGTATTGAACCTAGAGGTACTCCCCTCTCAATTTCCAACCATTATGATCGATTTATTTCTCAGTTACCAGGAAGACATTTTTCATTTCCATGGCTTGCGCGATTACCAGATCCAAATTAGTTGGATTATTTTTTATGGGGATGGTTAAAAAATTTAATCGAACTAATAATAATCCCACTTATTGCATACAGTCTGGGATAATTGTACAGACGAGTTTTAAGTCATAAAAATAAATCAATAGACGCACGATAGGGCAAAATAGAAAAATGGAAAAATGTTAAAAAGGATTTGGAACATTATATTTGAAATGTTCACGTTTTTGCAAGACGGTTGTCAATTTTATATTTCTTTTGTTTTTCCATAAGCACATGGCAAAATTAGGAAAAGAGCGTCAAAGGATTGGATCGACTGAAATACACAGTTAGTAATGTAAATGGTAATACTAATAGTTCAGTGATCATTGCATTAATATTAATTTGCGAGCTAGATAAGGATCTATCAGTAGAGCGATTCTGACGAATGAGTTCCTCGATGGTTCAAAAGTGGTGCAATGAAATGGGAGAAGGCGGTCCCGTATTATCAAGATCACACATCGCTTTGAACTTCTCTTTGTTTAATGCGTAATAAAAAATGCGATGCTAACGGTTACAATAATTGGATGTAAACAATACGATTATTCTATATTTAGAAGGAGAAGTTCAAAGAACGAGTGAAGCAAAGCCTGTTGATAATAACAAACAGAGATCATGATTAAACAGTCCAATCAATCCATACAATGCGTACTCAATGTATTAACATTAAAATACGTGAAATACAATACCATTTCATTGTACATCTCTTCGGACAAACTCTGAAATGCAAAACGTACGTATCCTAATCTATATGTACTAAATACATGATACAAAAGTATAAATAATTGTTGCGACAATCAATAATTTTCTACGAGAAACTGCATGCTCATATGTTAGGTATATAGGATATATATTATTTCCTTGGCAATTTGGCAATAATTCCTATACATTGGGAATTTTCCGCTTATACTTTTTGTTATGGAAAAAAATTGTAGGTATATAAAAGTGTATTATCTTAAAAACAATCGTTGATATTCAAGAGATATCGATTTTGAAACAAATCAATTATTAAAATATAGTATTTTTCCAGAGATATATCAGGTAACATCCAAAAAACAGATATATATTTTATCAATGTTTGCCAACTTGATATGGGCGCGATGTAAAAATACGATAAAAAAGATACAGTTAGTGTTGAAGTTGTTCAAACATCTACACACACTCCAAAACCTCTAGTTATCTATTGATTACTATTAATCTATCGCAAATACACATTTTTTGGGGCTAAATATATATACAGTGAAATGTGCTCAAAGCGGAACTTGAATAATACGGAAACTTGTTCAATTTAAAAAGAAAAGATTGTCCCGGTGGAACGAATATGTTTTAAACGCATTTATTATTGAATAAGGCGGAATCTGTCCAACGTGGAAACGGAGTCGTGTTTTCTGTATAATGCGGAAGCGACAAAGTGTAACACTGCAATATTTATCGTATACGCATATGTATTTTACATTAGTTTAATATAGCTTCTGTTATCTGGAGGACGTGCTCTCGGTCAATTTGATTTCTGTGGGCCATGCGATGATAAAATTTAGGAAAAACACAAATCTATAATACATTAAGAAACAAAAATCAAATAACTAGCGAATAGATGGCAGCTAATGGCAAAAAAGGGAAAAGTTAAAAGAACGCGGAATGAAGATACCGATATCCGAACCAATGTTACAAAGTCAAGCTCTAAATGTCGCCAAAAAGTTAGGAAATGCAACATTTAAGTCGAGGCATAATATAGTGTGGAATCAGGTTTGCGCTGAATCAAAAGACGTTAGCGAAACTACAGTTTTAGAATGGAATGAAAAACTACGAAGTTTAATAATTAATTACAGCGCAAAAACATTTTTAATGGTGACGAAACAACGGGTCTATTTTTTAGAGCTTTGCCATCCAAATCATTAGCATTACGTCGCGAGCATTGTAGTGGAGGAAAAATGTCTAAAAATGGGCTGACAGTATTTTATGCGGGAACGTGAATGGTGATATGGAGAAACCTTTAGTTATTGGAAATGCTTGTAAACCGCGCTGCTTTAAAAATTTAGATTTAAGTAAACTATCGATAATTTGGCGAAGCAATAGAAAATCTTGGATGACAAGTGTAATAATGTAAGAATGGTTAAATATGTTTAATAATACTAGGAAGAACCAAAAGGGGAACGTATTATTCTTCCTCGATAATGCACCTTACCTTCCAAAGACTCACTTGTCGAACTTGCTTGGTTTTCTCCTAATACTACTAATATTACGCAGCCAATGGACCAACGCACCATTTACGCAATGAAAACTGATTACAGGCGTTTAGTAATGCAATCTCTAGTGGTTAATTTGAGCACAACGGAGAGCTCCTACCATCTGGCAAAGTCAGTTGGTGTTTTGGACGCCCTAAATCGGATTTACAAATCTGTAAATTTACTGAAATCGGATACTATAATCGCCAAAGCAGGATTTATTCAAATGGGAAACTTCGAATCTATTCTTGACGAAGCGCAAGAAAACATTGCACAAATTTCTGCACTCAACCAGCAAAACAATTCTTGTGATAATGCTGAGCAATACATCGGAATGGATGAGACTCTAACAACTCATTACACGCTAAACTCTGCAACTGACTTTTTACACACGGAAGAAGGTTAGGAAGTGGAAGAAAATAAGGAAATTGAAACACAAGAAGTCGAATCATCTACAGTCAGCAATAAGATATCACAGGGATGCAATACAATATATCAATGAACTTATTCAGGATGGGGCTCATTCAAATATGACAGATTTTGTAAACACATTGTATAATGCTAAGGAATGCATTGAAAAGGAAGTGTTACGAAAAAAAAAACAGTTATCATTGCTAGATATGTGGAACTAATACCTGATGTAATATTATTAAATAAATGTAACTATATATTTCATCAATGTTTATGTCTAAAGTTCAATAAAAGTTTATGAACTACAATAAACATATTTTATTATGATTGTATATAATAAATACATTATACATCTCTTATATGTCCGGTGCTGTATGTTCGAAATTTTGTATAAGGCGAAATCTTGTTCCGTTCCGCATTAAGCAAGTTTCACTGTATGTATAATTCGTGGTGCTTTTGGACGTAGTTGCAATTGCAAGTTTGATAATACAGTTAAAAAATTGTTCATTGTCGCTACGTTTAGTATTATGGTTGTGTCAAAACAAAAGGAAATTAAGTTATAATACAAAAAATCTCATAATGCGTTAATCTATTTCCAGCACCCGAAGTATGTATAAATATATAAAGCCGGCTATGCTATATACAAAAAATAAAACGGTCACACGTAATATAGGAAACAAAAAAAACACGTTGAAAACCATCACCGATAGGAAGAACGAATGAACAGAGAGAAAAAACGCTCGTGTGCCATCACCGAAAGAAGGAAATATCTTAAAAGAAACTTCACCAGAGAGAACTAAACGTCGCTGGCAGTTTTCCAAGTTTTCCATTTAGATTACTCTGAGCAATAAATATATGGCTTATATACAGTTCGATAGAATTATGACTAAGAATTTTTTTATTGGCATGTGACTTATAAAAATGTAAATAAAAATATCTAAATCCTGAAAAATAAACACAATACTACGTGCATGTACCGCAATTACTAGCATAAATTAGCCCCAAATAAGGTCTAAAATACCTTTTAATTATTAAAAATATTATTGGGGCTAGTAATATAAGTAATACACAGATATATTATTGCTAGACAAAGTATTTTTAATAAGCATAAATACCTTATTAAGTATTATAATTTATTTTCTATATCTAATTATTTTTGTTAATATTTCAAGAGCATATAAAACTTGATATTACGAAATGTATGCCAAATTAAACACAAATGATCCGTATGCAAATTTCAAGTTTATAGTGAGTTGACAGCACCAACCACAACAATTTTGTACAGTCTCAATTAGACGAAAAAATATTCGGTCAAGTAGAAGTGTATCAACCATGAATATGTATCAATAAGCCACAATTCATTGTGCAGGTCAGATTTTAAGGTCATTTATTGTAGAAGGAATCCTTCAAATCGCGCATTTTAAAGAAAAAATACGAATTGCTGATAAAAGATTGTAGTTACAGTGTGTGTCAAAATGACGCTTTGAAACATCGAATTTCAGTATTAATTAGGGTTATTTGCTTTTTTTTATTTAAAAAATAAATTAAGAAAACGTTAATGTAGTTTTTAATGTTGGCAATTTTAATATTGTGCACGTCCATATTTTTTTACAAATTTTAAAATCAAGAACTACGATCTACCAGTAAATAAAATAAGATTTTTCACCTCTTCTTTTCCCACTAATATATTATATCTGCCCAGATTACAAAACAAGATTTCCCAGTCATTATCGTTGTTTACTTTCGTTTATCACACGGTGGCAATTCAAACAAGCCCAAACTAAACATTTCCTATTCGTCGTCAAAAAAAATCGCTAATTCCGGTAATTGTAGAATTTATTCCAAGAAGGTTTTCCACTATTTATCTGATTATTTAGTCAGCCATAATAAGAGTCGTCAAGTGCAATATTATTTAATATCTTCAAGGATTTAGTGTGGGTCGGTCAAAACAACTTAATTCAACTGTTGGATCAGAAAATATTTTAAATTAATAATGCATGAGAGGCAATTTATTCAATAGATAAGTCTACACGCCGTTGATTCGAATTTACGCAATTTATTAAAATATTGATGAATATTTCTCAATAGCTCACCAGGCGAGCAAATTGCTAATTCAAATTGAAATTCTGCAGAAAGTAAATGTGAATATTAAACAGTAGGGTTAAATGTCGATCGTATTAAGGGCAGAATAATAATGTTCGTAATTTTCTATTGCAAGCGAAGTTATTGAAAAGTATATTCATACAATCAACTATTATTACAGTTGCTCATTAGCGCCAACGGGCAGTGGCGAGGATTCGATACAACCCTAATAATAATAATATGTACCATATATTTGATAATTAAACCATTACACAGATCGTCCATATAATGTATGCAGTATTTTTATACATAGTCGATGCAACAAAGAAAATAATAAAAGAAATATATGTATAAATAATAAAAAACAGATTAAAATTGATGTAAAGATAAAAGTAAAAATTAAGTATATAACAAACATAAAACAAACCAACAACAAACTGATAAAAATTCCTCAATAATTGCTTCACCATTCTCTTAAAGGTCAGTGTGGATTCACTTTTCAGTTCTTGTTTCAGCTTGTTGTAGAGCTTTGTTCCCATGTACGTGAATGATTTCCGTGTCCCTGTTAGTCTATGATATGGAATGCGTAAATTGTTTCTATTTCTGGAGAGTATTCATGGCATGATGCATTTATTTCAAAATGTTCTTTACTACTGTGAACATCCACACACTGATGCCAGGGTAAGTATCCTTAGTTTCCTGATATATGTTTCTACAGGATTCATTGTGTTATAGGCTATTCAAACATTTTATTGTTTTTTTGCATTTTAAAAACGCGTTCAGTCTCGGTTGACATACCCCAGAAAACAACACCATAACAGAGCAAAGAATGGAGCTTTGCAAAGTATGCCATCTTTGCTGTCTCAAAGGTGGCTTCTTACCATAAATATCACGGAGGATAATTTTTTTATTAAATTGTTCACGTGTTGTGTCCACTTCAAACTCGTGTCTATTATCCCAAGAAATGTAACTTCAGATTTAATTACTTCTTTTTTGTTGTAAACAGTATTTTTTGGGTCTTATCCCCGTTCACTTTCATTCCATCAGCAAACCAAGCATCAATTGTATTAACTAGCTCTTCGGATTTCCTTTTTGCTTCCACGATATCTGTCTCAGTGATTAAAATGGTTGTATCGTCAGCATATAGGCATACTTCGCCACTATTAATACACATTGGGGAAGTCGTTTGTGAAAATTATAAATAGCACGGGGTCCACACGGAACTCTGCGGTACTCCACACCGGATAATCTTTTCTTCCGAGAGCTTTACTTTCCATCTTGTAGCTTGACTCCTTCCATTTCGATACGATTTTATAGCTTGAGGGTATTTCCTCTGAAGCCGTAGTATTGTAATTTCTTCAGTAACAGATTATGTTTTACTAAATCAAAAGCCTTGGATAGATCCAGCGTACTCATTGCCACTACTTGGTTTCCGTCGATAGCCTGATAAATATACTCTACCACATCCATTATGCCAGTGGCTATCGATTTTTCCCTTCGATAGCTGTGCTGCTTGTCAGTAAAGTTAGCTCTACTTGCAAAATAATAAAGTATTCTAGACGCTATGGCTTGCCCATTTTTTTTTGCAAACGCCGACACTACTTATCGGACGATAATTCTGCCACAAATTGACATCACCCTTCTTGTGTATAGGGATTACTTTGCAGATTTTGAGTTCTTTTGGAAACGTGTCTTCTTGCACACGCCTATTAAATGCAATTGGGTACATATGCTGGTAGCTATATCCTTTAGGAAATGTGTGGATACTCCGTCAGTTACTATATCAGCAGTGCGCTTGTTCTTAAAAGGACGAATAATGTTAATGATTTCTTCTGGAGTTATGGGTGCAAAGTAGAATGATGATGAATTTTCTATTTTTAATTTATTACTGCTAGTTGCACTTGTCGCTTGTACACCCCCAACTATATTTCCAATACTACAAAAGTATTCGTTCATATCGTATGTTGTTAACTCACACGTATTATTGTGATCCCATTTTTTTACCACTTTCATAGTTGATCGCATGCCAGATTGCGTTGATTTTATCGTTTGCTGTTTTCAGGTAGTGCTCATTAGATTTTCGCCTTTGTAGTGCGGTGACAATTATATAATCTTTCTTAAGCTTGCCATATTTTTCATATACCTGGGCGATTTTTGTTACTTTCGCCATGCAAGCCAAAGCATCCAGTCCATTAGTGAAGATTGCAAGGACTGTGGGGCAGCACAATAAACACACTGTTCGGATTACTCCTCCCGCACAAAGTATTAATTAATTCGGGACGACACGTGTTTCGGGAATACGTGTCGTCCCGAATTAATTAATACTTTGTGCGGGAAGAGTAATCCGAACAGTGTGTTTATCGAGTCCATTTTTGAAATCTATAATTTCCAGGCTGATCTCACACTTGTGGTTCCCAATAGGCTTCGATTTTTTAGGGAAACATCTGCAGAATGAAGCCATAAAATTTGTGTGAAAACTGCTGCATATGGTATCCGCGCTTACTGTCGCCAATGGTGAGCACAATTCATTACATAATAACTGTTTAAATTCGCGCATATTCTCCACATTCATATCTCTAACTACTCTTTTTATGTACGTTTACAGCTGCCGTTGGAGTATCAAATGTATACTCGATCATTTGAGCCAGGTGGTCGGACAAGTGGAAGTTTATAGTCGAGTGGATATAGTTATTATGGGGAATGTTAGCTAACACATTATCTATTAATGTGCTGCTTGTTCCAGTTACTCTGGTGTTTTCGTGAAACATCTGATATAAATTAATACCATTAAATGTTTCTTGTATATCAGTTATTTTTTTGTTTGCATATTAAAGTCTCCAGCAATAAAAAAATTGTTTGCCTAGACTTCTTGGGCTCATATCTATTAATTAATTTAATTTTTGAATAAACACGTCAATACTCCCTGATGGCGGCCTATATATGGGCTATAATCAGGTATTTTACTTTTGATAATCTCCATAGTGCTTATTTCTATTTCCTTTTCAACGGAAAATGCCGTTATATCAACCCTTTCAGATCCCGTAGGCGTTCATCATTATTAGTGTTCCTCCATGTATGGGTTGGTATCTAATGTATACACTTGTTATGTTATAGCCATAAAAGTTTACCTATTGAAATTTCTCTTTATGCAGAATGTGTTGTGCTATAGAGATAGTGTCTATTTTGTGTTCATGTATAAGTTGTAGCGCGTCAATTTTGTTTGAGATACCCTGTATATTGTAGTTCAGTAATTTGAAATTATTTTTGTTCTCTTCTTGGTCAATTTGTTCTTTTTGTGTAATGGTTTTTGTTTTGGTGTATATCAGTATAACTGCTAGTCTCAACGACATCTGTTGGTACGCTGCGGTAAATACTATTTCCTGGTTCTATGTTTGATTTAAAAATGTTGCCTACAACGCGAAAACGACCGATGTTAGACAAAGTTACACAATTTACAGCAGAAATGCCTCACCTAAACTTTAATGGCGTTAAAATTGAAGGTGTAGTTTCAAGAAAAACTTAATACGGTAAGTGTTTGAGTACATATTATAATCTGACCATTTATTTTATGTGTAAACTTCTATGCGCCCGCCACTGGCTGTTGACGCAAATTGAGCAACCCTAACTATTATGATCTTATTATATGAAACTTGAATTAACTTATAACAAAAATCTTTTTGCAGTGAGGAATAATTGAAAAATAGAGACTCTATTCCCTTCGATTTGGATCAAAACCGAATTATATTTCTGTCAAATAACTTGTACTCAAATGATACATAATAGAATTATGTATGTTAAATGAACATATGAATTTAGGTTAGAATATCAATCTGTCAGTTTGCCATTAAGTTTATATTATTTTTGTCATCTGCAGTTTCCTATTGCAATTGATTTAGTTTTCATGATATTTTTTAGAGTAGAAGTTGCTTATTTTCGTTTCATATACTTTCAGTACGAAATATATGTATTTTCGTAATAAATGTCGGTAGATATTAATAAATGCGTATTGGAAAGATAGAAGTAATTATTTTCTTAAACGAAACTGCTGTGCAAAATTAGCTTCGTTTACTACTGTGTAAATTTAAACGGAGTATTATATTAAACCGACCTTGGCTGGAGTTAATTTTATTAAGTTTGTGTGGAGAGAGGAGCATATTTTGCGACAATATTATGATCTCAGTTTAACCACTTATAACGACCGACTCTGTTGAGTGATGATGTGTGAGTGGATTATCAACGAGATTAGATATACACGTATGCCCACATCGGAACGGGGGATTGCTTTGTGAATGGCAACCGCGTATTCGAGTCTCACTGAGGGTGCTAGAATAATAGAACTAGAGGGATTTGAGGCTGTTCGTCTATATGTTGGCGTTTACGGCAATTCCCGACCACACAGCCAAATTTCATAAACGCTTTGACGATTCTTTCAATCGTCGAATGCGAAGGAATTGGACGATCCACGTATTCTACGGCAAATAGATCGACCGTGGTTTGGTAGGAATTTCCAGAAAAATACGATGTTATGATTTGTACCTTCTCTACGGTTGTTAAACTAACATAGTGTATCCGAAATCGACGATCACTTCTTAGTACTTTGCGTGCGCATAGACAGATACAAAATGATTCAGATAGGCGCACTGCGTGCTACGGCTTTGCGCGCGACGGGGATAAATGCAAGTATGCTTGATCGCGGTACGTACAATATACCTCGCGCCCCAGTGAGAGCTGAGCATATGTGTATATGTCTATGTTTTAAAGAAAAATATGGTAAATATTGTCGATTTTGATTATTTAATTTACGAAGTTGTTAATACTTTTACGCTGGATATACCTCCAATCAACATTATTTCCATAAGTATCACTTATCATTTATTCCAAAATACTTATAATCATTTTCGTTCTAGATCATTTACGTGCTCAAAAAAAATACTTTGTCCTTTATAAAATTACGCATTTTAGGATTCTATAATCTAGTTGGAATATGGTACAAACGTCCTACCTCCCGGATGGTGAGGGTGTGCGACACCATCTGGATGTTGTTCTGACTCTGCGAGTTGGGCAAGTTCTCGGTGGATCGCGACCGGACCAGTTGACGGGATCCGGTAGTCACGGACCGGCTCTTCAGCAACATCTCGGTCCTGATGAACACCCGCGAGATGTACGACGAGCTCAGGCCGCGTATGCCGAAGGCGACCTTAAGCAGTTTGCTCGGCGAATGGGGCATCTCCCTGCAGAACTTGTTCAGTGCCGATTCTATGCCGTTCTTCTGTATGTACTTGTACCATTCGGAGGAGTTGGACGACGAGCTCTTGTAGAACAGGATCAAGATCGCCATGGCAGCTCTATAAAATACCTGAAACAATCGAAAAACACAACAAATGTATCTTTGAATATATCTATTGCTAATCTAAGAAATCATATACGTGGGTATTTGCAAATAAAGCGCGAATTGAAAACATTTTTCAATTTGTTCAAAGACGTCATACAAACAATTTGCATTCCGATGTGGATAAAACGGAAACAAGTATCTGTAACTTTGCGCGCCATAAATAAACTAAATAATATAGAGTAAATTGGTTTGGAATTGATCAACGAGGGTAAAACAAAATTTTCTCATTAAAAACCATGGCAAATACATAAACAAATAAACGGAAATATAACCAGTTTCTCATTAGTTTCTTGCGCTGCAACTCTATTTATATCAAACATAACGCGAACAATCTATTTTATAGCTCTTAAATCTAACGAGATTAACTTTCGAGTTTATTTTTCAAAGTAAGCCGCTTATTAAGGTCCAAAAACCAAACGTTAGCATTTTCTAGAAACCATAAAAGCGCAAGGCTAAGAAAAATTAAGTTACATTAGCAGATGACCAAGAGGAAAACTAAAAATTATAATGGACACCACACATAAATCAAATATACGACGATCGTTAATTGAAAGAAGAGTCAAGAACATGACTTTTATGTTACTGATGATGATGCACGGTATATAGTTTCTATCGGATATACGAGTACATATATAAGCTCAAGTAGATCGTTTCAATTTCTATTGTATTTTTATGTTTTTACTTTTACGCCAGGCATCGGACGATCTGATAAATTTAATACACCCTCTCGATTTGTAAAGTCGATTTTATGTTTACCAAAATAAAGCTCTAAATCTTCAGTGTGTATGTGTACAACTGATCTCATTACAAAACTGATTAGTATACTGCATGCGAGAGCTGCTGCTTGCTTTGAACTATGCGAAGCAAACTTGAACGCTACCCTAAAACTTAAAAAAAAGTTGACCATAAACAAAGTGTTTACTTATTTTGCAAATGTTCAAATCACGTTCTGTTGATAGCCTGTTATGAAAGCCTAATAGCTTAATCGAACGCAGAAATTTTGACAATTCAAGCATCTGTTACAAACGATTGGACTTCACACATAATAAAAAATAATAAAAAATTAGCCCGTGGTTGGGCGACAATTATTGCAAATGATTGGTGAGTGGAATGATGTTTCTTTAGGCGAAAAAAATTTAAAAAAGAGATAATTGTTTGAGAAAAAAAGTGCTTTAATAATTTCGGATTGTATTATTATTAAGTAAATATTGCAACGACTATGGGGCAGCACAATAAACATACTGTTCGGATTCCGAATTCGGTTATTCGACTTGATAATGGGAATCCACGTATTCCCGAAACACGTGTCGTCCCGAATTAATTAATACT
>JARFOC010000588.1:28549-75441 GCA_031763485.1 Osmoderma eremita
AAAAACTTGGAAAATTGACTATTTTCTTCACACGATTTGGCCAATATCTCGGAAACGGTTAGAGCTATCGCAATTTGATTTTCACCAGTCGATGCGCCGTGGAATGGCGCTGGTATATAATATGTCCCGGCTATCTTTATTGTATCGTCGGGAAGATCGAATTTAGTGCTCAAAAATACGAAAAATAGCCCAAAATTTAGCATTTTTTTCATATGTTTGACAATATCTAGACAGTTCTAGACACGTATGTATGCAGGATGGTTGATTTTTCATTGTGCACTCATTATTTCCGTGGGAATCAATGTATTAAAAAAATTCTAAGATAAATCTGATACAATATTTTGTGCTCTTTCCAGTCAAGTAAGACAGATTTCCGCACTTTCAAAAATAGAAGAGGAGCGAATGACAGTTTGGTTTTCTTAAATTGAACACTCTGTATTTTTCTACATATTTAGATAATTTATTAAATTCTGAATGCAGCGACGCTTTTATTACTTCTCTTTAGGAAATAAACAACATCGTAATAAAAGAAAACGCACGTTATATAAGTAGGCTTTGGTTATGTGAAATGACGACATAATTTATTGTGCAGAGTTCAGATGTGCACCAACAAAAATGGTGGACATTTTGAACAATTTCTGGAGTGGGATACTTTTTGATTTTTTGTTTTTTTATGCAATAAATTCATCGCCTACTTATGTAATTTGTGTTTTTGTCATTATGACGTTATTTATTACAAAGGAGAAGAAATAACAGCGTTGCTGCATTCAGAATTTCAGAACCTATCTAAATATGCAGAAAAAACAGGGTGTTCAATTTAAGAAAACCAAACTGTAATTCGCTCGTCCTTTGTTTTTGAAAGTACAGCAATCTATCTTACCTGACTGGAAAGAGCCCAAAATATTGCATCAGATATGCCTTTGAATTTTTTTAATACTTCGATTTTCACGGAAATATTGCGTACGCAATAGATCATATACAATACGGACAAATGTATGGAACCATGGTGTTTCCAATGAATTAATTAAATCTTACCTAAGGGCACGAGAACCACTGGCCCATAAGGGGTACTCCAATGAGGCATATTAGGGCCTTTCTTTTCAATATATTTATTAATATTTCTGAGATTGTAGCCCCATCTGAACATCTGCTAGTGAACTGTGATGATTTTATTCATCTACTAAGCGAAAGTAATAAATGCTTATGTAAACTTAGTGATTGGTTTATGACTAGCGAATTGACTTTAAATTTATCAATAACATGTTGTTTAGTGTTTTGTGCCTCTATCAACCCTCGGTCAGCGTACAACTTAACTCCGAGTGGTACCAGTTTTTACACGGTATCTTCAATAAAGTTTCTTGGAATACACTCTGTATAGTTTATTTATAGCGATTTTTTATTACAATATATCCTAATAATACACTAAAGGGAAATATATTAAATTATATTAAATTTATTTTTAAGTACAAAAATCATATGTACACTTATATATTCAGTTTTATATGATAGATGCATTTGAATTCTTAACATATCTACATCTGTATACACTTTCGTTTTATTTCTCATAATATCCAGAACCTCCGTATCCACCATATCCACTATAACCACTACCATAGCCCCCATAGTTTCCAGAGCTACCATATCCTCCGTAACTAGGCTTATAGCCGCCATAACTGGGCCTGTATCCGCTGTAGCTGGGTTTGTATCCGCTGTAACTGGGTTTGTAATCATTATACCCCCCATATCCTCCAGAATTGCCATAACCTCCGGAACTGCCATATCCTCCAGAACTGCCATATCCTCCAGAACTGCCATATCCTCCAGAACTGCCATATCCTCCAGAATTGCCATATCCGCCGGAAGTACCATATCCGCCATAGCCAGGACGATATCCGCTGGTAGATCCTAAATTATATCCGTCATAGTTGTCATAACCGTTGTAGTTGCCGTAACCTCCAGAACCTGGTCGATTTCCCGAATTTCCGTAAGAAATGCTGTAGCTACCACCTCCATATCCCGGTCTATAACCGCTATATCCACCGGAATTTCCACCAATACCAGCGTAGTAACTATTGCCTACAAGACCATAGCCTCCAGCTTTTACAACGGCAATACATGCAACCAACAGAAAAAGTACCTGTAAAATGAAATTTTCTTTTAATAGAATTAACAGCAAAGGAACAAAGGGATAGATGATAGGCAAGAGGCTTCTTGATTTTGTGAATTTTTTACTTTGATACCACTTAAAATTGATGTGACTACAAAGTTATCTTTCAATGTCAATTTCTTCTCTACAATGTTCTGAACAAAATTCGGATTGAACTACCCTGCAAAATTGGAAAATTTTCCCAGATAAAGCGAAATTGGTATCAATGAAGCGATTTACTACATCGAATAGTATACGATGTGCCAATGACATCACAATTATTACACGGTCAAGGAAAGAACTTGATACTAACAATATTTGCAAGACTAGAGACGACCAAGGAAAATTATCGAGTTCGTATAAATAAGGATGAAACAAAGGAAGTTGACGTCTCAGAAGCTAGGACACATTTGGATAATGGACGACTACAGGGACTTTAAAAAAATCGCTAATCCAGCGTTGTCAGATTTCTTCGCATTCCTTACAAGAAACTATGAAAGGAGGCAATTGAAAGTACTACCGAAAGATTGATTTGAAACTACTTACTAGTAAGACAATTTTTACAAAGCTGTTCAGGATATTGCCCTAACCTTACTTTAAACTAACGTATAAATTGTAACTAAATCTGATACAATTTTCTAATACTTCAGCTATTACAATCGTGCTCATTTAGGACCTATGCATTGTTGATGTCCCTATTTGTCTGCTAACTAACCTCATTAATGTGTCGTCACAAAACCCAGTTGGCATGGCAACAGGCCATGTTTTTTTTTTCAAACAAAACAAAATACATCAAACTTAACCATCGTTCCTTTGAAATTGATTGCTTAGTTGTTAGCAAATTGTTATTTTCCTGGTTTTCTAACAATATAATTTCACATTACGGCATATTATTATTAAAGTAAAAATAAAAAATACCTTTACCACCTCGATGAGTAAAGAACTCCTGAGTACGTATTTCTCACTCTGGGAGATTTACACCACTTGAATAACACTGAGTGTTATTCAAGTGGTGTTCTGTGTGGTGTAAATCTCCCAGAGTGCGACGTCTAACATTATCTTCCTTCGTAGATTCTGCTGAGGATGGCAACTTATTTGCCGAAATACGTATCCAGGAGTTATTCACTCATCGAGGTGGTAAGGGTATTTTTTATTTTTACAATTTTAAGCCACCGTATCCCATTTTGTATTTTATATTATTATTAAAGATTATTACGGGCACTGGTAAAGCAAATATGAGGGAAAAAAGAAACACGATACCAGACAAGCTGCACAAAAATTACAAGGAAAGTATTTTTAAAGGAAGTCGAATAACGTGAACAGAATGCGAGATTATGTAGTTTGTTTTGTTTGGAAAAAAATTCACAGAGTTGCCATTTTTTATTGGCGACAGCACTAATGCTATCAATTTGTAACCAAAAGTATTAAAATCGCGACAATTCTCGCAACAATTTCTTTTTTCTGTGAGGAGGCAAAGGAATTATGATGCTAAAACGAAATCCAGGAGATTGCATACTACTATGTTAATCAAGTCTGCTCCGATTATGTTATGATGCGCTTTTGACACTTCCAGCATATAAATTCTAAATCACCCATCATGTATGTGTAATTATCCTTGAATCAAAAACCTTACAGACTTAACTTCCTGTGAGCTTACCTCTAAGGCGCAACAGTCAAGCGCACGTAAGCAATCAAATAAGTTTTTTACAACTTCATACTGTTGTACAAGTATTTGTGTATATCCATGCATTATAATTAGAGTTAATAGCCTAGTGTTAATAGATAAATATGCAATTTGAATGAGATACTGCGGCTACTATGGCAATTATGGACATGTTTGTCACGCAGCATATTAATAGCGGACATTCGAAGTTCGTGCGTCGTGAAAATATACAGTCGATCCCTTCCTTTTAGTGAATGTACTGATGGACATCGGTTTTGGTACACTTACTTAATATTAAGATGAGGCGGTAAAGCATTCAATGCGTGTAGCGGTGTGACAAACTCTTTTGTACACGTAGATTATATGAGACAGGTATGTTTTCCGTAGTATTTTTAGATGAACGATGAATTATGTATTCAAAGAGCTCCTTGTTGTAAATATTGTGTTAGGAGAAGGCATTGAATGTATGTACTATCGTCATAATGTGTGTATCTGTATGTAATTAGATTCTCCTTTTTGGTGGAACACTTAAATTTATAGAGGAATTTCAATACAAACATGCTATTGTTCTTTTATCACACCTAGTCAAAGTAGGTGTATGACCCATACAATAATTAAGAAGTAAAAGCAAATTAATTTACAAAAAAGATAACGCAATATCAAAACCAATACAGTAGGCGAAAGGTTAATTAATCAAAGTTGCTGATTCTGGCAAAATATTTGATAGAACAATGACAACAGATCTTTAAAACAAAAACAAAAGGAGCTGTCATATGACAGCATGTTTAACATATGTAGGAGGGAATACAAACGTGTTTTCCTTGCTACCAACATTAGAAGAAAATATTTTATTGCGTCAATTACCTACATAACCCCAAAGAAGAAAATAAATTAGGGAACTTTGTGTCAACACCATCATTGACGAAATTTTGAATTTGTGAAACGTTAAAAGTTAAAAGAATTTAACCTCCAAGTCCTTTCAGTACTTTTTCTAGATTAAGAAACCCAAAACAAGATTTGTAACAGCTGTGATGAGAAAAAATGTAATATGCATATAATAATATTTATTCTCCCAATAATCAGATAAAGTGACCAGATATTTTCTAAAATATTTAAAATTGAACAAAAAATTTTATTAAGGCTCACTGTAAAAACGAAATATATCTGTGTATATCTAATTATTATTAACTCTCAATCTCAACATTTTACGCAATGCTTATCAAACCACCTCTTTAACTTTTACTGAATACATGTTGCAATTTGTGAATTTTAAAACAAAAGAAATTTAAATTCATATCCGAGAAGAAATGTCAAGGTTTACAAAAATGGTCCAAGTTACTAAACTATTCGTAAAATTATATATCAGAAAAGGAAACCGACACACTCAATTTTCAATACTTATTATAAGAGAATAAAACATAAAAATATTATTTTTAGTTACTATAATTACATTACAGCTAATTATTATTATTATTTAAGGTTATGTGTGACTATATATACAGTAATATAAATCATATTTTGTTCTGTCCATTATATTAATGAAAAAATAGAATAAATTGGTAAGTCTTTAAGGCTTTTTTAGTCGATAAGGTTGGTTGTAAGCAATTTTGACGTTTCTTGGGTGTCAAATGTCAAATTGAATAAACAATGATTATTTTGATATCGACTGATTTCTTTCATTCTTTCTTAATTTAAATAATAAAATAGTAAAATTTACTAAAGAATATTCACATCTAAAACAACCTTAACACGATTCATTGAACGACACACTGATCTCCACGCATAATTGTGTATGAATTAATTGTAAAGTGTCCCAATAGCAAAATCAATTAAATGCAAATTTCCCGTCGATTCGTAAATAGCTATTTAGCGAGGAAGTAATTATAAGCATTTATCGTGTGGCGATCTAGAATAACAAATTTCAAGGAAAAATTTAGAAACATACGTACAGGCGTAAAAACTACCGTTTTGGCGCTTCCTTTACGCTTGTCTTTTGAAATCACTCGAGCGTCAAAAAAGTCCAAACAAGTGTTGATGTATATCGGTAACAATACGCAAAATAAAGCTAGATACTTACCGCTAACTTCATGGTGATGATTTCGAGCGAGTTTTCGACACTTCGGATCGGTTCTTTTCACACGGATTGATCGCGCCGCAGCATCGGAACGACATTTTGTTATATACGTCTCCAACCTGTGCCCGTAACCTTGCCCTACCACCGAAAAACGCGCTCCGGGAATTTTCGAGACGGATTGCGAAACAACATCCACCTATGTATGTAGGTATTTTATGTTTTACTCTGGCATACATTGCGTGTTTACAATTTAAGCTTTATGGTTCGCTCTTTACTATACGAGAAGGCACAGGTGTCTCCCTTGGAAAAAGAGAAACCTTTTCGTTTGATGCGAATCGCTTAGTAATTTTAAGACGCGGATTAAATTCGAATTCTAGGCTTGGTATAGCCAACAGACGCATTTATATAACCAAAAATTTCTAGTTCTTTACTGCTGTTGCATGAAAGCAACTGCGCCTGACAAAAAATTACATGACATGCACCATTTATTACATATTTGAAAGCATATAATATGTATCTATATATAAGCTTTTAATTCAAATCTACAACCGATACACCATTTGAAATTTCAAAGAAAAAGACTCCGCATTCCATCACAATATTTATTTGTTTAAATAAATCTGGTATAAACTAAAGAATGAATTTCTTTTGGCGTAAATAAAATCAACATGACAAGTACAACCAAGACAAAATCAATACTCTTTGTTCAATAACAAATAAAACAGACTACATTAACCCCATTATTTAAGCAAATGTTACAAAAATGTAATCCGTTACATGGTTTTTTCACTACAAAACAAAAATATAAAGACCCTAAAATATTTACTATTTAATCCTATCAAATGTTTTTAATATTAATTTAATATTTATTCTGAGCATAGGTACTACCAATTTCAAAGTTTATAAATACCCTAAAGAAATACTCGGAACATTTTAAAATTTGTCCTGTCATAAAGATCAACAATTATTATTTATTATCAAACTCTTACAAATTAAACCAAAGTTTATAATCAATATATGCACATTGACATACAAAAATAAATCTTTAATTACTTAGTTTCATTTCATATATTCAATAATTACGAGCTTAATAATTTGATAGCATGTTCATGCAAATTAATGACTATAAAATAAAACCTTGCAAAAACCTTATTAGACAAAAGTACAAGGGAACGTCTTGACATTCCACCAAAAAATAACTATGTCACTCAGTTTTTTGACGTTAAAAGCATTAGAAATAATCTTGAAATTCAAATTAGCAGGCTATTAGGATTAAACCTGCAATCAGCAAAGACAATAATTTCTTCAACGTAAACCCTGTCATTGTGCATATGTTAGAGTAATGTCTTTCAATTGTCTATCCTATGCCTTGATGCTTATTATGATAACAATAACTCCTCTTGTCGGTTAAATCTACAACTAATTGGTAGTGTTCTTTGTCAGTTCGCGCTCATTATACAACCCTGAATCGAATTAATTTGAACCATATTTCATAACAATCGGCTATTACTTCTTCCAGTAATAAATTATAAACAAAACGTTAATTTTACCCATTTAATACCCGTCCATAAATGACCATTTCGAGTAATAAAGAGTGACTTTCAATGAGTATTGTGATTTTGTAATGATCTATTGTACTGTCGCTTAGCAATTGATGAAAACAAATATTCATTTGTTTAATAGTTACGTATACCAATTATCACAAGAAATAATTGCGAAAATAATACTACTAGAGATATGTACATAAACTTTTCACTATCATTACAATAATGCACAAATTGTTCTAAGCAATCCTTGAATGTTGTATCCTACAATATTAACTTTGAAAATTATATGTAAATTCCTTATTTCAAATTTAAAAAAAATAAAACAACCAGAATACACTTGTCTGTCAATACTTAACCCTGACCTAATTATAACTCTTCTGTATTTAAATTTTGCTTTTGGGGCATTATGATTCAAAGTATTAACCTATACAAGGGTATTAGCGTAGGCTGCTGGCGTATCAAAGAAAATCAATTATTGCGTAAAATATAATAATAATAAGCAAGTATTATTTTGCAAGAACTGATTTGTGAATGTATTTAGAACACATGCGTGTGTGATTCAAACGTTGGTTTGTAAAACATAAATCATAAAATCGTTGCTGTGCCATTAATAAAAATAGCATATATTATATACAGAAGATTATATGTAATCTTATTGCTCCTTGTGAGATTTCAGTGGGATTATTGGAGATTATTTTATATAAGGTGAAATATTATTTAAATTAAATAATAAATCGTTTATTAACGGATGGTGACCTCTACTGTCGATTAGTAAAATTAATATTTGTAACCGCCAATATAAGACTCTTTGAAAGTTGGCATTTGTGGTTATGAGACTTTAAACGTTTATTTACATAACCAAGAAAATATTACCCACGTAATAATATAAAATATTATGTATAGAGGAGCATTGTATTTGACTGATCCATTTACAAATAAAAATGTGCCTGAAAGTAATTCAAACAGTGCTCTGTTACTTTGCTTACATACTAGCATTTGAGGATGTAATCTGCGTATATGGACAAGGATCTCAAGAAATTTTAGAACAAGGGCGTGCACAGTACCAGGTAATTCTTTTAAAACGGTAGTCTTCGCTCATATTAAACCTTAATTTAGCTTCTCCAAGAACGTGGTGGCCTACCACAGTATGGAAACTGCTGGAAAGATGCTATTATGCACATCGACGAAGGTTGTCGTACCTTATCGGAAGACACCCAGGCGGAAATAGCTTTACATTTAACTAATTGTTTTCTTGCCATGTCCGGACACGATACCTACGAGTGTGAATTAAATAAGAAACCTAATCTTCGAGCCATCTGTATAAACACCATGAGCGATCGTGCTTTCAATGTGTACACCGAGTTTTATACGCAGACGCAAAATATTTGTTGGTTTTTACGTGGACAAATCTGGCAGGAAACGATTGCTGAAAACACCTGGAAAGTTGGTAAGCAATTGCAAGATTCGGTTAAGAATCAAGAGCAAATATTGAAGAATCAAAAGGAAAGTTTGGAATTGCAAGAGAGGCTTCTAGAATATGGAAATGCCCTAGAACGAACCATGGGGGAATTTTACAAATCGTCATTAGAGCAGCAAGAAATTATAAATCTGTTCTTGTCGAGTTTAAATAATTTACAATCGTGGTTGCTAGGAGAGTTAAGTTTGTTTGATACTCTAGTTTTTTATATAGGTTTCTCTTTATTTATAATGTTTTTTACATCAGTTTCTCGCACGAACAATGCAAGGCTTACAATGCTTACCATATTAAGTGTAAATTTTTTAATTGAACGCCTAATTTGTTACTTGATGTCAAGAAGATTTCCAGATAATATAAAAGACGTCCATAATGACTATTCTTTTTACATTTGGATCTCAAGATATATTTGTATGTCTATAAACCTCGCAATTCTAATTTTGACTGCCATCATTTACAAAGACGTAAATTTACTTAATAATAAATTGTTAACTGATATTCATAATAAAATAATAACATTATCAGATAAAATCGATGATTTACAATCAAAATCAAAGAAATATCTTACAGAAAGTAATATTTCTTATATTTCTGAATGTCCAAAATCGCCTGAAAATAATGTAATGGAGTACCTCGATTCTATAAAGTCAAATATTAAAAAAGAAGTTGAAGATAAATCAAATATCGATACCGTCAATCAAAGATACTTGTCACATTCTAACAAATTTGAGGATAGTAATTATGGCAATTCCATTATATTAAATGAAAGGTCAATTAGTCGTGTGAGTGGAAGAGAAAAATTAAATACCATTAGGAATCTGAACGGCACTAAATATAATTTACGAAGAAAAAATAGTACACTAGAAACCAATTCGTGATAATTTACTAAATAAGTTTGATTTTTAACTCTGTGCATGCTTTATTATATTATATATATATATATTTTAATTTCCATTTGGAAATCTGTTGCATTCCCAGCATTTTATTTTGCTCTGACTGAATTATATATTAAAAAATAAAAAAATACTCTTACCGCCTGGATGTGTGAAGAACTCCTGGATACACCACTTGAATAACACTAGTGTTATTCAGTGTGGTGCAAATATCCCAGAGTGCGACGTCTAACATTATCTTCCTTCGTACCTTCTGCTGAGGATGGCAACTTGGTTGCCGAAATACGTATCCAGGAGTTCTTCACTCAGGGTATTTTTTACTATTTTAGGCCACCGTATCCTATTTTATATGAATTATATATACATTTCATGTTAATTTATACGTCCCACACAGCAAAATTCAAATTTGCCGCAATTATTTTTAGTAACTTCAACATAAATATACTAAAATACCTATTAATGTGATACAAAATTGTAGGTAATTTCATGCCTTAATGTTACTAAGCGGCAAATTTGACTTTTGCTATGTTGGATTGATCTATTTTATGATATAAATGTAATTTTTTTAAAGAAATATATCATAAAACAACGAATTTACCATTTTATGTTTCCTTATTAATTACAATAGAAAAATTATCCCCTCAGTTGTTAAACGATTCCATCATTATTTATTAAATACATTATTTACAAGTTATTTATACATACTTTTTAATTTCTACGAATTTAATTTTAACATGGAATTATTGGGGTAATTTTAAATAAATATCCTAAAGCCGGGTAACTATAAGTTATTCAATCCTACCTGTAAATGAAAATAAGAACTACGAAATGACTACTGCTAAAAGAGGGTTTAAAATATACGTAGATCACCCACAATACATGTTGTGTTTTTTTTAGTGACATTTCTCTGCAAACTATGAATTTTCAAAGCCAACAAAAAATTTTGATCAATGTGCGCAAACTACTGCAAGTGTATGTAAATGAAGAGATGCATCGTTCTGTTAACCGAAATTCATCGATGTTTCTCTACCTTTGGTGGTTTTGTGAACTATCAACTCCAAAGTTAAATACAAGGATACCACCAAACAATATGGGCGTGTTCAGTGCAGTCAACGGTTGGCAACCAGCTATTAGCGTTTTAAAACTACTATTGAGTAGGTCCGCCGTGTTTCCAATCTGGTAGATTGAGATAGAGTAGTCTCAATCTAAAAAATACATATTACGTCATCATATTTAGGCGAACTAGAGTCATCAGTGGCGGAGGTGATTTATGCTGATGCAGCCCTAGGATTTGACTGAATAATTGAACGTCATTAATTTAAACTGTCGAAGAAAAATAGGGAGTAATTAAAATTATTATAAAATTAGTTATTGACTACATAGATAGTATAGATATATCAATCTCAAAGAGTAGACACTCCTAAACATGGTATAATAGACTCGTCCTACGATTCTATCGCCCAAAACGGATATGACGTAATAGCCTGAGGATTATACATTCAAATGATAAGGAACTTGAATCTTGAAATTTAAGAGTGTAGTAAACACATTTCTTTAAATGAAAGGCCATCAAAACAATTTTACATAAATTTGAAGATACCTCAAAATCGGTTACATTTAGGTGAATGGAACCCTTAACATTTTGAACTTAGAATAACGTTTAGAATCAGATTAAATTTGCAATAAAAATTATAACATTTACAATAAAAAAGTTCATAGCGACTTCCGCTCAACCGGAAGTGCTGCAAAACTGAAAATAATTTACTCTGAAAGATCACGTTGGCCTATGGCTGTGTAATTATTTTCAGAATTTTTGTACATTTCTATCCCCCAATATTTTAATAGGCCACTCAACTTGGGAGAGCCTGTATATATTTCTATATTGATGTTTTCTGTGATATACAAATATATTTGTACCATCCTTGTATAGATGAAAATGATACATTTTTATGACTTGAATATTAAATTATGAAAGTAATAAGTAATAATAAACACATACAAGAACCATTAAATTATTTAATTTTGCTAAATAAAAACAAACTATTTTATGTTTTTTACTGTCAACAGTTGGATTGTTGAGTTGCTTTCAATTCCAGTCACAGTAATTGATTGCCCTGTTATTTACCTGTATTTATAATGTAATTTGGAATTAAAGTACAAACTTTAATCGTTCATTTATGGGTTGAGAAGGCGTATCTGATTACTGTAGCACGTTTAAACTTATACATTTCAAAAATGCAAAGTGAGTGGATTACTGTAAATGAAATCCCTACAAAAGTTATAACATGGGGAAAAACACTGCAAGAAGCAAAGGATGATGATGAATCTGGAGATTATATTATTTGCATACCCGGCAATCCTGGTATTGTAGACGTATATATCGAATTCCTAACTGAACTTCATGAAAAAACCAATTATAATGTGTGGATTATCGGACATGCTGGACATGATATAATTGAATCAATTGCTATGCCACCGTATGAACCGAATAAAGGATTATATAGTCTAGAAGGGCAAATTAAACATAAGGTATTGTTGTTTTTCATATCATTTATTTCATTGTATAGCTTCCTATTGTAGGAATTGTTTATAGAAACATTTGTTCCAAAAAATGCAAAATTAATGTTGATTGGGCATTCTATAGGAGCATATATTATATTAAATCTTTTAAAAATTCCTTCAATCAATTCCAGAGTGAAAAGGAACTTTTTATTATTTCCAACAATCGAATATATGGCGGAAACGAGGAATGGCAAGATTTTTATGATGTTTGCTCGATTTCTTTTTATTATAGCTTTGCCCATGGCTTTTATATTCCATTTATTTCCCATGTATATGCAGAATTTATTCTTATATATATATTTAAAAATAATGTCTCTCCCCAATAGTCATACAGACATCATTAGAAATTTTATTAAACCTTTTACCATAAATAATGTAAAAACTATGGCCTTACAAGAAATGTACCAGGTAAGGGAGAGAGATAACAAAGTACTGGAAGAAAATATAAAGAAAATAAAATTATATTATGGTGAAACGGATGGTTGGTGTCCAATGATATATTATCATAACATAAAAAAAGATATACCAGATATTGATGCTGAACTTTGTGATAAAGGATTTGCACATGCTTTTGTGTTAAGAGATTCAAAACCGATGGCTGCCATTGTTGTAGAATGGATAAAGAATGGGTGATGTTTGTTTAGTGAATTTGTAGTATTTTTAAAATTTAATAATATACAGGTTGATTTTTTAGCTCGATGACAAACTTTGGGAGATGAAAGCTGATTGGATTGTAAGAAGAAAAATGTTAATGAACATAGGTCCAATATTATTTTCTTTCAAAGTTATAACATCTTAAAGATGTAAGTAATATGGTTCATACAAATGAAGATCAGACTTATGTTCATATAACTTTTTTTTTAGAATCACATTAGCTATCATCTCTTAAAGTTTGTCATAGATCTAACAAATCAGCCTGCATAAAGATTGTTATTTAGTATTATGCTATAGAAATATTTTGTGTTCTTAAATAAAACTTTATTTTACATTCGTGACTGCTTTATATATATATATATATATTAGCGCTACAGGCCGAGTCGCCCCATGGCTTTTTTTCTATTTATTTGTCCATCAGTTCTATAGATCTGTCTTATCTCCCGCCACTTCCTATCTTTAGCTCTTTCCTCCCACACCTCCAAACCAACTTTCCTCAATTTCAAAAGTATGAAACCTAAATTTACTCACTTCTAATTAAAATGAGCAATCTCATATTACGTTTGTGATACTCGAAGAAGTATCAAGCCATAGCAAGTATTGTAACAGTGAAAAATAAATTTCGAGATTTATACAAAAGAAAAACTGCCTATATTCAAAAAACCATAAATAACAATCGATTTTTTTCTGTAATGATATTACTAACAGTGCGTCGAATTTGTACAAATATTAAAACAAAAATACAATAAATACTTAGTAACAAACTTAAACATATGGTAACAAAAATCACTGACACTTTCACTAGAAATACGTCCTGAAAAAGAAGACCATAGCATACACCCATTTAGGAATAATACGAGTTTCGTTCGCGGGGAGTCCCAAGGCATACAACCTTTGACATTCCTTGTGCATCAATCTTCTCAAATCTTCATTTTCGGTTACTATCGCGACTTGTGTTTCCAAGTCTTTTTTAACCGATCTTTCACCAAAATTCGGCGACCCAATCAACGATATAGCTGGATATTTAGCATTGGGTGGATAGTACCACAATCCCTTTGCGTGGTACGTCCACCCGGGTTTTAAATATTCTTGTAGCGTGATCCGATTGGTCAGATCGAGCTTTTCGAGTTTTGACCTGAATTTTTGGGCTATAAGACTGTATGCGTCGGGGATTCCCCCGGCTGGTCCTTTAGCCCCTTTAAATCCATTTGCCTGAGGAAAATAAGTAATAGGTCTTTGGTTATAAAATAAAGAGGTCGTAAAATCTATTCAACTCACATTAGGATGTGCCATCAATAAATTACAATTAGCTCTTGAATAATAAATGAGGGTTTGCATATATTGGTGCGTAAGATTAAAGTAACCCGTTGCTATATAAAGTTTTGTATCTTCTGGAGCTTCTGCTAAAATTCGATCTGTAATGATAGCATCTTGTTCGATACCAAGTTGACCCATTTGCACTAGAGGAAATACCCACGTATCTACAAGAATAAAACATCATAAATATCGACAAAGTTAATTATTCAATATTCCTACCATAACCATCCTTTATGTGACAATTTTGTTCATCTCTAGCATCCATCACAAAATTTTCTATCAACTCTCCAGCCTTTCCAATAAACTTATTCTTATTACCTTCATATGGAAGTTGCGTCCATCCATCGCTCAATGCTACGTTATCACTTTTATCTAATTTTAAACTAAAATTCTGCACTTTCTTGACTAATCCGCAATAAAAATCGCATAAATTCTTATCCGTAATCATAAAATATCGATCCTGTCTATTCGTGAAGTAGTCATTCGATAAATTTGCTCCACTTATAATCAACGTATCATCAAATACGTACAACTTCATGTGTTGTAATCCAAACAATTCATTCCACCGATTTGGTGCTAATTTCTTTCGCAAACCTCGTAGAACTGGGGTATGATATAAAGATATATTACAATTCCGATCGTTCTGCTTTAATAATGGAATCAACGCTGTTCGAGAATTATTCGTAAATCTACTGCCACGTGTGTAATCTAAGAGAATGTTTATTTTTAATGTTCCATCAATGAAGTGGCTATTATTTGACATAGCATTAACAAGGTTGTCTTCTAACACCCCGCTGCCTAAATATAAACTTGCTAAGGTAATTCTCTTCTGCGCAGTTGAACATTTTTCAACTAATGCCTTGTAAAATTCTTGCGGTTCATGTAATATTGCGACGTTGCTCGATTTTACTGGAAAGCATGGTGTCATACAGCATAACCAATTTAAATGTGTTATATCATTTTGGCTGAATGGACTTGGATAAACCACCGATTCCGGTTGTGTGTTTAAAGTTGTTTCAATAACAGTATTTAACATTCGCCGAAACATTCTATAACGATTCAACTTGCAAGTTTCGTAATAGGTTATCTTATTGGGATTTAGTTTACCTGATGTGGATACCTTTATTCAAGGTAATTGATTGGTATGGATAAATTACATTTACGTCTTTGTTGCGTTATTTATTCTTGGCGTAAAATACTTTACAAAACTCATCCAGTAATTTTCATGCATTTTCGTAACTTGTCCCTCTGTGTCACAAATTAATGTTATTTAACGTTTTTGGTAATTCGCTAAAATGAACATACAAATGCAGTATAGAAACCAGAATGACATATAAGTACGTTAGGTTGCATAATTCGGGAGAAAAGTGATGACGTCGATTTGTTTTGTTTGGAAACCTATGCAGGGCCGCCAACAACGTAAAATGACTAAAAGAATGATATTTTTTATCATTTTACTTTGTCTACGTTTCCAAACAAAAGAAATAACGTATTAATTTTTGCCATTCTGTTATTTACATGTGTTTATTTTCTATTTCAATAATTTAATTATTTTCAAAACAAAAAAAATTGTCATATCCTTCTCACATTTTGCCATTGGCGAGACCGTGCAGGCTTCCAAACAAAATTTATGTAACATTTTCTCCTCATTAGTTAGGTAGGTAGTTATGACAGCCTATGGAACCATTATGGAACACGGTTGAGAACTCCGCTAATGGTTGAGGAAAGTGCCACAACAGGACAGCGTGGCCAACCTACGGAAACTTACGCATCTACGGATATTCAGGGAATTATTCAGCTACCATCAATCTGCCGTATAAAAAGCTTCATAAGTAGCGCTCCCTATGAACCGAAAATAATTCATTGAACTAAAGATCACGGCGTCCTAAATATATAATTATTGTTCAGTCTAAGCGGCCTTGCGCAACTTTAGTTCAATCGGTAAGTCGTGTCCTTGTTATTGTTTTTTTTGCTATATATTTGTAATAAAAAATAAAAAATACCCTTACCACCTCGATGGGAACTTAGTTGCCGAAATACGTATCCAGTTCTTCACTCATCGAGGTGGTAAGGGTATTTTTTACTATTTTAAGCCACCGTATCCTATTTTGTATTTTATATATTTGTAAATTTATGTACGTGTCAATTAAAATGTTAAGGTGTTTAATGTATTTACTTTTCCCTAGATGTCGTTAGTATTGTAAATTTAAAAACAAGTATACGGTGTACCAAACTTAACCTAAGATTTGTAGCATATATTTTACCTCTGCAAAATACCGAGAGAGCAAAAATGTTTATGTCTGAAGTTGCAGTAAATGAATAAGAAAAAGAAAAAAAATATATATATAACAGGCATGACAGTGGAAGACAATGTTGCTACAAATTTCAGACATGACAATCATTTTTGCTCTCTCCGTATTAAATCTGATTTAGTAAGTTTATTACTTACCTTTGAAGATTGGATTTATATTTTAAAATATTGGGTAAGGGTAGAGAATTCTAATAAAACATTTAAATTTCATCTAATTTAATCCAGTTATTTTTAATCGGATATTTTCGGGCAGTTTTACAAGATAATAAAATTAAGAAACGGTAGTACAAAAACAATAATTACAATGGAATAGTAATACAAATATGACGTATAAAAAAAAGAGATTTATAACAAATTCAGTTCTGTTTTTTCTTCTTCTACATAAGATTTCCTATTTATTTCATTAAGGGGCTAATACGTGAAACGTGAGAGATGAATCTACCTGAGTGTTGTAAAAAAATACATTATTTTTTTATTCATCATGGTGAATTTGTATAATAATATTATTAATTTTCTTTTATATAACTAACATTTTCTACCTCTTTAAGGCGTTTGTGAGTGTATTACACGTATATATGTTTTTAGGTATTGTATAATTATATTATATTTTTCTTATTTATTTAACTAGCACTTCTCTTTGGTAGGCTTGTCGAATTTTATCAGTGATCCATTTTTTTATGACTAGCTTAAGGATATCACTCGAAAAATATATATAATAATATAAAAAAGAAAGTATACAATGTATAAAGATGCATTCGAGTATTTCTATTATTTCGTAGTGTTCAGAACGTAAAATAATCACAGTTTTATGGGGGGAGAAACGGAAATATGGAAAATAAACTTCTTGATAAAGTAATTATGTCGTCGCTGGTGTGATCTAATAATCCAGATAATTACATTTTTATAGGATTTTTGTAATGAAATTACTGCCAAACTGGAAATGTATCAGTTGAGGTTAAAAAGTTTAAAAAGGAAATGTTAATTAAGGAAGTAAGTGTTTTAAAGGTGGTTTAATTATAGAAATCAGTCGTATATACTTAGAAGAGAAGTTTGTATAGGAACTTAAATAAATGCAGGGTTTGACAGAAATTTCCGTAATGTGATGTATACAGCTAGAGTAGTCCCAATCTAAGACACACGTACATATTACGTCATATCCATTTTTAAACGAGTCTATTATGTTTACTACGTTTAGGGGTGTTTATGCTTTGGGTTTAGCGGCGTCGGCACGTATTATCTGTCAAAATTCAAAGCAGCCTCTGAATTTTTACCTTGTCTTATGTCATTTTGTTATTACCTTTGTCGAATTTATAAGTGTCTTTTTCAAGACAACATAGTTCGTTTATAGAGAGTATGTTGTTTATACCTCTCTTATGAATAGTTATAGGTTATGATGGCTGAACGCATCAAGATCAAAGAAAGTTGACGTGAAAGACAAAAAATAATTTGTAGCTTGGGAAGTGAAATCGCTGCAAGTACATTAAAATTTATGAATGACGAAGCTGCAAATAATACTCCAACAATACCTTTGACACACTTCAAAGAGAGGTTATTTGCAGCAACTAGAATATCAGAGATTGCCTACAGAAGTATTGTTAAGGATGAAGAGGATGTAGATGCTGGAGGAGTTAAATTTCGAATAATTGTACATAATTTTTATATACCTGACAGAAGACGACCATAGAAGGATCAAAATATAACATTCTGTTGATGTTGTTCGCATAATGGCATTATTTTATTTGTTATAGGAATTTATGTTTCTTCAATAATTTTCACTGTTGGAATTAAATTTTACCGCCACACCCCTAGTCAGCTTAAATCAACTCCGCCACTGGTGACTTCAGCGTATTCTACGTTGACATTACGATGACATAATACGTATTTCTTGGATTCGGACTATTCCACCTCCAAAACTCTTCATACCAACCCAAATTTGGGATTTCAATAATATATTATGATTCTCTCTAACGTAATTACATAATGAGTTTTTTTTTCAATATTAAATAAAGTATAAATAATAGCAACCTATTACACGACATTTTTTCATATCAGTCTTTGGTTCCGCTGAATAATAAATATAAATAATATTAATAATAATATGTACAATGTATATACATAAACGTAACTGTCAAAGATTTTGCATGTTACGTGTTTCTGTTTTGATTCTTGAGATTATAAATAAAATTATTACGAAAATACAGGCGAAAACAAAACAAAAATTTTTTTTTACGATTGCACTGCGAGTATAAAGCGGTAATAAAAAGGTTAAGGACGGTTGGTAAAATGCAAAACAATTGACAGTCGCACAGAAAACAATACAATCCTAAGAGACGCGACAAAATGACTTAAACCTATAAATATATTATTGTTGGACTGGGGACACTATATCATTTCAATAATTGCTAAACGGTGTATAACTTATTTAGAATTTAGGCTATACCCCGAATCGGCTATAAACGTATTGACTATGAACTCCGTCGCCTAGATTCTCGACAGACTCGATAACCACCGAGGGGTTCATGACGTTGAAGATGACGGCGAATATCGTACAAGCGGCGTACACCCCCAAGGCGACCCACCAGAGCAGTTGCTCGTGCAGCTTCTGTTCGAAGTTCTTCAACACCAAGAGCCCTATTGTTAAACCGGCTAGGGCTCCGGTGAGATGGGCAACGTAAGAAACGGGGGGACCGAGTGTTTCTATGTTGTACCGCGAATATATCGCGTAACCCACGTCACACGACGCTGAAACAAAAATAATAAAGATTACAAATGAAAAAAAAAACATTAAATGCGTTTGTCAAAATTTGACATTTTTATTTCGGCAACGTCACGTTATTGCCAACATTGATAACTTACCTATAGCAAAAATTCCTACTAGCCTCAATATGCCGCATTGCATGTTGTTGTAATTCAAGAGTACGTTGGATAGGTGCGCTGCTAGGAGGGCGTAGACTCCTCCCGAAGCTCCAACTAAGTAGACGTCGGTATCGAAGACTGACGTACCCAGGGAACCGGCTAATACACCCGCGAAGTAGATCAGAAATACCCTTCCCGATCCGTGGACCATTTCTAAGGGTAAACCGACTAGAATTTGTACGACCAGATTGAAGCCGAGATGCAGCCATCTATAACAATAAAAAAATAAATTATTCGTTGAATCCCTTATTTTAAAATTTACAGTAAATGGTCGACCCGTACGAATACGGAATATTACATTACGGGCTGTAATACGCGCAGAGGGCCTAATGTGTCGGACAAGAAATGTATATCTTCGATGTATCTACATATTAGATAAAGATCACGCAACCCATGCATTTGCCAGCATCCACACAGCAGAGTAATGCGTATACACGTAAGTAGAGGGGCTACACGGCTACGAGCACATTTTTTCCCATAAGAAATACATTGGGTCCAAACAACTACTTTTAGCTATTTAATTGCAACGGGTATCCGTTCAATTGAACGGCTATCTGTTGTGGCGGAACGGTTATCTGTTGTGGCGGAACGGTTATCTGTTGTGGCGCAACGGTTATCTGTTGTGGCGGAACGGTTATCTGTTGTGATGGAACGGCTATCTCTTGTGATGGAACGGCTATCTGTTGTAATGGAACGGCTATCTGTTGTGATGGAACGGTTATCTGTTGGGGCAGAACAGATCCAACAAATCCAAGATAGCGGAAAAAGTAGTTTTTTTTGGGACTCGAATGTCCGGTTGCCATTTACAAAGCAATCTTCGGTTCCGATGTGGCCATACGTGTATATTCTGTTCTAACAAACTGAAACATCTAGCTCTTTACTGACTGATCTGGTAAGAATTCATTCTGTATATGAAAGTATGGGAAGTTTATGAATAAAGGCAAAGAAAGGAGGAAAACGCACCAAAGGCAACATTCGTAAATAGTGTGAGTCCGAAGCTCGATTAACCGGAAACGTTTTAAACGAAATGAAATTACTAATCGCCGTAAGACACGTTCGTAATATCTCATTATACAATATAAACTGACGATTAGATAATCCAGGACAATAACAATCAGAGGGATAGACATAATCAGGATGAGACGTATTAAAAAATCAAGGAGAATGTTAGTAGTAATAAGACGACGCAAAAGAAAACGATCCGTACTCATTCTCAATCAATTAAATGAATGCCGGCGCCGTACATTAAAATCTCTAGTTTAACGGCTCCATTGTGACCGAGACATATCGAAATTTTAGGTTAGGAAAAGATGTATAGGCGAAGATGAAATTATAACAATAAAAAAGAGCGTAACAATAACAATATTAACAGTACAAGAACGCCGACAGATGGAGGAAAATAAACTAGCACAAAAAAGAGGGTTATTTACAGTGATAAAGTAAGTTTCACTAATTAGTATTAGTACAGACCATTATAGACACAATGCAATAACGGGTCGCGATCGAGAACTGGCGATAAAGACGGAATAAATAAATTAGTTCGATACAACGCGCAAATTCGACGATCATATTAAAGAAGTAGTCTATTCGATTAAATTAGTAACGGTTACTGTTATTAACATTGAATCGGTTCCACATTAAAATGATTTTGGTTTACTTACCCGGCATGTAGCATCATATACAGGACGAATCTCCAGATTTCCAGCCTTTTATCGGGTCGGTAGATGAAGATAGAATCGATGGGCACTGGTCCCGCAGGATTGACTTCCCCAGTCGTAACTGTGTAGTAAATGAAGAAGCCTAGCTGAAAATAAAGAGGCCGAAACGTTAATACACGACCCTATAACATCGATATAGATAGATACAGTGCGCTAAATATTTTGATATTTTAGTACTATTACAACACTCGAAAACGGCGCAGTTCGTGTTTAATATTTTTGTTTGTAATAAATGTCTTTGGATGTGTTCCTGATTGTAGGTTATGTTCAAATATATGTTGGACTGAAATTTATCGCTTGTTGAGGGAAATTTGTCTTTCGTCATTGGCCGTTCGTCTTCTTTTATTTATTTTAGTTTTTAGAGTAAATAGTTTTGACGTAATAAAATAAACCTTCGCAGGCAAGTAAAATAAGATTTATAATTTTAAATGTCATTTTAAAGTACCCTCTTTTTATAGACCTTTCCAATCAGAGATAATATAATAAGGATAGCTGGGGCACTTAACGTTAAAATTGATGCCTATCCCTCTAGTGGTCTGAAAACCCAACTAAACAATGTAGCGCGCCAAATCTTGTATACTTCAAACTTGACAGGATGCATAATTCCATACATAGGTAATTCTATGCATTCTATACAAGCTTTTCTCGCACAAGATCGTACACAGAATGTGCCAAAAAGTAGAATATGTGTATTTACAATTATAATTATGTTCAGAAAGTGTGCGCACAAGTTGCGAAAAAAAAAAAACACGCATTGACAGTTTCGATTAACGTATTCCTAAAGGTTATATTCACAATTGGAATTAAGCTTTTTGTTTATAAGGCGAAATACAATAAACATACTGTTCGGATTACTCCTCCCACCAAAATATTAATTAATTCGGGACACGTCAATCTTTACACACGAAATACACAATAATAATAAAAATACTATTAATAATAATAGAGCAATAATAATACAAGTAACGATAATAATTAAACAATAACTGTACGCACAAATTAAGAACCAAAAGAACTACTAACAACTAAAGGAATTATAATATAAATTTAAAATACTCAAACACTCTATGCAGAGTTCTAGAATTTTACACTCAGAGCCCCCTATTGGTCAAGTAACCTGGTTTACACCAAAGGTATGTAATGCACCCCCCTCCCCACTCCGTTTCCAACTGTCAAACAGGTTGACAACCATTTGAAATACAAATAATGCGAATTTCATACATTTCTTTATTGAATTACTTGATTAGGAAATGAATATTTATTATGAAACAACAGTTACGCATTACGTGCGTGGTTTTCCTGATTTCCGATCTAATTTTAAGGATTTGAAGGATACCATGACTCATTTTTGACAGTGCAACATTTACGCGGAGCAATCAGGAAGTGTATGCGTTCAGCTAAAAAAAAAACCTGCCGCTCCAATTCTAAAATTAACACAAAACGCGCGAAAATAAACGACTATAAATCGCGAAAAATGACAACGTTGAAGGGACCGCCTTTTATTTACACTACTGCCGTGCGCTGTTCGATCTTCCAAATATTTGAAACTCACTCTCGATGCACGCACAGTAAAAATATTATTAGATACTTAAGTCAGATGTTTGCATCACAAACGTTTCAGTGTCGAGTCGTTAATCAAAATTGTTTATCCTACCGAAAATTAAGTTCCCTTTAACTCCCAGACCGGTTGATTCATGCGTAGATAAAATTTACTCCGTTCAAGAATTATCGGACGTGAAATACATTCCATCATTTCTTCTCCGATTCTCGTTTCGATTTTTTTTTAAACGACTGTTTCCGTGAAGTTTAGTTGTCGTGTTAACCGCGTGCAAGTTTGAAATTCAATTTCCAGCGCGTTCCTATTTTTAAACGAGAACGATATTCGAGCCGCGGCGGGCGATTTGGTCTTGAAAACTTTAAGCGAAGGAGGAGGAATGAATCGGGAAAGTCGGAGCAGACACCGTGGCGTTTGTTTTGACTGTTTCCCTATCTGTGCGCTCATCGTTTAGTTCTGGAATTCTACGGGTTTTAAATTAGAGGAGGAGGACAGAGGCGGATTCAAATATTGTGCGATTTGTATGCATTTTGAAGAATCTGAATAATATTAAATTGAAGTTTGACTGGACGTGGAAGGGCTTAAGCTTTTGTTAACAACTGGAAGTTGCATAATAGGCATACATTAAATATATGTAACATAAAATACATATAACATCAATAGACATATGTACATAGAAGGCGCGGATTCAGAAAGAACCGACAGGGGGCACAAAGTCACGTGGCAAATTATGTGACTTTATACCACCACCAAAGTAAAACTGGTTTAAATAAATTGTAATTGCAATTTTAGAGTGTGCTTCTTTGCAAATAGATCTAGAACCAGTTCAGGATCTACTTCTATGCTTTTATTTATATTCATCATGCTGAGTCCATTCAATCGTTCCTCACCCATGGTCGATCTCAAATATGACTTAATTCTTTTCAAGACGCAAAGAATTTTCAAAATACATTGAATATTGGGAAACATTGAAATTAATTTGAAGGCTTTCATTGGACTATCAGCTTTATGTAACTGTTTTATCCATAGTTCCTTCCATAAGTGTAGCTGCAATGTTGTCTTCATCAGGAAAATTAGATGCAAAGTAAACTTTTGGAACTATTTGCTGTAGTTTCCCAATTATTGTATTATTGTTTTGCTTATCAAAGCGAACATTTAGCTCGGAAATAAGACATTCCAGGTAGGGTAAATATAGATTTACTCCAAAAATAGCCATAGGTTCAGTCATCCGAGTATTGGCACGATTTTGTTGAACAGTAGTTATTCTAGGAATCTTTATTAACGTCCATTTCTTCAGCAATATATTTTGTTCCTTTCAATATACTTTTAAATTGATCTCCAGAGTTACCTCGAATTTTATTTAACGCGGACTTCCCTGCCTCGACCAATGACATTGCTTTGTTGTAATTAAGATTTGCAATTGGATTGACTTGGAAGCGTAATTGCCAGAAAGGCTGTTAAAGTTTTTGTGTTGGTAAAATTTGACAATTTGGTTGCGGTTTCCCGTTCATGTAGGTACGTATGTCTTTTTTGTATATGCGTGAAATTATGTATGCCACTGGTACATAGGTAGGGGGAAAACAAGTTTGAAAACCGACCAATAGATAAAGTCAGCTTAAAAAGTAAGAGAATTTAAAAATAAAAAAAAACAAAGAACAATGAGGTGTTGATAAACTTTTCTTTGTTTTCCCCTAATTTTTGTTAGTTTGCCTTACTTCTTAAGCGTTGATCTCGCTTTTTGAAGTTTCATAGTATAGTTTTTCAATTCGACGCCATACCGGTGGTCACGTGACATATGCTAACGTTGAGTTATTAGTAGATTGGATTTTATGCAAAATGCATACTCTTGTTTTTTGGTATATTTCTTCCATAGTTTGTACTTATCCATGTCCCACCCCAAGAATGCGTTTCTTTACAATTTCTTTAGTGCATATAATGCAGATTTGGACACTTTACTGTAAGTGCATATGCACGTGCATGTTTCATCATTATCTTGCATATTTATGCATATATTTGTCATTTTGATAACAACTATAATAAAATCTGAAAAACTGTCTATTTTCTCAATGATATTTAATTTGTTTCTGCAAACCAAATTTGCATTAATGGGATGAACTTTCCCAAAAATAAAATTAAGACGGTTGTCTTCTTCATAAATTACATCCTACTGTACTAATAATCGGATTACAGGGCAATTGGAACGTAGATAAGAAACCTTTTTCAGATTTGTAGGTTTGACTAATATTGTTCGCGATACATTCGCTATATCTAATATTTTAAACTGTATATTCTGGTAATAATAATATTTTCTCTCGCTAGCATACGGTATATCCTACTTTTGGTGTGTATCCGTGGATCAAGCATGCTGAATGGATTCTCCGAAATTTATGATATTTTAATATAGAAAAAAATCCCATACGTTGTCCCCATACTTTATACCGGTCACCGTATGAATATCGATTTTGACAATCAGAGTGACTCTCTGATAACATTTTTTTTACTGGGCTATTTTAAAATTTATGTTTAAAACTTGGTTTTCTTTAAAATACGCAAAAATATACAAGGTATTCCATATAAAATGCTGCCCGCATGAATATGTTGAGAAAAGAAATTTAATTGTATTTTTCATCAAATAACAACATAGTTAATTTTTAAACAAAATGGGAAGAAAATGGACAGAATCGTCTTTAGAAGTTTAGTCAAAGGATAAAAACAAAATAACAAAAGAATTTTTTTCCGGATGTTAGACTAAGACTAAAAACTATATTACCATATTCACCAAAAATTACGACCAATGTCCACTGAGTGACATTGAAAAATTAAAAGTTATTTCTATAAGTTTAAAATTCTAGACAGCGATGAGTGTAAATGTGCTTTGGGAGTTCAAACTGTTTACCATCTGATTTATGTTTGTGCCATATTAGATGGAGAAATAGAAGCATTGATTAGAGATGTTATCAAAGAAGATGTTTGGCCGATTACAAAATCAGAATTGATGGAGTATCACAGAAGGTGTTTCCTCCAGTTTATCGAAAAAACTGAATTTGAGAAATTGTCCTGGAAATGTTACTCTAATTTTGTGCAAATAGTTTAATAATAATAAACATTTATTTGCCAATCAGGTAAATCCTAATAACAGGACAAAGATATACATGGAATATAATATGTGAATACATATAAGAAATAGTATACATAGAAATAATAAAGACAAAGATAAAAAAAGAAAAAAAAATTACTGTGCAAAACTCCCAAGAAAAATGTTTTCGCAGTAGACTTCCGCATTCCGTGTCATGTGGTATAGTGGCGCCCTAAATAATAGATTAGTCCGTGGTGTTGGCATGTTGAAGGTAACAGAATGACGAGCGAACGTTGAAGCTTATAGCTGATAGCAAGAAAGCACAATCAACTTTATTATTTATTAGTTTGTGCAAATAGCGAGCACTGTGAACATTACGTCAGTGGGTTAGAGGGCGTATTCGAAGTGAATTAAGCAGCTCTTCATAGGAAATAAACCAATCTGGATAAGTTTCATATACTCTGAATGAGAGGAATCTCAAGAAACAACGCTGAATTCGTTCAAATGGAAGGTGCTGGGAGTTGTAGTAAGAGAACGATATAATTGATGCATACTCCAATTTAGGCAGAACAAAAGCAAAGAATAAAGACCTCAAGACCGCGATATCTTTAAATTGTCTAGACGTTCTAATGAGGAAGCCAAGCATTTTAGATGCAGATAAGCACACATTCCCAATATGTGATGAAAGGACAAATCAGCGTCGATCATAAATCCCAAAAGTTTGTTGATATTTAACCTATTCAGAATACGGTCAGCAATGGTGTAAGAGAAGTTATGTGGTTTAGTTTTTCTAGTAAAAGATACGGTGTAGCATTTATCAATGTTTAATACCAAGTTATTAGTTGCAGACCGCTCGAATAAAATTTTGATATTTTGCTGCAAGATATTTGCGTCATCAGGACCCGATACAGAGCAGAACAATTTAACATCATCGGCGTACGCCAAAACGGGACAATTAAGAGATTCTAGAAGGTCATTCATAAATATATTGAAAAGTAATGGCCAAAGATTGGAACCCTGTGGAACACCATTTGCTGATTGAAATTCAGATGAATGAAACCCATTATAGAATACGTGAATCAAGTTATAGTCTATTACTTCATGTTCCAACCTCGAGTGAATGATATGCATCAACATTAGGCATTTGAAAGAAAGAAGATTTCTGCCAATAGATGGCACGTACGTTCAAAAAATGAAGTATATAAAAATATATTTAAAAAATATATAAATATACCTGTGATCTCAGAGGTATATTTATATATTTTTTAAATATATTTTATATATGCTTCATTTTTTTATTAGGCATTTGCAATATGCTGAACTGAACATAGAAGATATCTTTGTTTTAATTTATCGAATAGAAATAAACGTTTCATTTCAGTTTTTTTTTGTGTCGCGGTTCATACACATGAATTGAAACTCGAAATATAAAAAAAAAGTTTATATGCGGATGCACTAGAACTCTGTCGTTTAGAATTGCAACAATCCAATATTCATTTTGCGACTAAAGGTAGAGGCGCTCCACAATTCCCTTTTTCTCTGCAAACCTTCACGTTTAAAGATAATTTAATTATGCATCAGCTTTTTTTTTGTTATCGAACCAACAACTGAAACTTGTCAATGCTCATGCTCAGTAAATTGACCGTCGGATAGATGGCGCGACTGTTTCAATTCCGGGCTCCAACACAACTACAAAACAAGTGCATTACCGAGAATGCAACTATAAATCCGATTCGCTTCTAAAGTTCGGCTGAATTGCGTATCACTTTTTTCAACAATTCCTGTCTACAATTTTTTATTTGTTTTTTTTTTCGGTTGGGATTTAATTCGCTTCGTCAATTCGGATTCTGTGTAGTTAGGATTTTTTTCCCAAATTGGGACGAACTGAAACGATACGTGGATTCGGAGGTATCGGCCTGTAAAAATTTCACCCTATTTTTTTTTTTTTTTACAAACAATGATGTTTTAACAATGCGTCTCTATTTAACACCACCTAGTGGATGTATGCGTGAGTTTTGCGAACTTTTCTCATCCCGAGAGAATTATTATGAAAAAAGTGATATCTAGTGCAAAGAAATAATAAAAAAATGAAACGCTTTTGTAATCCGGAAAAATGCAATGCACGCTGGCTTTAGAGTTCGTTCTTCGAGAGGAGACATTGGGAAAATAGGTCGCGCAGTGCATGTTCAAAGTGTCAGTGCCATTTACATAGAATAGAGAGAAAAATAGAGGGGTAAGTTGTTGCCTAGAGTCCGTTGTTCTACTCTCTGTAAATTATGGAGATTATATGGTGATTTCGGGGTTTGTTATCTAGTCTTTTATTATATCTAAGCGCCGAGTCCTGGGGCGTAAACTTTAGAAATTGTTTCCGCGGTTTGAAGGAGAAGTTTCAATCGTTGAATAGGGTTATAGGTCTGTGTACATATAGAGAGCTTTTAATGTGATTCCTGTATTAAGTTCAAGATATACAGCGTGTCTTATAAAAAAAGACGAGTCCGTAGCGCCTTTATTTATAGGTAGGTTTTAATAATTGAAACGGAAATTAAATAAAGGCTATAAAATCAGCTGATAAAAATTATTTATAGACCTTAAACGTTTTGGGATTTTAGGGGCAAGTTTTTTTAAAAATTAAACTATACATCTTTTTATGATTCTGATGGAGAATTCTTTTCTGAAAACAATAATGTATCACAAGTATACCTTTACGTATACAATGTGAATTGCAGTATCCTGTTCTCCACAGTAGAAGCAGCGATCTGTCCAGACAGTGATGGTGCCAGGTGCTAATTTATTCATCGTGTGTTCTTCAGATCCCTTGTTTTACGTCCCTTATTAGGTTCTTAATCGCTCTACCATCACCGTCTTCCCTAGAGAGCTGGCAGATAGATACTATATCTATCTGCCAGCTCTCTAGGATTTAAGTTGACGCGGTTCTATCGTGTGTCTTATTTTGCGTCGTGTCAACATGTTCTTTCGCTATCGATGTTATTGGTGGGGTTTCCGGCAGGACTAGGAGACTAGTAGAGACAGCCCTACAAGCTCTAGTTATCAACAATTCAGCTTTCCTTTGAACACTTAAACATTTCTTTCTGTGGTTGCTTCTGTCCGTTGCTTTTGACCATATTGAGACACCATATAACAATATATTATGCCACTGAGGCATATACTCTCCTGTTCCTTCCATTTGGTCTATTCACTTATAGCATAGGCGGTTGTATGTTGGTGTTGTGGTAGAGATAGAATTATATTTGTAATATTGAGATTGATATCACGCATATACTACTATGATCTTTTACAGCATATTACGGTCACTCCAAAATTCTTTATTAACGTACTAGATTTGTGTCGCTGACACTAACCTTAAAATATTTATCATCAGGGTTAACTAAATGCGCTCGGGATTGCCACCAATGCGATTGTTATTTGAATTTAATATGCGAGGCTAAGTCAATAAGGGCGAACTCTGTTCTATGGGGAATAATAGTAAATATATAAATGTATATATAAATGTTACAAAATCAAAGAATACTTGCTTTTTTTAAATATTGTAAATTAACATTAGACATTACACAACACAACACAATAGGAGGGTTTGGAGAAATTTTATACATTGGAACACGGATCTACCAGACGAATGACCAAACACCGGTGCAGTTAAGCAAACCTAAGTTGCCACCATAGAATCCGGAGACCGACGAGGAAGATCGAGAGTAACAAAGTGAAAAAAGAGTAAACAAATTGTAAAATTCAGAAAAGTAAAGTTTGTGAGCGGTGGATAGTGAAATAACGAGTGCAAAGGAAGGAGTGATTGGAAGTGTAGTGAAAAAGATTTGAAGGAGTTGGAACGAGTGACGATGGTATAATCTCTAGACATCTAACGCCCAGCCGCGCGGTAATCTCCGTGCGATAACTAAGTTACCAGTCAACAGTCTGTGGATATTTCGAAAGGGATGTGCTAGCGTGAAGTTGACGACACGGACTACTGAACGGGCGACATGCATTCCTCCGAGGTGCACTGATGAGGACTAAGCAGTCTGAAACCGCTACCTGTATGTGAGGATGTCTGGAACTATGCAATCAGACGTGTTGTGTGATCCCAGAAGTATATTTATGTTTTTTCTTAATATATTTATATCCTATATTTTTGAACGTAAGTGCCGGATATTGGCAGGAATCCTTTTTGATCTAGCTTTCGTATTGGTATAGAAGTTATGTGTCAGTAGGGACAGAAGGATCTGCGTTTGTAATATGCAAGATTAACCATATTCGAGGCATAATATTTATATTTCAACAATTACTTCATTGTCAAATGCAAATTCTTTGCTTTAGGTACTAAACGAATATCTTATATGAGCGAAATGGGCTTTCAGCTTGTTTAACATCCACACCATACCATACACGCTTTTGTAGAAACCAACGGAGTTGGTAGCGATGTTACACTCTCTGTTTTTTTTTTCATTTCTGGATGATCACTTAACACAAAACGGAAATGGCGTCGACAAAAGAACGAATAGAAATACAAAAAAGAAGCTCAACCCGTCCACCCAACAATAAGCCACTCGATTACCGCCAGTTTAACGCGATGATCTGAAAAACCGAAACTTTTTTAATTATACCGGCCAACATTGGCGGGCGTATGTAATCACCTCCTCTACCCTCTCCTCTAACCCCAGTTTCGTCGGATATTGGAATTCTGGCACGTTAAAAACTCTGTACGAAATAAAGTTAACTAAATTATACAAAAAAAGTGAATACTGGGAATTTTTATTGTGATACTTTTATGTTCAGGAATTAAAAAAAACATTTTCCACTTCCTTCGATATTTTATCCCATACTTTGACAGTGGGAAAACGATAAATGTTTAACGGCGCGAAGAAGGGATCAATTTTATTACTCACTCTCATAAAACAAGCATCAAATACATATCCTGTAGAGGAACATTTTGCGATGTTTTAGGGCTAAAGGCAACAAACGTTTTTTTTGTTGTGGTAACGACTTTATATCAACTTGTTCGTTAGGTACTTAGGATATAAGAAAGAAATAGAAATTTTATCTATTTCCAACATCCTAATATTTTTGAATGACTATGAAATAAAAACTGGTTAAGTGGATCAACACTTAGACGGCAGGAAAGCGCATATTTATGTCTGTATTAGTCCAGCATCAGTTATAACGGGTTTTTGACTAGGGACTCACCAATTTCGAATAGTTATTTTGAACATATGAATTACGTTTAAATATTATTTAAATGACGTTTGTGTTATATGTCTGCCATTTAATAATGGAAAGCTACACGCTTCAATAACATTTGCAAATAATAGAAATTTATTATCAAAGTTCTTGGTACGTCACAGTTACTTTACGTAAATTAAAACCAATTTTCGGTCGTCAGCATCGTCCAAATAAAACGGCAATTCAAAGAGTTATCTAAAAGTTTGAATCAACATTTTCTCTCCAAGATGTCGGGCCAGTGAGACAAAGAAATGCAGGGAGTCAGGAGAATATTGCTGCTATACGAGAAAGTGTTGGAAATGATCCAGATGTGTCAATTCCACGTCGATTTCAGCAATTACAACTACAATGGTACTCCGCTGGAGTACCATTCCGGCTGGATGGCTCCACCATAAACTCATGGACAACAATCCAAACCGAACGAGTCCGAATTTTCACCGGTTTGCTACGACCGTACGAGCAAGCTCCATTACTTAAGAATCTTGTCACTGGGGAGCATCAACCTCAAAAGAAAGAAGGTCTGCGTTTCGATAGGATTCTCCCCAAAAGCAATATCGAAAAAGGTGCACTGTAAGAAGGCAATGTGGTTTGTTTGGTGGGAAAGAAGTTGGATCACCAATTGGGAATCATCTTACGTGATTTCTTAGTGATGTTGGAATGACGAATTGACATCAACAGCGATGTCTATCTGGCTCAACTCGCATTCACACTGTAAAGAAGAGACGCAAAAGCAACCGTATCGTCTTCCACCACGATAATGGGCGTACACATGTTGAGCGCCGTGTTGTCGAATGCATCGCTAATAAGGGCATGGAACTGCTTCCACATAGGCCATATTCTCCCACAGAGCGCCTACGGACTGTCACGTCAATCGATCCTGAAAAACTGGCATGCGAACAAAGTTTATGACGATCTCGATAACTTAGTGGCCGATGTCAAAGCATCGCTTGCCTTCAAGAACCATGACTTCTTTTCCCGTGGAATCAACCGTTTTCCAAACAAATGGGAGGCTGTTATTGAAGTAGATCGTGATTACGCTCTGGAATGATCATTTAAAAGTGTTATTATTAAATTTTTAAGTTTTATGTTTCTTTTTTCATAATAAATATCTATATTTTTGATTTAGATGTTTTTTGAAAATTTTCATTTAGAGGAAGGTATTACATAAAGTTTATAAGTAGAAAAGAAATTAAAAAAATCACAAAATGGGTTTTAGAAAGCAGTTTTGCGTTGAAACCAGTAGGTATTGAACCTTTATGTATTGAGTTAAGACAAACTAAATCCAATTACAGGAAATGTATAAATTAGGTATACACTATGCCAATACATTTGTACAATATAATAAAGTAAATAAATCTCAAATATGCTACATGAGAACAGAAAAAAAGAAAAAGCAGTTAACAATCTAATAGATATTGATAGCTGCAGCTATGGCTTGAAATGAGCTAAAATGCACGTCACACATATCAACAACTTTGTTATAATTGAGATTGAATAAAAAGAAGACTTCCTAATAACGATTTAGAATCTATCTTTTGGTATTTTGTTTCAGAAAGCGCATCAATAACGTAATTTGGCAAACCTCTATAGCTATACAAAACGATCTCTGGAAGCACTAGCTAATAAAATAAGAACATAACTAGACGACCAAAAAATTGCAGCATCTGGGTAGCTTTTTTATTACCATGAACGTATTTACTCCTCACAATTTTCCAAGTTCTAATTTGATGTGTTTGGGTAAAAACTGATAAATTTTCGTATTATTGAGGGGCATGTAGTTCGTTTGGAACACAATGTACTCAATGAGATCCTTGGGGAAAACTTGGCGCAAATTTTCTAGACTGGGTCAATATTTGAAATCTTCGTTGGAAATGTAAAATTTTCTAAGAGGGTCTCTCTAAATCCTATTTTTTCTTAAATCTCTCTATCGAAAATGTATTAGAAGAATATCATCTTCATTTTTCCATCCATTCTAATCGTTGACCAATTTGGCATTATCTTCAAAATATAAAATTTTAAATTCATCAAAGTGAGCTGCTCCATTTTCCATATTTTCACTTCATCTCCCATATCTGATTCGTTATTTGACGATATCTTCAAGCGGCGACTCGTGATGTTTCAGTGGCGCAGGCCGTGCCAGAAATAACTGTAAATTATTGAGAAAATCCTACCTTAATTTTATTAATCGTGGAAAATAAAGTCCATGGGACGATTTTTGTAACTCACAGCTTTAACTCATAACTTTAGAATTAAAGCTTTTAAGAACATACTGTACCAAATCCTTTTATATTGATAATAATATTTTATCCAATCAATATTTTTTTTAGTTTTTCGCTACCTGTTACGTTTCTGAATCGATTGTCTGTACGCTGCCTGCTATCTATTTGAATGGCAATGTTCACTGCACTGATATGGGTTTTATTTTCGTGGTGTCTTTTAATCTATTCCTGCAAATGCTCCAAATTTGTTACGCCCTTGCATATCTATGAAAATTCACCTTTAAACAACAAACATCGATAACAAACTGATATATTTGACGAGGGACAAATGGTTTTGTATAACATTGCATATAGGCCAAATAGATTCTTGAATTTATTTCTTGTTTTGCAATAGTTTCAATTGCGGTGTAAATTTGATGTTGTGTCTTGACGATTACTTTTAGTTCTTTCGTATCTATTCGATGCTCATCCTGCGTAAGGGGTAAAACATCACCAGAAAAGAACGTTAACGCAGCAACGGAGCAAAAAAAGGGTAAAATTAATTACACTAAAGGTTTCAAAAGAAACTTTTCTTAGTCAACCCCAGAAAATCCCCCCGGATTATAGAATTAAGCCAAACCGAATGGTCCCCAACTCGGTCCCAAACTGCAACTTCGTCTTTGCTTTTCCCTAACGCCCCCCTACAACAAAATAGAGGGGTTTCCTTTCTCCCTTTATTGAGGGAAAGGTGCTAGTGGTCGCCACGTGAAAAGCTCCGTTAATAGAAGTAAGAAAGGGCCACCAACGTACGGAGATAAATAGGTGACGAGGAACTCGCAATTTGTTAGAGGCCAGATGATGGTCGGTAATGGTTGTCGGGGTGATTTTCTCTTTTCTATTTTTTTCTCGTTTCTTTCTTTTTGCAGGGGTCGTCAAAGAAGGGAAAGGAAAGTGGTGTGGCGCAGAAAGGAAAACGTAAGGCGAGGATGGATGCCTTTCCTTTGTCGGGGGAGCGCATAGCTCTCCTGGTGCGGTAGTAGGTGAGCTGTAATCAGATAAGGAACATTGGGTCGTGGGTTATTAATGCTTAAAAGGACTCCATTTCGGTAACCTGCTTTCTATGCGGAAAGGGTCGTTTATAAAAAGGCTGTCTTTCCTCCTTTAAGCGTACGTCCTCACTACTTTGTGTATGTGTGCGAAGCATTCTATTTGACACCAAAATGTATTTCAAAATACCGAAATAAAATTGAAACAAACCGTCTCAGATTGTAATTTATAACAAATGATTTAGAGTTGAAGATGGTTGAACATTCATGAATGTTTCAAATTACTACTGTAGTTTACTTTTGCGCTGTATTCTAAAGATTACTTATGTAAAATTGTTTAGCAGTAGTCAAAGTCGCTGTTTATATCTTCTAATTTGTTTGATTTATAATATATTGTAATGGAGCGGACATTCATTTATGAACTGCCCGTATCTATATGTCAAGCGAGGGAAATCGAATTATGTAAAATTATTAAATAATTCTATCAGGGAGCAATACTCCTAAGTTACAGGGACGTTCAAAGGATGATAATTCATTCTGACTGAGAACTGGAGATATTTATGATTATTGAAGAAGGAGATTTTTTTCAATGATAAGGAAGTAACAGTTATAGTTGAACATACACCTCTAATCATTGTCCTCAAAGATGTGATGATTTCGGTCCGCGTGTATCGCAGTCTTTGTTTCGACCGTGGAATGTCCACTTAACAGCATCCACATCTGGAGAATCAACAAAAGAACTACATCAATGACACTCTTGATGCATATTGTTTTCGCATATGGAAAAACTTTGTAAGAAAATTATCTGATCTCCTACTACTCTATGGTTAGCATATTGTATTACACGAACGCAATAACATTATCAAATTACAATCTCTTATTCCTAATTAACTTTCGGCCCCGAAAATATCACTACGTATTTGCTTATGCTTGACGGATACGTTGACCAAAAACCGAACGAATTTGAAAATCTAGTAACTTTGGCTTTCACATAACAAGATTTTCTTGCTTCCTCATCGTTGTTCCATATGTTGTAGACATGCCATGATACGATGTGCATGGTGTAACAAATTCCTGTGTTTTCAACATTTCTTTGAGGAATTTCATGACCATGCAGAGTAATCCATTGTACGTTTAAATATAAAAATATATATGTAAGGATGTTGATATATTAAACTTTTTTTTGTCTGCTTAATAAAACCCGTTCTAACAAACAATTTTTTTTTTCTAAAAACATTTTCTATACCTCTTACCGTAGGCATAAAGTAAAATTTCATATTTTCAAATATTCATTTCACCCACTCGTGTGTGTTTTTACGCAGAAAAAAGTTGCGTAGTACATACCTATATGTAATTGTCCCTTGTAAGATATATGAAAGAAAGTGTTCAACTGCAGAGTTCATAGAAATAGCAAATTATAAAAATATAAGGGACAAAAATCGGAAAACGTGGTAATTGATGGAGGTGTACTGCAAGGAGCAGTGCCTGGCCCTTTATTCTTTATATTTATGATTCTACCAACACAATTGCGGAATGTAATACAGTTACGTAGGCGGACGACCTTTGTTTCCTTGTATCTGATGAGTATAAACATAATTTAATAAAGAAAAAGGCAGATATTGTTAAATGCTTTTGCATGACAACAAATTTCATGTAAGCAATGACAAAACTGTTTTGTGCGTTTTATTAGTATGTGTATCAGTAGTGCATTGGCATCTGGGCTTATGAGACATGATTCTAGATCTATTTAAACAAGTACAGTACTGGTCTGGCAAATGTATGCGACAAAACTGTGAAAAGATTTTTCGGTTACGTGCTATGTAATACACAGCTTAAGGGCCTTAACCAACCTAAACTATTATTTATTCTTTTCAATCTAAATAAAAGGAAGTGGGGTGTATATCAAGGTTTTTCTGTTACAGAAATATAATTGATCTTTCGATATGTACTTAGTATCGACTGTATTTTCATCATTGAATATAAGAGATAACTGTTTTACATCTACTTTAAATTGCCATTTATTTTGCTAACGGAAATATGTTTTCAGAAAATGCAAATTTTCGTATGTTGGGATTTAACATATTGCAAATCCCTGTTTACTTACTTTGAGGTTTTTTAAAGGAGTGGCCTACATTCTGGTCAAACTTTGAAAAATGTGACAACACTCAAAGAATTTTAATCGTCTTCAAGACGGTAGTTTTAATTGTCATCGCGTTCATTAAAATTTAAAATCGCAATTCCCTACTTTCCAAGTTATTTAAGTTTAGCACTTAATGCTCTGCGATTTTCAAGCTGCGTCAGAGCTAGGGTAGCCAATATAAAGCAGCAACTTATATTTATTAATTTCACGCTCGGAGAACCGTGCAGATTAACAGCGTTTAAACGAGTTCTACATTTTCATTTCTTCACTCTCAACACTCCTCTCCATCCCAAAGCAAACTGTTCAAAGTTTTTATCTGTTGCACTAACTCTCCGAGAAGGTATATGCTTTCGAATTTATCGTGGTTCTTTATTAAAAACTTTAACTTAACCGAGAGGAAAAAGGAGATCGTTTACAAAAGGAAAAATATCCTTTCATCCCGTAGAAAACTCTTTAATCCCTCTCTGACTTAATGTATTGGGGAAGTTCTTTTCTGGTAGCGCGCAGTGAAGTCCGGTTGACCTGCAAGATTTTTCCGAGCTAGGCTCGGCCGTGACACGCACTTTTGCGGCGAGTTTCCGATGGAAATCTGTTACAGAACGGGGGCCTCTTAATTACTTCTGAAAAGTTTCCGTAATGTGTCACAAAAATGGAAAAGTTTGAAGCGCCAACGAACATTCTGATTTATAAAAAAAGAATAAAAACGGAATTTATCACGTTTTAAAGACTGGGAGGGTACCAAAAGTATTTATGCTTGTCTGTCACTTCAAAAACATGAATAACTATTTTATACATTCAGGCGATTTTTCTTAAAAATGATGGCGGGCCGCTTCTACAACACGTAAAACAACTTACAACGATGTTTTCTTTATTTTTGGTAGACGAGGCAGCGGTAAGAACAACAATAACAGTTTAAATGATCCAAAAGCTACAGCTGCGGATGAGATACCGGCATCCTTGTTGAAAAAATGCTGTGAAAAATTGGTAAAGCCATTAACACTTGTTTATAACTGGAAAATTCCCGAAGGGATTAAAACTATAATAAAGCCAATTTATAAGAAATGTGAATGGTCTGATATAACCAATTATCGGCCTATAGCGTTAACGTTGACGATCTCAAAGGTAACTGAAAGAATTGTGCAGCGTAGAATAATTGACTTTTTGAAAAAATATGATATATTAAATAAAATCCATAATGGTTACATAAAAGGTATAGATCGACGACGCGAGCAATTTTCCAGCTCTTTGAACAGGTACCGCTTGCATTAAATGGCGGGGAAACTACAGTTGGAGTTGTTATGGACCTCTCTCGAGCCAAATTGGAAAGAATGGGATTTCGAGGAATCATCTATAATTGGATACAATCCTTCTTAACAGATAGGAAGCAATGTGTGCTAGCACATACCGACAGAGGGGAAGAAACTAAATCGGATTGTGGGGATGTATTGTGTGGAGTTCCTCAAGGCTCCACTCTCGAACCTCTCTTGTTTTTACAATAAATTACTTACCTCGTGCAATGGACAGATGTTGTTTGCGGATGACTCTTCATCTGTAATGCGAGCGATTACATTTGTCAGCACTAATAGAAACTAATCTACAGAAACTTGATCAGAATATTGACAGAACAAAATTAATGGTATTTAGTAATAATATCGATGATTTTAATGTGGTATATAAGCAACAAATACTTACAGCCGCCAAAGATACGGTCTCCTAGGGGTTAACGATAGATACTGGGATTACGTGGAGTGGACATATTGACCACCTGATGTCCAATTTGGATAGCTTTTGTTATGCGTTGATAGTGATTGCTAGAAACCTCGGGGAAAGTGTGGCGCTTAAACTTTACTACGCTAATGTGCATTCTAGACTCCTATACGGTGTTTTGTTTTGCAGTAGTGCAATGGACGTGGGATGAGTTTTTATTACTCAGAAGGCATGCGTCGATAGCTGTGTTCCAAAGGAAGTGTAGAGACTCATGCAGAGAAACATTTAGAGATTACAATATATTAACTCTCCAGAGTATTTTTATACTTGAGTGTGCTCCATTTGTAAAAAATAATTATAGTAACTTATTCTAAACGCATGAAAACACCAAAGGTATTGCTCAGAACTTTCTCGAACCAGCTAAGGCAAACCAAACTAAAACACTAAGTTATAGTTTATTTAAATGTTTGAAGATATTCAATCATTTGTCGGGGGAGTTATAAAACTTGCCTCCATTAAAATTTAAGGCTGATTTGAAGAAAATGCTTATCATACAAAGTTATCAAATTAACGATTTCTTCACAGAAAAATTAAGAAAATGAACTAATTCTTTGTCTCATATGTAAAATGTTTCTGGTTGTTCCACTTACATCTTGGGGTATTTTACGATTTGTGTATCTACAAGATGCATAGCATCCACCGTCTGTAAATAAATGTATCTATCTATCTATCAACAGATGGTGGATGCTATGCATCTTGTAGATACACAAATCGTAAAATACCCCAAGATGTGAGTGGTTACATCCGTTAATACGGGGGTAAAATGTGAAGTAAGGGTATACGGGGGTGGCAATCGCCGGAATTAAACCATAAATCTCACAGATGGATTTAATCAGAACCTGGGGTGGTAACATGTGCCCAATATTCGGTTTAAATCTTACAGGTGCGGGTGATAAACTATTGGATAAATTTGGGTGTTCGCCCTTTAACCCACACTCCAGAATTTTAGTGGTAAATAAAAGAAAACCTTGTTTCGTTTATATACCTTGTTTTGTTTTTATACTTCCCAATTGGCCTATGACCTGTCAAGCTTCTCTCTCTAACCGGTACTGGTGTGCTTCCAGTTCGAACGACACTCAAATTTGTAAATCACTGTTACTGGTCACTGCGGTAAACTCGTAACTACTGACCCAGAAGCGCGATGAACAACACAATGTTCTATCTTACATCTTCATTTATACCGCGATTAGATCTTCATCTTTCGCTGCTAATATTTTTTTACGTATTCCTTTTCCGTTTATATTGTTCCCGCACCGCACGAGTTCCGGTTCATAACGTTTTCGCTACACTCCCGGGACTCTAATTTCCATTGTTTCCCTGCGGTTTTATTTTCCATTTCAGGAAAAGTTTTAATAGAATAACTTTTCGCAAACTCCGCATCTCTATACAGTAGTAATTGTAAAAGATTTAGCCGTGTAGTAAGCTCGACAAGTCCACAGCTGCTTTTTTTCGTTGGTGTACGACATTTTTCTATTACTAATGAACGATAATTGAAACGTTCCACAGTTTTAAATTTCATGGCTACCTTATTTAATCTATTAAAATGTATTCTTGGTCAATAAAATCATAATATCAAAACTTTTTCAATATGTTATACTTGGTTGAAATCAGTAAAAAAGAACGCTATTTGACAGTCTTAAAACCCAATATGGCGCCGGTAAGAAATAAGAAAGTTGATGATGGCAAGAAGGAATCGAAACGTCATATAAAAATTTCGAGTACACCAGTAGATAGAAGATCAAAGGCAACCTTGAGAATGTGTTTTTAGCTTTTCTCTGCCAGGCCGAATAAAGGTGCTACGGGTAAATGTTTTTCTTGTTTTTTAAAAATATCTCGAACGTCATTTGTCACAGGCTTAATTTTTCTACGGATTCATAACAAACATAAAATTTAGCAACTTTGTCAAATTTAAACCTACCCTCTATCTCCAATAATAAGCAAGATCCTCATGGTGAGGATCGAAAATGAATCAGCCTGTATACCTCCCTGAGAATCGACTCCAGTCTCTTTAAAAGAAAAACACCTAAGCAATCTCTTCTGAAACTTTTCAATGTTTAGTTGTAAACATAGAACCTGTAGAGCCACATCCGCGAAGCGTGCTTCAGTTTGCTGATAACAAAAATAAAGTAAAGTTTCTTCAGTAGCAACAAGTTATTAAAGATTTTACAGCAGCACATGACAAAACCCATACTTCTTGTGCCGAACCACAAATGTAATTTACATGCTTACAAAAATTTTAATTGATTCATAGTATATATTTCAAGATCCTTAATATGATTTTCGTTTGTTTTGCTTTGTAGGGCATTCCTTTATATTTCTAGGTTACGCTGTAAATTTTCCTCGTTCTCCCAAAATATTACTAGGTCGTCCACGATGACACATCAATATTTCTGGATCTTGTACTTTCTTTACTTTTCCTTTTATTTCTTTCGTTATGTCACCCAGTATTATATTGAATAGTGTCAGACTCGGTACTCCGCCTTGTCTTAGGCCAATTTTGTTAGTAGTACCATTTTACAATTTGTAATTCCTTTTTAATTAAATAAACCTACTGTTTGGGGCGCCATCAGCTCGTCTGTTAACATATCACTGCCCGTAGTTGTGTCTTTGTTAGTGCCAGCAGACGGTCATCGATATTCTGCACCTAATCTACACATACAGGTACATAAATTTTTCATCTTGGATACCGATTTAAATGTATTATTACTGGAACGTTGCAAGATTACACAGATCGCCCGATCTGTAATACCGACAGTTAGTGAGACAGGTAGTGCGCTCTCGTCGAGTAAACATCATATTAACTCCCTATTAGACATTGCCTACTGGGCACGCGCTGAATAGATACCTTTACGAAGCACATGCGTTGCGGTGTACTGCACTCTCTACGACCCGTAAATTTTTAAAGACAATCTTACCTTATATTTTAATACATAATATTTTATTGTTAGTAGTAGTGTAAATGCCCATTTTAGATGACTAAAGTATTCTGAGTTCTAACGGGAAAATAAAATATGTTTTAATCTGTATATAGGAAATCAAATATAATTTACCTAAATCTCTTAAAACCAGATCATATGATACTATTTCCGATTCGTTCCTCTCCAAAAGGTACCGAACTTGACTCGAAATCCTATTTTCCCCTCAAATAACCACACTGCGTTCGAGGTATTCTCATTCCCCGACAATAAAGGAACGAGATCATTTGTCCCGGGACGATGCAGTCATCATATCGAAGTGGGAGATCGCGCGCGCGGTACCGGATCCTCTCGATTGGGATCTGATTTCCGACAAGTTGACTGGCAAATACGACGCCACGAGAACTCGATATTCGATATTCGATTATAGAAGTCGCCCGCCTACGGAGTCTACGGTATTTGTAGATGGTGTTGGTTGTATTTCAATTGAATCGACGCGAAAATGAGGGGTGGGGGCGGCCACTTTTGTACTCTTTCGAGTTGGGTGTCGTTTGAATAGAGAATGTAAGCGAGCGATGTGTCGTCCTCGAGTGTGTGTTGTGGGGTTTGAATTGCGGTATTTTTGAATTGATATCTTTTGTGTCTATACAATTTCGAGGAAGAAAAAAATTGGTTTATTTATAATGGTCGTTGTGCTTTTCGTTGCTGTGCAACAGTATTTGTGAAAGACAATATGCTCTGACAAACGTTCTGAGACGCAAAATTTTAGAGAGGTGTTAGACTATGTGAACAGCATTGAGCTGTAAATTTAATTTTTGTTTTGATTGCAAGTTTATCATCAGGAACAATGATAAATTTATGTATTCTTTATAAAAAATTATGCAAACATGTGTATACATAGTTGTAAATTTCACATCTGCTAATACGTATGTATCAAAAACCGTTGTAATTGCCAATACAATACATGTACGTTGTGGGGACTCTGCCTTCGCTAGATGTATACGCCAGCGAGCGGGCAGCGCTGATCGCAGATCGCAGTAATTTGGCATTTATGTTGTTTACTCTACGATAGCGCACTACCGACTGCGGTATTGCCAAGAACTGCTGGTATGACGGAACGGACGATCCGTACAATTTGGCAATGTCTAGCAGTATTGCATTGAAATTCTCTATGCCAGTATAATCTTTGTCAAGTAGGTATCACCTTAAATCTAAAAATATTCAAACGATAGTTATAGTTTTTTTTTAAATTAAACAACTGCCTATTACCAAGCACCTATTACCCAAAAATACTCCTGAAGTTCCTTCAGAAGAAGCATTTTATTGGTTATACGTCATAGAATGGGGCATAAAAATAATGTTAGTGCAAAAAAGTAACAAAGCGATAAAAAAAATGAAATTTTTCCCATGAACATTGAAAATTAAAAACTACTTTTAATGGCATTATCGGCGCATGGTCCATGCACTGTCCGAGCTAGATGAAGTGTAATGCATTACTATTGCATTTGTGCAAGATGGGGGTATGTCGTGACGCAGGCAAGTGGCTAGGACATTTTGCAATGACTTCGCGACGCATTAGCGATGAAAGTGCGTTTAGCATTCGGAGAGACGCTGATGATGTCTGGTAAGCAGAAACTCGAGTCGGTCTTTAATGCTTGTACCTCTTCATTGCTTTTGCTAGTATGGTGATTCCAGCAATAAACCACGCGCCGATAATGGCATTCTTACGGTTAATTGTTTTTGGCATTTTTGATGTTTCTCATACTTTTAATGAATATGAGATGATGTTACGATCGTTGGGTTCACGAACCCTGCTTTTGTGATTAATAAACAATTACAAAATTTCACTTTAATTCAATGTGCAACTTACAAGGAAAACACTGGAAATTCTAAAATTCAAATTTTGCTTAAACTTTTTGCACTGATAGAGTGCCTTAGTACACGAACAACACATTTTAGCTTCCCAATCACCAGATTTTGGGTTACGCCCTTCTTCAAATTGCAGGCGTTAATTTTTTTTTAAAAAAACATTTGAAGCTATAACAAATATAGAAAAATTTCTAATAAATTTTGAAATAAATATGGTCCTTAAATTGCCGTGAATATTTTTTGAGCAATGGACGGGGCGCCACCAACAACATTTTTTTAATTAAAATTTTAATCAATCCCCTTCAACCAAAAAGAATAAATTGCTTTTATGTATGGAATGTTAGAAATTTAGAAAACAGTCTGTAAACTTTCCATTGCGGTAACGGTTATATTAATTTGTTGTTAATATTAAATTTTACTTTAAACAAGCTTGCACTACTTACCTTGTACATCCGGTATATTATAAAAGTGGTAAATGTGAAAAAGTAAAATGCTTCTTTCATGTTCAAACAATGAAATTTAACGTAAAAGGTACCAGCTCTTATCTCAGACTTAGTTGGATAAAGTATACAGGCTGGGTATTTTTGATTGCTTCTTTCTTTATTATACACATATATTACTTTGTACTTACCACATACTTCTACTATTTACGAGACACTGCTGTGGATATCCGATGGTATCACATTTAATTTTGTTTTACATTTCAGTGGGTATAAACAAGTATATGCATTGAAATATTGTTAACTATATGACGCATATGAGAAGAAGATTTAAGAAAAGCGGGAATAAAGACAAGATGGAGGACGATTATCGAAGACAGAAAAAAATGGAAGGAGGTAGCAGCCAGAGTGAAGGAGAGCGTTTGCGTAGTGTAGAAGATTTGGCCCTGATCCAGCCGTAGAGGATATAGAAAGCTTCCTTATGGAAGCGGCGAAGCTCCGTTAGGGGTGTTGAGCCATATATATATATATATATATATATATATATGACGCACTGCTCCACAAGAAAAGAAGAAAAATGTCCGTAATGAATGAAAAGAAGATACTAAAATATATTTAAGAAAAATAGTTCCGAATACGTTTAAGCCTAACCAATAACTTAAAAGGAAAATAATATTCAAAAGCGACACGTTAAAATAACGGCTTAGAGGGGTGATGGGATATTAAACAAGTTGTGTTATTAATGCGAGAATTTAAGCGAACATAAACAAAACGATCTACAAAGGGAAAGCCACTATTTGTCGCCTTTTGACAAGCGTATCCAATCAACATACATATGAACATAGACCTCGCTGGCATACTGTATATGTTCCTCTAACAGAAGTATTTGATTGTAGTGTTTTCGATGCTATTTTATTTTTACTTATGTATTTCAAAAATAAAACTTCAGTAGTTAAACAAAATACAAATCCTTTATTTACAACAAATATACACAGATGAGTAATATTATACATTATATTATTCATATATGACTAGTGTGAATCACATAAGGGACTTTCTTTTATTCTATAGAAATAGTATTTTTATATATTTTTTTCCATTGTTTTATTGTATGCACCTATAAGAGTCAACTTACACGTATTACTGCACAAAAACCACAGCCACAAAATGGTCGTTAGGATGCAGTCGAAATCTATCACCGTTTAATGGCCGCTTGTAGTTCCTATGGATCACTCGAGAAATAACACCCATACTTCGCCTCAAACTGCATTTTGGGGATAAGCCATTACCACCGATAGTAAAAGGCCCCAGTGCTCAGACGTCATGCGTCGGTTACGTCAGCATAGATAGGTGAAAGAGCAGTGGTAAATAAGCCGGTGAAGTATGGGATTAACCGAATTCGCATGCACGGGTTTGCCCATTTTAATTTCTATTATGAGTGCTTTTAAGGGCCACTTTTTGTGTTATCTTATCTGTTACAATAGGATTTACGTGTGCGCTCCTGGTTGTTGGGGTAATTATAAAAATGTTCCAAAAGTGCCCACATTTCAGTTTCCAAGTGACGCCGGCTGCTTTTGCTGTTTGCTGTTTGCTATTCTCAGAAAAGATTTTGCTCCATGCAATTACAGTAGGGTTTGTGAGTTATATTCTGCCGAAGAAAATATTATAAAATTCAGGAACCGGTGAAACTGTAAGTATAAGTTTAAAAATTCCAAAGTTTAAGCGTCAATTTCCTAACAGTTCAACTTATTTATCAAAAGATATCAATTTTCGCCCAAGTCGAGATCAAAAGTTCTACATAATTGAAAAATAAAATCTTGCCAGAGCAATTGGGCAAAGCAAAAGAGAGTTTGAAGTCAATTTTATATACAGAATTCAAGGCGTTTCTCAATATTATCAATTCTTTCTAGTTACCTTAGCAGTGGTTCAAAATTATCGGTTTGCAAAAGGTTGCATTATTTAAGTTAAAGAATTGGTTCATTATCATTGCATGAAATGCTTGCCGAACAAATGGTAAGACGAGGCCATACATTGTGTGACTTGTATCTGCCACTCACTGCAACAATTTTGTAGATAACACCGGCCACCCAACGCTACAGAATCGCTAGAGGCAAGAAAGAGTGGTCGCATGTGTTGTATCACGAGTTTGCATTGTATTTGCATTATATTTCATGACCACCTTTTTGTGGCTGTGGTTGTTACTGGTTCATGTGAGCTGACCCTGACACGTTTTTGTTGAGGTTCTCATATTTCCTTTCTGATTATTGAAATTTTGAATTAATCAAACAATAAAAGCAGGAAATGTGGTCAACTAGACTGGTCAAAATGTTTAAGATATGTTAACAATGTCATTATTAGTATTGGTACAATCTTTAGACTATTTCTTTATACAAATGTATATTTAATCTAATAGACGCAGTAACTATATTTTTACATACATATATTTATCTTTATTTTTTTGTTTGAATGGGAATTTTGTAAAATACATCAATTTAATCTCTCTGTATTTTACATGTCTTTCTGTTTTGGTTTGTGGTTATTTTAAATGGAGTATAGACGTAAAAATCGAACAGCACATATTTTTCATTTTATCTAAATCTCTAGAAAACGTAACGATTATTTATTGTTTTTGTTTCCTTTTAAACAAAACAGATTTCATAATTTTAATTTTAAATATTTGTATGTGGACTTAATCAACTAATAAAAAAATACGTTTCCTGGAAGTTTGGTCAAGGAATAAAGTATTTTTCAACCCAGTTATAACATTTTTATTTTCTGGCTGTGCTAGATAAATGTGTGTAATTTGATTAATGGTGCCCAAAAATTGTATTCATTGTAGTTGATTTGGTCCACACATTAGTATAAACTAAATTAATTTAAACATACTTTTCAGTCTTAATATTTATTATTTCTTTAAGTTTCTTTCTTTCCTGAACAGCCATTGAGTCATGGATTTCCGTTTTCTATGCCCAGATATAAGTTCCAATTTTGATCCAGATAAATACAGCGAAATAGGTTGACATTGGTCGTTCTAAAGAAAGAAGAATTACTATAGGATTTTAAGCAGTTTATTGAGATGTCATACAAATACTGCTATAGATCGTCTCAACCTCCGTATGCAGTATGGGGTATAATAGCAACTCTACAACAAACTGCTTCATTATCAAGTCCAAAAAACGCCAAGAAAAGGAAAGGCATACAACTAAATGGCCGATTACAAACATATGATGAGAACACGCAAGCACATATTAGACGTAAGGGCATAGTTTTTTTATACGGAGTATGCCACCTACATTAAATGTAATTCTTGCTGCTGTCAATGCTGATGATGATCTCCCTAACTTCAGTCCAGCAACTTTACATAGATTGTTACACGATA
>JARFOC010000588.1:75541-93884 GCA_031763485.1 Osmoderma eremita
TATATATAATTCTATTTTATCTTACGGCGTTTGCGGCGAGAAGCAAATAGTACGACCTTATAAATTCACTGCTCGCATATTTCCGAAGGTCGTATTAAGAAAATCGAGGCGACCAATTATAAAACGTCGCGAACAGGATAGAGGTATTAAGTACCTAAGATCCTTTATTAAAAGCGAGAGAAAAAGAAATCCCGTTCCATATTGTTTCACGTTTCACTTTAACATGCACTTTACATATTTTAAAAATAGCGTTCGTTATCCGTGTGTATACAAGCGTGCAGGACAAATTGCAATCGCAATTGACCTATAATTATAACGAGAGGAGTGATGTAGATATAGCCGCGTGCAGTTCCGTTAGATTGCATTCGTAAAGTGATATCGCGATTATATTGTCTTTAATTACCGTTTAGGATATACTCGTGGGAGGGAGGGGAGCACTGTTTAAATAACCTTAAAATTATTCATCGTTTATCATACGCTAGAGTGATTTTACGGAATTTAATTCTGACAATGACATTCAAAGCTTAATTACTAAAATGCCTTAGTAATGAAATTACAAAACAAGCATATGTATTATTACGAGTTTATATTAATAACTGAAAAATGTCATTTTAATTTTGAACAATCCTGTTTATACTACAATTTTAGTATAGTTGTGTATTTTAAAGCATTTTACCAATTTTAAACTGCATTTAACAAGATTGATTGATGCTCTTTATGCAAAGATACAAAATTACTTAATACTTTTAGATGACCCTCTACATTATATACAACTTCTACGAAAAGATTCTTACATAATTCTGCACTTTTTAGGGAAATTCACGTGTTTAGTTTTTCTAAGAAGGACACAATTCCATTGCAAAGTTTCCCAAAAGTATTAAAACATATTGGGAAAACGATGGAGAAACAATAACTTCTAAGGGGATTACGAAAATCAATAGAAAACGGATGTGTCTATATGCAACGAGATAAGGTATCCGTTTAGTCACACATTTGAAGGAATAACGTTGACGGTTTAGGTAATTTCAGTTGCAATCGGCATATCTATGTATGCATATCCCATATTTACATGAATAATGAGAATTAAGGTGATTTCACGCAAAATGTTGCAACAAGCTGATACTATTGAGCAGAACAATCTAATTTTGGGAATAATTAAATTAATATATGCATAATAAAATGTATGCATTTGTGTTTTATTCAGTGCTACCAACCTAACTTCTGCTACTCTAACAGTCTCTAACCTAATCTCCCTTCTTTTAACACATACATACATAAGTATATTTTTGAATCTTGAAGGATGTTCGGTTATGAGCCATGGGGTGCAATCTTAAATTGCATAGAGCGGAGACAAGAAAGTAGTATATTTCGCACACATAGAGGACGCTAATGACTGTCTATACTGGCGGCAAAATTATGATCTTTAACCATATTGAATGAAATATCCCGGAGTAGTCCATATCTGTACAGATTGTAAGATGGATGCCATGTGAGGTGTCTTCAGAAAATACATATTACAATTTCTTAACTAACTTTTGTGAGACGGTGCACTTTTGTGATTTATAATTTGCGTCTGTAATTTTGGAACTATGAATAAGATGTGATTAGTTATATTAAATGTGAGCTTTAAATAAATACTTCAAACCCGGCGCGTTTGAATTTTGTTTTATTGCCGAAACAGAGAGGGCGTTTAATTGTTCCAGTTTGCAATCTTCTTTACCGACGATTTGTGGTTATGCGCCCAGAATTTCTCCTTAACATATTACTATTATTAGGGTTGTATCTCTGTTTTTTTAAAACTATTTCTTTCCTTTTAATAGTTCTGTAGTTGCTTTTATTTACTCCAAACTCCTGGTAATTTACCTCATGCAATATGTTACAATTACAAGTTATAACTTGTAAATTTTTAATAAATATGATTGTTTATGGAAATACACATAACCTTCATATGAACATTGTTTATTCAGTGCTACAAACTTAACTAATAATCTCTAACATATAATAATGATCACGCGATCATTGTTATATATCTGTTATCGAACTTTATTTAAAAAATTCTTATTTTTATCAATAAATATCTTCACTAAAAACATTTATCAAACATAAATATAAAATAAAACGCATTAATCAATCGATTGACGCGTTAGAAATGTAAAAGAATTAACTTACATGAAACTAGGATCAAATGTGACCCCCATCTATCGTCACTTCAAGCAATCACACCGCTCCTCCAGGTTCAGCTTTATCCGATTGGTACCACGTGAAAATTAAACGCCCTCTGACAGATTGAAACTTCTCCTGTCACTTTGACAGTTACGTCTTCGTTGCGATTTGATTTATTAAGCGTTCCAGCGTGCGGAAATGAACTTGGCGCGCTACTAACAATCAGCGTATACTCGATGCAAGTGCATACAATACATACACACAGCAGCGCACAGCGGAGTTCGCAGCGAGTTCCACGAAAAAGCGGCGACGCTCAACTCCTATGGATTTAACACTGAATTTGACCCGGCCCGTGAGTCACAAAGTCTGCAGGATTTAAGCGTCGCGCTCCGTCCGGTTATGGATTCCTATTATAGCCGCCGTGTACGGCTGTTGTTTCCGCGAGTTACTTTACTTACTAACAACGATATGTAACGATACGTTCTAAGTTAGCGGTGCGATATTGGAAATGAATCTAAGGAGTTCGTATGTGGTGCACGTGAATTATATATGCACCACTCTTATTTCTGTGGGATCGTAAGACTTATCGTTGCGAATCGTGCGAGGGGAAAAACATATATTTAGTGTGTGAATGTGGTATGAAATGCAATAAAACACGAGGCGTACCGGTTGCTAAGGTGAATGCATTAAAAACCGGAACTTTATTAGTACGAATATTACTCTGGTCGTTAACAGTAGTAACGTGTGGGAATCATTGGAACTTTAACACATCGCATTTTGATCATTCTTGTACGTAATAGAATGTAATGTAATTTAATATTCGGTTTCTGTAATGTATTATGTAATTCCCATATTTATTTAAAAAAAAACATTTTTTTATTTCAAAGGATAAGCATAATACTGCATAATAAATTAATGAAACATTGTTTTGCTCAAAATAAAAAAAACGCACTATAAAAAAAGGTAAATCCCCCATAAAGGGTGTTACTTTAATATTCGGTTTCTGACAAAAAAAAAAAAACACTATTTTATTTTATATTTTTTAGAACTTTTAATAAAATAGCAGAAAGAAAAGCTTTTAATTCCATCACGGAAGAATATTGAATTTACTTGCAATTACGAGAATTTGTAACACCAAACAATGCTCCGTTGTTCTTGTAAAGTAAACAACCTATAGATCATGTTCCATCATGAGATGGTTTCAGACACCTACGAGGATTGGTTTATCAAGAATTTGCTTCCAAATATACCGCAGAAGTCGGTGAGTGTTCTTGATAATGCTTCCTATCACTGCAGAAAATTAGAAAAAATTTCAACGGCAGCATGGAGAAAAAAGAATATCATTGATTGGCTCAGTGAGAAACAAATACCAACCACTGATGATCTGCTAAAAAGGGACGTGCTGTTTTGCGTGTCACAAATTAAACCGCAGTATGATAAAAGTAGGATTGACGAACTTGGAAAAGAAAAAGGTTATGAAGTTTCGATTACCACTTTACTATTGCGAGTTAAATCCCATTGAAACGGTATAGGCACAAGCCCTAAAACTGTATAAAAATGAATAATAGCACGTTTAAGGTAAGAGATATGGAGGAATTAATTCGAAGAGCATATAGTAACAGTTGATAATTGGCAAAATTACATCAAACATGTAAAAAATATTGAAAAGGAAATGTAGATAGTGGATAATTTGCAAGATGACATTGAATAATTTATTATCCATGTAACAGATTCGTTATCATCTGAAGATCAAACTGGTTCATCGACTGACTAAAAGTTGAAACAAGACATATGTGTGTGTAATTGCTATTCCTTTCTTAAATATTATTGTATTATATGGGGATTTGTATGATTCCAGCTACTATTTGTTAAAGGATTATATATTTTACTCTAAATGTAATAAATTCTATAATAACCTAATTCCTAAATAAATGTTCGAAATGTAAATTACTTTAAGTATGTTGAGTAATAATAAATAAAATTATGGGCTTTTTCACTGATTATTGGATAAAAAAATTGTTTTTTATATTTTACTGTTTTCCTCAAAATATGCATCTTAACTGTAAGCAACCCAAATAATGAAACCGGAAGTAATAATGTACAGCTGATTCGACGATTTGGCAACCGTGCATCGAATTCTCATAAGTTCTGTACTGCATTCGGAGGTTGAGACGATCTATAGGTAGATCTATAATCGCTTTCACGATGCTCCTGAATTGCTCTAGTGGCAATGATGTTCACTCGGCCGATATTCGTGGGATTAAGAACGTTTATGGGTTTTATTTTCAGGGCTTCTTTTAGAAAACTCCCGCACGTCCATCAAATATGTTACGTTCTTGAAGCTCCATAAACATTCACCGCTATACAGCAAGCATTTCTTTCACAACCACATATCCACATAAAATTTGTTATTACATTGTCTTTTACAAGAACTGTTCTTGTTTTGTTCATTTTGATTTAAAGTTATTGTGGGTATTTAATTTCACCTTTCTTTTTTTTCAAAACTCCATCTTGAACCGAATTCATATTGAATTTGCGTAATACAATGCAGTACCGTTGACTGAAACGATACGCGCTCATCGCGCGTTGAGAGATAACTAAATGGTGCTACGATATTGGCAGCACCGTTCGCCGTATATGAAGCAGGCTTTCGAGTGTCACCGGCGCATCGTTCAGCCATTCAAAGACGGTGAAGGAGTTTTCCCGGATATATTGCATTAATTTTATCATTGTATAACTTAGAATATAGTGTAATGATGTTGTTTTAATTAATACATAATCGAGATTTTATTTTGTTGATTATTATATATAAAATGGAATTTCGAAAATTAATTTATGATTGCTGCTTTTGTAAAATTTAGTCAATGCCACAGACCGGCACACCTCATACACCAGCCGCCACCAATATAATAATAATAATAATAATATTTAAGAAAAAAAACAAAACAATAACCTTTTAGGTTATGTTTATCACATAACCTAATTTCATTTCATTAGAATAGTATTAGGTTAACATGATTTTTTGGGTCAAAATACACCCAAATTTAAAATTTTGTTACTCACATAAATCGTTTATTGATTTGCGTTGAATATAATGACGTTTTTATTAACTTCCATCATTCACTACAACATCTTCATTTACAAGTCACTATATCCAATTTATTCATGCTTATCCGGAGCATTTTATCCGCTTATTTTTTTGTCAGCCTTACCTCACATTGTCCGCTATACAACGCATTTACTATACCCATATAGAATTGGCAGCCCTGAAATGGGATTAGCAATACCCATCTCGGCTGGCATTAAATTTTACACCTTATTTTCACGATTTCCGACAGACGAATAAGGTCTCTTTTATTTTGTTTTTTCCAAATTATAAATCGAAAAAAACATGGAACTGTCACGGAAATTTATAGATGACTTCATAACAATATCAACTTTCCCCATAAGTAATGGTGATGATTCAATTCACACGTCAGATATTTGTGCAACGCTGCAATACATCCGTTTTGCAGTAACGTTCTTCATTACGCGGCAACGCCTTACTTTAACTACGAAATTGACAGTATTACATGTGTATGTGTTCATTTGTTAATACGCCGGCCCGCAGGTGTTCCACATAATGAAACGTTATCAAACAATCATTTAATTATTCGAAATATCAATGTGCAATATCTATTCGGTACTGTGTGTGACGAAGTGGGGTAATTTGAGGTTATGTTACAATGGTGTATGTGGTAATAGTTGATGCGAAAGTAAAAATTGACAGTTATTCGTGTGCATATGGTAAAATGTCCTGAAGCGCATTTATACTATTTCTCCAATGAATGTTTTGAGGCACATCATATCCTGTACATATATATTTTAATATGAATACATATGTACAGATATGAGAAAGATGGATGGATTAACAAATTGTGTTTATTTATGCCGATAGTTGATGACTCGTGTCAAAAGATCCATTAGGCAAACAGTAGGTAGGTATAAGATCTATCCATTATATTTTAAATGAGATGTAATAACTTTTCACATATAAGAATCGCTTGAATAATTCATATAAAGCTTGTAAAAATCTCCACCGCAAATTCACTTTAAAAAACCGCAGACTACTTGACATTAAGCCCGTTATTAATTTTAAATCACCCTTGAATGCCATTCTCTGGACACAATATTTTGTTTTGATCACACCGGCATCTATTTACATTAATATTTAAGCTCCAGAAACCATTTATAATAACAATATTTAAAATTCTTCAATACCAAGAAAAGTATTGTGTATCATACGCTCTGTCGTGTATATACTGTATGCAGTATTAAAGGGAATATAATAACATATAAAACAAAACCAAGCAAGAAGTCCTTGGTTATTTACGCCAGTTTTTCAATATGTATCGTTGCTTGCGTGCGGCAATCCTCTTTTTTCTTATTTCATTTGTTTTGCATCTGCCGGTGTGCCTATAATACCATCACGTTTGCCGCATATACACGGAGAACATCTGTCGGCTTCACGCCACAAGGTATCGGAGTATGTATAATATTAACAGGTAATATTTAGTACCTGTGTTTATTGAAATTTCCCGATCGAAGTTTGGAGGGTAATTTTATTATCCTTTCCACAATGTAATTTTCTTTTGTCGCTGTCAATATCGACTTACAAGTTAGTTAATTGTAATTGTGTGGTATATTTCTTATCAGTTATAGTAACCATGTTACCTTGCAATATTTAAATTAGCCCTGTCTTTTTATTAATCGGGAAGAAATCCCTCAAATCTATGGTAAATGTTGTCATAAATGGATTTACGATGAGATAAAAAGAGAAAGTAAATCTTTTGAAACTAATTTCACTTACTAAGGTGATTAGTATTAACTACAATTATTTTACTAATGATTACGATTGGTCAATTAATAAACTGTATAAATATTAATTTGAATTGCATTTGACACCCTTTCAAATTTATATATAATTTGTTTCTGATAAATGATTTATACTTTTACCTAAACTTAGCAAATAAAAGTATATGCAATACCATTTATACATGAGCCGATTAAATTAAGTTTTCCCAAATTCCTTCCATTATGGAAAGCAGCACAATATTAATTAATATTTCGCAATTTCTCTTTCTAATTATTACTTTCGCGTCATAAAAAAAATACTATTACTACATAAATATGTATATATTAGATTGGCTATTGATTTTTTAATGTTTCTATTCCTCTCTGTTCTATCCTCGGTCGCGAACGAGAGAAGAATGCAAGGTTACAATGTCAATTGTAACATTGACTCATTCATCATCAATATACAAATGTAACTCTGCATATATCGAATACCTTTATTACGAATATCTATGATATTCTGCCCGCGATGTATCTGCGTGTTCGTGCGTCGAAAACATATGATCGACAAACGTATGTGTACTCGTATAGAAGCGGCGTGCGAGATACAACAAGTTTGGTAACCGGCAAGGTCAAGAATTCCCTGACAAAACATCGAAGGAATATTAAGTAGATAAAATCTTTTTTAAATATGATTTTTTAATTAAATTCTAGCAATCGTTTGCAATATTACAGAAATAGTAGTATTTACTTTGATTTTAAGTTTTGCCGGGTATTAAATCGATGACAGCTGTCAATGTCAATTAACTATCGACTGTCACATCCATCACAATCGTATATTGTTTCTTTCATTCATGATCATATGTTTATTTACTAAATACATCCTTAAATTAAGGGAAATAAAAGGAGAACATACCCAACATCTTGAAGAAAATAGTATTTCCGCAACAGACAACAGAGGCTCCACGGACACACAATACACTAAATAATAATAGACAAAATCAAGGAAAAATCGCACGAAAAACGGCGCCTAAATATTCGTACGTCGCGGACACAACATACAATTCTAACGTATTCGGTTTCGGCGATTGACATAACCTGCCTGCTTCGAGTTTCGTCGACAACTGAAGACTCGGCGTGATCGCCGCCTTCTTTTACAGCGCCCCACTATCCCAGTTATAATCCCCGGCGGTACAAACGGTAAGCGGATCACGGGAACAAATACACCGCATCGCCGTCGGCCCCTTTGAGCGACTAACGTTTGCCGCACGGCCGACTGTGATCCGCGCTAAAACCGGCCAATGGGAGAGCGCGACGCGGCGGTGGGGCAACCGTAGGGGCGGGGCTTAGATAAGCTAGTAAGGGGTTCGATTTGTATCATTGATTTTGTTTGGGAAACCCATAGCTTTACGGGGAAGTTTTTTTTTATTTGGTTTTGGTGGAGGATATATATAAATAGAAACTAGATTAACTTCGTTTTCAAGTCCGTGTTTAAAGCTAATATAATAATATTGCATATGCTTAATTACCTAACTATATTGCTTTTGTTTTCCTTGGTTTGATGAAATTAGTTGCATTAGTTTGGAAAATAAAGTGGTTCTGTTTTCCCTTTGGTTAAATTGCCTCCAGAGCTTCGATTATTAATATTGGATACAATAATTAGTTTATAGCAATATTGCAACTGACATTCTTGATACTTGTAGTAGGGTAGATTCCGTCGATTTGAAGTCTTAAAGCTAAAACTTATTATAGCTCAAAATAGCGACGTGTTTAGTGATTTATATGTACAACTAAAGAGACCAGTTCTAGAATACAAAGAATCCAAAATATGTAGTTGTTTCAGATCGATATATAAATTCCCTGGAGAGAGTGTTGTGACTGAGAAATTAGGGGACTCGGGGATGTATATCTAATAGATGATGTATATCTAATAGATGTTTCACAGCTCTGTTTTTTTTTTTGTAAACACACTAAAATCTAAAAAAAACTTGATTTATACAATAAAATCCGGTTTAGACATGAAAAACACAAAATGTTAGATGCAGGCAATTGTTGGCAATTTTCGAATTGCAAACTCGAGATATTCAAGTGCGAAGGTGGGGTTACAAGATGCTATTGGCTAAATGTGACGAATAATGAGAACAATAGCTACGTGCTACATACAACAGACATATTTCACAAGGGATCAACACATATAGCCGACAGTAAAACGTTCTACCTAACGAATCACCCCAATAAATAGAAACTTGAATGCATTTTCTTTCGGTTTTTACAGATAATAAACAAGAATATAATAAAAATGAAATTGAAATAAATAATAAATAGGCACATCTGTTTGCAATAACGGAAATAGATAATAAAATAAAATATACAGTGTGTTTCGTTCGACTGACCGAAACATACCGCCCGCCTTGAAAGGTCTGCCTTTAAACATTAACTTTTCTCGTCATGTATGGGGTACAGCACAGATTTTCCTAATAGATTTTTTCACTAAACCAGATGACATTCGACGATGCGTCATTGTTGACAATGTAGTGGAGCAACATGATTGTCCTCGATAACTACCATTTCACCGGCCGGCCTTTAATTCAGCAGTGGATATTGATTTTCACAGTGCTAGAACTCGGAGAGCCTTTGGCCATCGTTTCCAAAAATGTTGTTGCAATTTCTGTAGGTGTTAGAGGGTAGTTAATCTGGTTTCCGGAACGTTGATATAACGCTGATTCGGATATCGCTGTTAATCTTTCTCCAATCGAGAAATGTGCGGGAGTTAACGGGTTTAAATCATTAGAATCGTGAGATAATGGTGTTAATAGACTCAAATTTAAACACGCCTCTATCTGCACTAGAACACTATTAAGTTCTTCATATGTTAGCCCTCGTTTAAGTATTTTCATTTTAATACAAATTTCATTAAGTTGGTTTTATTGTTGTTATTTTGACTCGTGTTATTTGAACCAACTATTCACAGCTTTAAGCACTTACGAAATTTCTTTTTCAAGTGTTTTATTGATTTGTTTCGGAATAATTATCGATGCGCGTGTGCCTACTTAAGTCGTTTGTATATAATATAAACTGAACTGTTCCCAGTATTGAACCTTGGGGTATACCCCTCTCAGTTTCCAACCATTGTGATCGAATTATTTCCCCATAATTAGGGATTTCAGCAAGTTATACATTATACCTCTGTATACCATCGCTTCTTTCACAGAGGAAATAAATTTAAATTTCTCAAACAATTTCACTTAAAGTAAAATATTTTTGTTTTTACCTGGGAAAAAAATATTTGAGGGGAGGAAACACCTGTACCTCAATTTACTATATTTCCTTATTTTATTGAAAGTTTATTTATATGAAAGCAAAAATTACTCTTTCCAAATATTGCAATACTAAATGGGAATGAAGTCTTTCATTCGCCTAGTAAAGCGCCACCTTTGAGATGTGTTTGTAAACTATACTTGCTAAATCCAAGTAGATGTTTCAATCACTTTTACTTAAAGTTTTAAAACATTGGCAGTGTGATATGAGCCTGATACTTATTTTGTATTCTTTGAAGTAACTGAACAAGAACATAATTTACTAAATTGATCAGAAAAACAATTTCTTAGTCTAATAAACAATTTCTTTGCTTATGTGTACAAGAGAGCATTACTTGAATCAAGTAATACTCACACGCTTTCGGTAATTACTTCTCTTTGTGCAGATATTAAACTATATTTCTGCCTTAGAACTGCATCTAATTCTTTTTTACTTACTAGAGATAATATGAATGGAGTCATTCATATTATCTTTAGCACATTTTTTTCCTTTTAAATTAATATTGTAATTCCAGCAATAAAATGCTAATGCCGTAAGTTGAACGTAATTTGGTCGTGCAGCGTTTCTGGCCTGCTTTCCCAAATATCCATTCCATCTATTTTGCATAAATTAGAATATTAGGTAGTAATGCTTATTGAAATTCAAATAATATGCACTTGAATAAATTTGTTTAAAATTACAATAACTAATTACACTGGGCTGTGTTATTAAATCTTCTACCGGAAAATAATCTATTCTACACGATGGAAGAATAAAATTTTGTCAAAAGTACGCTCCCCTATTCTCTTCTTAAGTGTTTTAATAAATTATCGAAATGTATAACTAAATTATAAAGGTTTTAAGGCATTTTGTAATTTTTAACTTCTTATCTTTCTCTTCCTTTTGTTGCTCTTCAAAGGAATAACGAATCAAAATTTGGAGTAAAACTTATGTTTATGTATACAGATCTGAATTAAAGAAATCAATAGATGTTTGTTAATGTGGAAAATGCAATTTTATAAACATTAACAAACTAGAATTAATGTTGAGATATATAAGTTTCTAAATACTAAAAGCTTTATTATGGTCTGTTGGAGGTAACTCAGGATTAATATTTTAACTATCTATATGTAGAACAGGGTATTGATATCAAGTTAGCCTTGAAACTTTACAGTAGACAAAATTGTATATGGTTGCTATGGTTACAACTATGACGTTAAATAAATATGTTGTGAAAGTTTGACGACCATAAATGTAATTGCTATAGAGTTGTGAATTTTCGATTTTGAAAAAGTCGAGTTTCAGTCAGTTCATAACGAGAGACTTTCGACAATGGATTGATATTTGAATTGTTGTTATTTGGACTATTTCCATCGTTCAAATACAGGGCAGAATTCCCCAACCAATACATAAGACATAGGCTTACACCACACTACAGTAATAATAATAACATCAACTTACTGGCTCAAATATAAAGAAATATACACATTTATTCATTATCTATATAGGCCAAAAAGACTAAATCACCTGTTGGTGCTCTTCCTTTAGCCTTGTATCGCTTCCAAATTTTTCTAATTTGTCCCAAAAAAGATATCCCTCCACTTGGCAATTACATATGCTCGATTTTCTTTTCCTAACTTTCAATAGGATTCCTTGTGCTGTTTCTGGTCCTTTTCTATGGGCTTTATTTCTGCCTCCATAAACCGGATATCCCCCTAAGACCAATTGTCAGTTCCAGAAACTCCCTATGTCACCCTCTGGCCAAATTCCTACTGGATAAAATTACACCCATAGCGGGGAAAACACAAGCGGCTATTGCCGACACGCAACACTCCATAAACAACATGAAACTTGAAAAAGAAGACATGATGATCAACTTTAACGTTACCAGCCTCTTCACTATTGTACCAACCCAACCCACCCTGGCAATAACAAAAAAAAAGATTCTCCACAGACACCGCATTAAAGAACATCACTAATTGTAAGTATGAATACCATTATGAAACTACTGTCCATATATGTGAACTCCACATGTGCCAATGGCAATGGGCTCTCCACTATCTCCCATATTGAAACGATGGAAATACCAGAAATACCAAAAATTCAAATTTCAGTCAGTTATTAAGTATGCAGTTTTGGAATGATTATCGGGCAAAGGATTTTTTACCGATGTGATAGAACAGCCAAAGATGAGCACCGCCCTGAAAAAGCCAGTTTCTCTGTGCATTTCGAGAAACAGTGGTTCTGTTCATGACATGATTTTAGAAGATTGACGAATTGAACTCAAACGCATAGCAGAAACATAGCACATTTCCAATGAACATGTATTTCCCGCATTTTATCACGACCTGGGTATGAGGAAGCTATCGGGCAAATGACACGTTCAGAGAAGAGTCCTCAAACTTTTTGTATCGGGCTTGTTACTATAGACGAGACATAGGTCCATTACTATGACCAATAGGGACGATAGAGGAATCTAAAGTGAGGAAGCATTCTGGTTTCTCACCAGTCAAAAAAGAAATCTCTGCTCAGAAAAAGCGCTGGCAAGATGTTTGCTTCAGTTTTCTGGGACAAAGATGGGATAATTCTGATAGATTATTTGGAACGAGAGTAGATTATACTGGATTGCTAACCAAATTCCTTAGAATTAGTTTTTTGCACTTAAAGGAGATCATGTTGAATAAATAAAAAGTTGTATTGAAATATTGTATACACGCATCTTTACGCTGCAAAGATGCCCGCAGTTTTCATCGTATCTATGCGGTCGTTCCCTCACACATTTTTAACTCAATTAAGTAGCTCGCGCGGTGTTTTAAGACCGCGTTTTCTTTTAATCGTTCATTTCCGCGGTCGCACGATTCCTGGGTGTACGCACCTATTTTTAGTGCGTCTGTGTTTAAATAACATTAAATAACAGTCATCCTCATTGTGGTGGAAGCGTGAAGGCGGTGGAAATAATTCCCTCAACAAGAGCCCGACATAATGAGATTAACTCGGTTCGCTCGCCGTTGGAAAAGTTAGTTTTTTAAAAAGCATAATTGAATTTCCCATATTTTGTGTCTTTCTTTAAACACACGCAAGCAGATAAATACCAATCAGGTGAAATAAATTTCCTTAATTGTTTTTATGCAAAGAAGTAGATGAAGTTCTGTTTACTTATTTTGACATTCCACTAGCGTTTCAAACTGTAGATTATCACCGTTACATACGAGTATAACCCAAGGGAATTTTTGGGTTTCCCTAGTACGAGTTTCGTCCCAGCTTTGGGACCTTGGTTCCATTCCGAAAGCGAAAAGATATCTGGAGAAAGAAAAATTACTATACAAAGTACTGTTAATAATAGACAGCGCTCTTGGGTACCCTCTATCACTAGTCACAGAAGATGAAAATGTTTAAATGGTTTTCTCACCACCTAATCCGACCTCATTGCTTCAGCCACTTGATCAAGGCATCATTAGATGCTTCAAAGACATCAATACAAGTTTTCGAAATGCTTTATCCAATGGTCGAAGATTCCTCCGATATTGAGCTCATGGGATGTTGGAAGACATTCACAATTGCTGATGCAATTGTATTTATCAAGGGAGCAATGGACGAATTGAAATCAGCTGCTATAGTTGGATAGAATTGTGGATTGATACCGTTCATGATCCTGTTGACATTTCAAATATTGAATCACAACTCACAACGATTATTAATATAGTTCAGCAAATAGATGGCTCTAAAAGGACTGAATGATTACATGGATGAACAGCATCTTCACCAACGAGGAATTGGAAGATCTTGTCAAATCTTCCTCAGAAGAGAGTGACGATCAGCATTAAAGTCAACAAGAACTGCCATAATGGACGATTGCAAAATTTTCTGCAATATTTTCAACGGGCCAAACATTAAAAGAACGGATAACAAATTATGATCTAAAAATTGAATGTAGCAAAAAATTACTCGCAGTGTAGCAGAGATCTTGAAACCGTTGCAAGGTCTGTTTACTGAAATGAAAAGACTTCCAACAATAATGTTTTTTTTTTCTTCAAAAAGTCGACAAAGCTATCGATAATAATAATATATATGTAGGCTAATACACAAGAAAGTGTTTACACACGTCAAAAAGAACAAATAAATAAACTAGTATTGGATAATTAATTAACCTACATTATTAATAAATACACAGAGTAGAAGCATTTTTTAAATAAAATAAGTTTTCATTATCTTTTTTAAATTAGTAAAGGAAGATACAACAATACAATACAATTTTTGGTAAGGCGTTGAAACACTTTGCAGCATAATAATGTGTACTATTTCTGCTTCTGGTTGGTCTTAAATAATCTAGTCTTATGTTATCATTGAGTCTCGTCGGATGGGTGTGAAAGTCACTATTAGTGTTGTAGTTACTAATATTTTCTTTAACAAAGACTATACATTCCAAAATATATGCGCAAGGTGTTGTTAGCACTTGCAAGGATTGACTGCTTTGCAGTCATCTCTATATCCCAGACCTGAAATTAACCTAATACACCTAGGCTGGATCGCAAAGACTTCCATTAAGCAAACCGAATGGCCCCAAACCAACCAATATTGCGTAAGTAGTAGTAGAATGGAACTGCGCAAAGTTGACCATCCTTAAATATCTCAGAGATAGCTGGAAGCACAAAGACCTTATCAGAAAAAGCTTTTTCATTAGTTCCGTACATAGATCATCAACATGAGAATGCCAGGTCCAGTCAACCAAGTAATTGTACAGTAGCATTTGAGAACTTGTACTACTTTAATTTACCAATCAAAATTTGGCGGTTCACATAATCGAAGGCCTTAGTAAGGTCATACAATATGATACCATTATATATCTTATGTTCAAAATTTTGCTAACATTTTGTGAAGCAAATGTAGTATACATCTCATTTCGAAAACCAACTTTGCAGCGACTATATGATGAATTTTGTTCAAAATTACTAGTAATTTGGTCTTTTAAGATCTTTTCAAATATTTTAGAAAATATAGGGGCATAGTTATTAACATCATCAATTGAACTTTTTTTGAATATTGGAGTTACACTTGATACCTTGAAAGACCTGAGATAAACTCCCTTACTAATGCATTCATGTTAGTTAAAGTTTTAGTTATTTTTGAAGTAATCCCGTGAGCATCCCTGCTGGTAGAATATTTTTAATCGAAAAAATAAATCTAACTTCAGTAAAGCTAACTTGTTGGAAGCTGAAAGAGGAATCAAAATTCTTAGACAAGAAACTGGAGGCGTCAATGTTTGCGGGTGGAATATCTTTTAAGATATTGTCCGCAATATTTACGAAAAAATTGTTTATGCAGTCTGTACTTAAAATATTTTGTTTTGATGTTGGCTTTGGAACGATTTATTATTTTCCATATGGATCGTGGGTCATTTCGGTGTTCGAATATATAGGGGAAATCCTTGTACTTTGAGGCAAAATTGACAATAAATTTTTTATGACTTTATTTTATATAAGTATACAAAATGTAAATACAGAAAAATCATTCTTGAACATTTAAGAACAAATAACCAAACTGTTTTTGTAAAATAAATGTAATAAATGTAATAAAATATGGAATAAAATATTTTAAAAGTAAATGTTGCTGATGTCTCAAAGTACAAGCATTATGTTTCTCTTTGGGACAGTAGCGATTGTACTTTGGGACTTCAACCTATTCTACTTTATATGTCGATAAATCTATCTCAAATTTGATTTCTTGAGGTATGCTGGCCAACGATATGGGATTTACCAAGATTCAAAACAATATCTTCGTGAGGCAAGTTATACACAGTACTATCTTCATGCAGAAAAGACAAAGAACTTCTTTAGATATTGAACTCCTAGGCAGTCTTCACCAATTTCAACAACAAGCACCACGTAGTACTTACATAGTTTCTTAGTTTGTAGCTGTACTAAATAGTAATCACCAATACATAACCCAGTGTTATCTTCTAGACATTCTTCTAGTTTATCAGCTTAATATTCTACATCTGAATCGTCCGAATTTACTTCCAAGTTGCCAGCTGACTCCTCTTCTGAACTACTTTCAATTATTCTTCTTTTCCCTTTTTTCATTTTTGCGTCACTATCTATCTTTGTTTTTTTTTTAGTTCTTTTAGTTGTGTAGTTGATAGGCCATAGTACATCTTTGCACTTTCGGCTAAATAACTTTCTAGCTCCTTCTCTTGTTCAGCGCCAAAAACTAATTTAACATCCTTTGCAGCGTTATATACGAAGATATCATGTCCTACTTCTCTGTGTTTTTGTAAATGTCTGGAGGATTTGCTTACGTTATATTGTTTGCATGCTCCTCTTAGCGTAAAATGATTTTGTAAAACAGCTTCAGCTGCTGCTATCATATTTGCGGCTACTGGTTTGCACCTCTTTACATTTTGTTGTCTTCTTGGTATCTGTAATAAATTATATAAACGTGCAGAACTTCAAGCATACATGTGTGGGTATATAAGATATATAACTTGGGGGTTACAATCTTTTTTATGTGTCAAAGTACAAGCGTTGCACATCCACATTATTTTCCGTCATTCGCTTTTAGTTAATGGGTTAATATATATTCCGATGTATAAAATAAACTTATAAAGATGTAAACAATTACACGTTAGACAGAGGAAAGCGAATAAACGACGTACCTTTCCTGGAAGCGGATGAATATAGATAAAAAATAGACCTGCTTGCAAAAACACAACCTGTGACATGTAATCAAATTGGTTAAAATGTTGAATACCATTTGAACATGCGGTGATATCTAGTGAAATTATAGTTGCATTTTATCTATATTTGGCGGTTTATTTGATTTGTGTTTCAAAATAGACGATTGTCTCAAAGTACAAGTTGTCCCAAGGTACAAGCATCTCCCCTACTTACCATTAGCAATTCCTTAACGGAAATTTTGGAATTCCTTAACAGAGCTGAATATTGTTTCTTTAACTTAGTTATATAGCTATTAGGAATTAAGGAAGGGTTTCTTACGTTAAGTTGCCTAAAGAAGGCTAGATTTTCCCGCATATCGCGTAAATTATCTATAATGCTCAGCCGTCCAAATCGTGATTTTAGATATATGAACAATGTTCATAAAAATGCTCTCATCTTAGTTCTATTAAAATGATTTTTTTTAAATAAAAATTGTCCATAAATCACAAAACCAGGTCGTATAATTTAGAATCCAACATTAATTTCCGTGATTTCCGTAAGTACAACGCCATAATACACCAATATACATTTATACATTACGTCGGAACGTAAAAGCGTACAGTTTGGCGTCACGCTTTGCTAATCACCCTACGAGCGTCGGCGAGGTCGTTAATTTTAATTTAATCCGGGAATATTCGAACTGTATCGGCCGCGGCACCGCACACCAGCAGTAGTAGCTGTGTGGGAAAGCGAGCGCCGACGGTGCTGGTGCTCGGCCAACATCGAACGGATGTCCGCAAAATTTGTTCCGGTCGGTTACTTGGCGGGATGCGGACCGCTAGCCTTTCGATTACGCGTTGTCGCGCTGCCGTGTCCGTTCGCGTTGCAAGTTGATCACGTTATGAATGTCATTATGCTAGGCGGGCGGATCGGCGCGTTCGATGTGTGACTTCGGCGGATGACGCGTGAGATAATGATTGTGATAATCGCGTGATAATAGAGTTTAATTAATTAATTGCCTACCTACATTAAAACGCGATAGTTGAGGGCATTTTTAATATTGGCGCTTAGGTATTTGTGATATTTATTACATAAATAAAAACTGCGGGAGATAATAGTTGATTTAGTTTTTTTGGTTAATTACTGTTATCAGTTAGACCTACTTACAAGCGAGTTTGGTTAACTATACCACAATTGTGACAACTTCTACAATATATTTTTCTCAGTGTAAGCTTCCTTTGTCTCCTAAAGGAAGCTCACACTGAGGAAAATATATTGTAAAAGTTATCACAATTGTGGTAAAGTTAACCAAGCTCGCTTTTAACACATTGTTGACCGGTCACGAGTTAACTCGTGTTTTCATGCCCAAACGTTGTTGACCGATCACGAGTTAACTC
>JARFOC010000588.1:108455-132955 GCA_031763485.1 Osmoderma eremita
GCACACCGTTGCTCGAAATTAATGTCTTTCAATTGTAGAACAGACTACGAAAACCAGGTTCACGGAAAAAACGACAACGGATAACCAAATGACTTGATCGAGTTCAAACTTGCACTGAACGCGTATTGCAATGTCCACTTGTCGCCCCTGCATGCCCCGTGCTTCCCGTGTTGCCATATCAAACGCTACGTTGTCAGTCTCAATACTTAATTTACACACCTCGTATATACCGTAAGCGCAAATTTTTAATTAGATATATGGAAGTAGAAAGTATGAGAGATACATACATGTATGGCGGAGTTGTCAATTGTCCTATCCTTATTTGATGAATGCGTGTGTATACAAGTGCATCTGTGTAAAATTCATGATTTGCATTTAAGAAATAGTTTATGTATTGAATATTATTTTTGGAAGGATGCAAAGCAAGACTTGTATTCGCCCCGAAAAAAACTGAAATAAAAAAAATATTCATCTGAAGAGCAAGGAATGAAAAATTTGCACTTGCTGTATATACATATGTATATATAATAGGGTGATATAATGACAAAAAGGTTATTATTACTGTTAACCTTCTTCATGTTATACCTAACACGGCACACACTCCATTCTGAACTCCTACATATACGCACATACATGACACGCAGGGATATGAAAGTAAAAACTACCAATGAGTTATGTTTGAATTTATTATTTATAGACGCGTATGCACGCTCAGTACGTATACGATTGTGGCATTTCACATAATGAAATTTACATTGTTAACGTGTTTTTTAATCATAGATTTGACGTATGTGGGAGCAAATAATAATTATAAGCAAAAGTAAGTGTCTGAAAGCTTTATGTGTGATTTATGACCCTGTTCGCCTAGCATTAAATAACTTTATTTATACTTTTTACGCACCAATTGTATGTAGACGTCGTTTTAAGTGTACACATACATCATCTATTGATAATAATACTTATAATCCTGCGTTTTTAGGTTTAAAATTAATTACTGCCTTTGTTACTATTCATCTTGTAAAGTAGGTTAAATTACTAAAGGTACAGTATTTTAGTGCTGATTAAGATACAATTATAAAAACAATTGAATTTTGTGAATGACAGAGTTAACGTTATTTCTATATATGCTCTTGCAAATACGTTGCTCATTTGGTCAAGGACACCTTTATTTTTATTTTTCTAATGCTGTCCTATAATTTTCATAAAATTCACCGTATAAAAGCGGCTTCCATAAAACAGGAATCTTGATTTTTTTTTCTGTTACGGGCATTTCCTTTGTCCTGCACGTAAAATCTTAATTGAAAAGATAAAACTTCCAGTGTCAGAAACTGAACACCCAAGTATACCGACCTTGTGATATAATATACCCTGCGTGGCACACATTTCGCGTATATTTTCATTAAAACTGTCAATGTACAGTGACATACAAACATAGCGCCGCCGGTTACTGGCCACCAAGCCCGGGAAACATGTTTACCAGTTACCATAAAAAGTAACCACTTACGCAATTTTCCCGCACATTCGCTGACTCGGCCGTCCCGACCTCATAACGCCCTCCTCTCTCTTTTTTTTGCACGCGAATGAAAGATGGCGGCCGATAACTGCTCCCATAACCACGCAGTTTGTTGTCCCAGCGCAACGGTGCCATTTCGGGGCCCGCCCGGACTTAATAATCTGCAGGAGTTGTTGCCGCGTTCCTTTCTTCGTGTGGGGCTCTCTCTGTTCCGTTGTCGTTAACCGGATTGCGACGGAGGCACCGTGACCCTGTTCCTTCGAAATTTACAGTCTCGTCGATTCCCGGTCGTTCTCTTAAGTTTTTCGCCCCCTTTTTCTTCGACGAACCCTTTCTCGGGAGATGCGTTTTACCCCGCGTACCCTCTCTCGCTTTAATAGCGAGTCGTTATCGTCCTGCCGGTAAATCCCTTCCATTTACATTTGTTTCGCAGTCTCGGAACTAACGCTGATTTTGCAATTTTTCCCTTCTCCCTCGCTGAATGAAAACAACTTAGAAACGCTTAATTGGAATTTAATGGGAAGAGATCGTTTGTTATCTTGATGTAATGTTATTTCCTGCGAGTGTTTTCTTTTTGCTAAAATGAATTGATAATAAGAAGAACAGTATTAGCACCATTACTGTTTAAAGTTGTAAGTCTTTTGCTGAGGTTTAGTGAAGTATTACAATTAAATCAAAATGCCACTACCACTTAAATGAATAAATTTACATGGACACATATTTCGGCAACTGAGTTTCCATCCTCAGTAGAAACTACAAATAAAGAAAGTGTTAGACATAGCATCGCTGGCTATGGTAAAACCTTGATAGATATGATCTTCACCAAATAGCCAGTAGAATAACACTCATTTGAAAAGTAAAAATGCATTTCACCTTTGTATCCATGAATATATATATATGAGGGGCGTTCAAATTTAAACGAGAATTTAAGGGGAGCAGTCTTGTAAGAGGCACGATTGGTTTGGATACTGGTGAGAATTGTGTGACGGAGTCATGGAAAGCGATAACCGTCATCGACGCGTCTTTGACAACGTTAGTGTGACAGTAGCAGAGATATTAAGAGCAAAGTACACCGGTCTGTTGCGCAATGGATAATCATAAAGTTTTTGGTGCGGGAGCTATCCGTCTGGCTGAAATTTTGCTAAGATTGCGAGAACAGTCTGTTGAAAACACCCTCTCACTAACACGAGTGTTTTATTGGCATAAACCGTTTTCTGAAGGATGAGAGCGAGTCGAAAATGAAACCCACGATCGACGACTCGGAACGAGATTGAGTTCAAAAGGCGCCCTCTTGCAGGATTTCCTTTATGACCGGAGAACAGTTAATGCTGCTTATTACTGCTCTCTCGTGGAGCAAGTGAAGGTCGCCCATCGGAGCAAAAGACAAGGTTACCCCGTCAGGAACGTCATTTTGCTACACGACAATACTCTGCGCCATACGGCAAACCAAACACGCCTGAAATTGGGAGACCATTGAACAACCACCATACAGTCCCAACCTATCCCCGTGTGATTTCCACAGGTTTGGACCACTAAAAGCGGCTTTCGGAGGACATCGCTTCAACGATAATGGACGGAGTAGAAGAGTTCATGCGCAAATGGCTCCACACCAGAACTGCTTCTTTTTACGGTGTTGGCATTTAGGAATAGCCAACTCGGCGGTAAAAATGTGTAAACAACTATATATAACAACTATGTAGAACAAACAACTATGTAGAACAAACAACTATGTAGAACAAACAACCTTGTAGAAGAAAAGAGTATTTTTTGTAAAAGAAAATTTTTCATCAATTAATCTAAAACAAAACAATTCTCGTTTAAATTTGAACACCCCTCGTATATGTAGTCGTTTAAATTTGACTTTAATTTTAAAGTTCCGATAAAAAGCTACCTTTTTTAATGGGCCAGTTATACACTTAATGATGTTTCCGTTCTATCCTCTGCAAATTCATCTGACAATCCATTTTATATTCTACACTTACTTTTTGGAAATGACAATTACAGTTCCTACTTTACAAGTATGCATATCTCAGACTTTTCGTACTTGACCTAGTTGCCAACCCATGGATCAGAATATTATTTTGTTATGAAAAGGATGATCGCAAATGGTGTTGTTCCTTCATGGTGTAGTTGCGATGCATTATTTTTCAGAATATTGCATAAATATTGATTTTAATTTAATTTATAAACAAATTTACAACAAAAAATTGCTATTAAACATTACCACATACATATATTTCAGCATATATACGTGGTTAGGCGTTACCACCGAAATAACAAGACCGGAGCGCTGACTTGTGACGTCACAAATGCATCGTAAATGCATCGCTCATTTCTTTTAACTGCCATTTTAGTCTGAAGTATCAGTGTTCTTGTTACTATTTTAAATTGCCTCCGGTTGAAATAATGAAAGCACACTTCTTTCAGAAGATTACTACAAACATTTCAATAATTGCACACGGTTTGAATACAGGTCCTTTTATGCTTTCGAATAAGAAAAAACCTTCTAAAGCAAATATTGCTATTGAGTTCCGTACATAGATCTTTACATGTTACAATAATGTTGGCTTTTATTATATTTTACTTATCAAAACAAAGTCGCCTGCTGATTTTACAATTATATATATTCTTAACACAATTTGTCAAGAAAAACGGATAGAACAACGTTATATCAAAATTCGAACAGTATTACTTTTTGCCCAGATGTCTCATTTTATTTACGTTATTTAAATATTCATTTGTTGAATTAATATAGCAGGTGTTGGTAACTAGTGACTTTAGATATAAAATGCATATACATTTAGAATTTTTTTCCAGATATAAGAATGCATCGGTGTTGCTAATTGAAAATGACTTTGGATTTTTAAAACTTATACTTACAGATTCACCGGTTCTTAAATCGGTTGCTGTATGTGTATATGCACAATATTTTCTTCCGTAAAATGTAACTCACACACCCTATGGAGTAAAATCTTTTTAGGGGATAGCAAAGATCCCCTTTGTAAGTCGACGTTACTTGGAAAACAAAATGCGTCCACTTTCGGACCATTTTTATAATCACTGCGACAAGGGACGAGGGACACAACAGTATTAACTATTGCAACAATTAAGATAACACAAAAAGTGGAACTTAAAAGCACTAATAATTGAAATTAAACTGAACAAACACGGGCACGAGAATTTATCCAACCTTACAATGATGCTGACCTAACAAAAGGAACCCCGGCCTTGCTATGGTGGTAACGGGTTAGTGCGCAAAATAGAAAGGTTTCAATGTATAAATTGATTTCATCTATTCTAAATAGATAGCATGTTAGAAGCATTAAATTGTAAAAATACTAAGCTTAGGAAAGTATAAAACAATAGTAAGACCTATAGCAACACATAGAGCTGAGGTGATCAATGAGTATTCGTAGAAAGAAGTAGTTAAGTCCATTTGGAGGCCAAAAAGAACATGTGGAAAATAATTTGGGGCATTACTGAGCGGCAAAATTGGCGAAGTACTTAAAGGAACTGGAGAAGACAGAAAATAGTGGAGTTGTGCATACGGTCTCAGAGGCATCTATAGGAAGCAAGAACAGAAGAAAGGAAATACGAACTGATCCACCACGTACAATGGCATCTGTAGAGTTGAAAACAGTTTTAAACAACTACAGTTTCCTCAGAAATGCATCATTTGTCAAATAATATTAATATTTTTTGTAATGTAGAATTTTTTTCGTTATAATACAAAGCAAGTTTTGCTGAAAATGTTTGGTGAGTAGTGGCGACTAAATTCTGCGAACAGGAAATAATGAAACTAAGTGTATTTAAACCCATCATTATGTTTTAGGAATGATATCTACAGTCGATTTATGATAGCATTTACGTACCCCTAAAAGCAGAATCACCTATCTATAATGCCAGATATCTAAATATGTGAACTGTTCGCTATCGAATTCGAAATTCTATACGATTTGCGTATCCTGTACAGTATTGCCATTCATTCATTTTTAAAACAAGTTAACCTAGAATATGACAGGTGACATATCAATGTTATGAGAAATTGTAGATAAAATTTTGCCAACATGGTTATGACGCCTGTTATCGTAAATAGATTTTAGTTGGATATATCACACAAGTTCCCCTTTTAATTTTAACCATGTACCCATCACTCAAACGACTATCTAATTATAATATCCGTGAGGGTACAACACATCTAACGGTAAATAGCATTAACAACTTCCCCTTGATACAGGGATGAATCATTCAACTTCCTCCGCGCCAGATATTATCCTGAAGATGATACGTCATCTATTCGTAATTTCTATTCCCGTCTTATTAATGACCGAAGAGTAAATACAATGGTGCGGGCAGGAGTGGAACTCATTACGGTAATGAAACGATCTCGCCCGGATGATCCAAAGCGTATATCCTATTAGATGCCGTAATGGCAGTCCGTTATTCACTTTCTTCTGTGTTTCTTTTCCGAGGGCGACAAAGAGATTTCGCCCTTTATACCTTCTAATAATTTATTTCCACCGCTTCCAGAGTGAAATCACTCAACGAGCTTTCGCACCGTTATTCTATACGCTTAGTAAATAGTAGATACGTTAGGATTTCATTTATGCTGTAAAGCCTGAAAAGGCTTTAATTTCTGCAAATTAAAGGGAACTATATCGTTTATATACACCGAGAGAAAAAAAAAGTGTAAAGTTAACCAGTAATTGATTCACTCAACAAATTTCATTGTTTAAATATAGATACTCAACACCCCATACGGTTTGAGGTAATAACAGATGGTTGATTGAACTTTTTTGATTGGAACAACTTTAAGTGAAGATTCGGGCAACTAATATTGGAATGTTGGCGCAATGCGTAAAATTATTGTATCAAGGATACATTAGTTTCAGCCAACATATAAGTAATGTTGTCTGGGGTGGTAAATTGTATTGAATTTAAAAGTTGCTTAACATTTCGGAGGTGTTCACGTAACACAATTGTGAGTGTTGCCTCAAAGCTAAAGATTATTTTGTAGAAGCCGTCGTACTTATTAATTAAAAGACCATATTTAATTCGGGACGACACGTGTTTCGGGAATACGTGGATTCGTATTATCAAGTCAGACACCGAATGTCCGACTTGATAATAGGAATCCACGTATTCCCGAAACACGTGTTGTCCCGAATTAATTAATACTTTGTGCGGGAGGAGTAATCCGAACAGTGTGTTTATTGTGCTGCCCCACAGTCCTTTCTATCTTCAGTGATAGACAACATCTGTGTAATTAAACTGTGAAATCATCAGTGACTCAGTTAATAAAATTTTAGTTTTCGCATTAAGGAATGTCCTGTTCATGAGAGCCTCCGTATGCTCCTTGAATCTGAATCGTGATATAAAGCCCATTAATCATTGTTTGGCGATGCGTTGGCCTACTAAATAAGATAACGCGGGACTTCTCTGCAATTATTTTTAAGCAGTGTGATTGAGCAAGCAGTGCTAAGGGTGCGAGATCCGCAAGTGATATTTCCGGACGCTTCATGAACGTTGCTAAATTGGAACAAATGATAAATCTGCGTGTCGTCCGCGTAACTATGTAATTTACAAAATTTAACTGAAGAATTCATATTCGACGTGAATAGCGTAAAAAAGGAACGGTCCTAAAACAGAGCCTTGAGGCACCCCGCGGACAACACCGCGCAATTCACTTTGATCATGAGAGCGGCCAGCGAGGTAGGCCAACAGCTGCTGGTCCAAATTCAAGGTACTGCAACACCGCACACATAATCTGGTGGTTAATTGTATCAAAAGCTCTGGAAAAATCCAATAGCACGAGCAGTACTCATCAGCCGCAATACATATATCGTCCACCACATCCGCCAGAGCTGTGGAACAACTATGACTAGGCCGAAACCCAAACTGTGTAACATGTGTAACATTTCAAGTATTGTGCCTTTCTGTCAGTGTATCACGTGAAAAAATCGTTTATTTTTTTCTTTGCTACTTTCATTAATTTACAGCTTTGCACACGTCATTTTTCGTAAGCTGGAAGTAGAACTGTATGTGAATATATGTACACTTTTATTGTATATAGATATTAGTATAACTACATATACATATGTCGGTCCCTTGTATCCGCCGATACGGTTAAAGTCCGATCCCTACTTATTACATATCAACAACAACAGTGGGGATAGTAACTAAAACTAAAAGTTCATTCATTCAAATAAGTATATACATAGGTCACCCAAAACAAAAAAAACAGGAAGCCCACAAGAAACAGAAGTAAACGTAATTGGGTGTCTCCCTTTTCCAGCTGTCGTGTTTGCGCAATTAAAAAAGAATAGAAAGTAAATATCGCAGCTTGTTACATTCACACGGGGTGACTCCATTACGTTCTACTTAAATTAGGGAAGGGTCCGTGTAGTACGGGGCGATATGAAAATACCTACCTATGAACGCCCCCTTACCCGTACTTCATCTGCATATAAATAGAAATTTTATAAATTTCGACTTACTTTATTTCATGCAAGTGCGGAACCCTATCTGCTCCTTCGTGATGAGTCGCCAAGATGCAAGTTTCCCATTGCCGAAAACGTATTATCTCCGCTAAAATGAGTCGGTAAGGAACTCCAGTGCCGAAATTGAAAATTTAAAATGGAAATGTATTGCATTAGTCTTGTTTGATACTTATTGCAACTGCTAGCTTATGCACAGAGGGAAATAGTTTGTTTATAAGTTCAAATATCAAATAAATTAACTGATTGCTTTTATGCAAATATTTCTTTTCTAGTATTACCCGGGAAGAAACCCGTTCGCTCAGACTTTTTACTTCACAATAGTCCGTATACGTTAGTCTCCTTCCGCACTATTCCTCCACTATTATTCCGGACGTTCATATTCCTGAGATACCCGCTGCCTTTTAACTTCGCCGACTTAATACTATTTGGTCATGAATTATTTAAGTTTTGCCCGACGGAAGCAGCTTCCTAGGGATTGTTTACATTTTCGAAAGATGTCGGAATGTTGATAACTCTATGGGGCGCATAAAACCTGGTCTCTGGAAAAAGGGAAGGCCGCTTTATCGTAAAAAGGCGAAATAAAATTCGCATTAAATTTCCTGTACGACCGTTGTTCACGGTACTACGACATCAAGTTAGGGATATCTCTATTTAAATTAGTTCCATTCCGCGGATTGAGATGTTCCGCGTAGGCAACACGGGAAATGTTATGATAAAATTTTACGTTAGGAAGGAATTAATATATTATCCAATATTTTGGAATCCAGCATTTATATTTTTTGGAAGCGCTTATGGTATCTATAAATTTGACAATAGTTTATTGTTGTTAACGTTTATCGAGAATTGTATTCATATGCCGCAATGTTTGCAATGTTTTCCATTTAAACTACATACCTGCATACGTTCAGCTGCCGTTACAGAATGTAATAATTTCTTTTTAGATGATATTTGTTGCCAACAAATTCTTTTTCATCCTGTTTATAATATCCAAAGCGACCGCGGTCGAAGTTTTTATTACGTTCTAAAGACTTAAAATTTTTAAGTCTTTAGAACGTAATAAAAACTTCGATATTTACTTCAAAGGAATTATTACTTCTTGGTCGTACCTTGGTAACATGAATTTGTAAATAAGACTATCGTAATTTATCCCTAAGTCATAGAAACTTCAAAGTTATTTTATTAGTAAACGTGACGTCGCCAATACCAGTGAATTGACTTTAAAGTTATCTTACCATAAAGTAACAAATTGTGGGAGAAACTACGTTTCGGAGACTTTAAATTTGGTAATCAAAGTAATTTATACAAAAAAGTAATATTTATAGTCGCGACTACGTCTAAGCTACATCAAATTGGTTCCAGTCTCGGTTTCAGTTACTTTGGTGCTTGTTGGGATATGATCTCTTGAGATCTATGGATGTTTTTGATAGAATGATCGAACTCATCTAACTCATCAGGCTATTGTTTCTACCTCTATTCAATATATTTAAAATGTTTTAAAGATAGTAAAACGTACAATACTAGTAGAAATCCTTAGATTTGATAGAACAGTAACGTAAAAATTATTATATATCAGTAGTGTTATGGCAAAACATGTTCTCTGCGATTTTTGTGGTTCTACAGGAGAAGCAAAAACAGTTTTGTATTTATGATGGTGGATGTAGATTTGTTAATCTACATTCATGTTTGTATCATTCCCATAGCTATTTACACTACAAAGTGTTGACAACTAAATCCTTTATACTTTATGTACGGCCATTTAATGCCAAAAAATGCATTTTGAAAAAAAGGCAGTTAGCATGTTCCTTCATATACAGGGTGACGCATTTGTGTGGCAAAGCTCGATATATCCGTTATCGTATAAGAATGTTAAGTTTTAGACTGCCTACAATTTTTTTGATATCTTATGTGATAACGGATATATCTAGCTTTGCCACACTAATGAGTCGCCCTATATACTTTTTGCCTCTTGTAATTATCAAAGGAATAAGCGCTCCCTTATTTATATATTTTATTTAGATGCAATGAATTTGTCACCTCGGGAATCCTATTTTTCCTATGTCAATTAAATTACTCTAATATTTGTCCTTTAAAATTACATTAAATAAATTGTATTTGTTTTTAACACATTAAAAGTATTAAATGTGCTCCTAAATAAATAAAATACAGAACTGGTTACGTGTAGGTGACACATACCTAAAACGGACGTCAACCTTAATGTCTTCCTCTCTCCAGAGGAAAGCTGACGATTTTATTTAAAGATACTTCCGTCGTCGACGTTTAGATCTCATTCTTATTACACGTCCTTCTATCTTTCAGCGACGACGTAGCCGTATGTTTTGCTTCGGTGCAGCAGCGCCTTCTTACCTCCACCCTTCTCTTCGCGCCACTCAGGGCGAATATATTGCCGTTATTTCCACATGCTTAGACGTCTCCGTCGCTTAACATCATCAAAGAAATCACCTTTGATAAACCGAGCGTGCTACCGTGTACGCCCCGAGATGCGGCCTTGATATGAAATGGAAGCTGCTGTCGCCGCCGCTGCAGGAAGGAGAGAACTTGAAGCGGCAACGTCGCCAGCACCTTATACCAACACCTACGAGGACGTTATTATATTGGGCGCACGTTTTCCTAGCTGGCTGCGAGCGAGAGTGGGTGAGCGTGGATATTTCAGGGCAGGTCGCTTGCACACCGCTTCGCCGTCTCTGGCTCACAATTTCGCCGGTGTATACTAGATATGAAACTACTTCGGCGACGATATTTTTATATAATATACACCTCTTGAAGCCGAGATCTCGGATATTGCACCGTCAAAGTAATGGGTTATATTCATCCGAATGTCAGCATTGCAGGGCTATCGCAATTTAAATAGGATTTCCTTTTGACAAATTAGGGAGCGATTTTTCAGAGATTTACGGTACTTCACACTGTAATAGACAATACATATTCATTTAACATCAACAGCTCCTTGTTCCTTGCAATTTATATCATATTTCGGCGCTCAACCCATGGTTTTGTACTGCATTTCCAACTATTTTTAGTTTTATCAAAGCTTCCATTTTCATAATTTTAAACTTGTTGCGAAACTTTGTCCGCGTAGTACTTCAACAAACGAAATACACTACGAATCTGTATTGTAATAATATCATATGTTTATTGGGGTGAAGCAAAAGTTTTTTCGTTTGTTGTGAACAAAACTTTATTGAAGGACATAAAAAACATAAAGATAATTAATATTCAAAATATAATCCATTAGGATCAACCATACCATTCCACTGGTTTAGAGACAAAAGCATCTTTCTTCTACATCCACAACATTGCCGAAAACACTCCCAGCGAGAAAGAGTGTATTTGAGCAAGCTGGCAATCGGATGGTGGTAAATCCGGGCTGTAAGACGGAACGGCAACTCCAACAAGTGTTAATTCATACAAATTTAATAATATAAACGTAATCATTAAATTTCATTCAAAAATGAAGTATACAATATATCTAAAAATATATATAAATATACCTCTGGGATCACACAACATGTCTGATTGTATAGTTCCAGGCAGCCTCACCTACAGACAGCTGTTTCGGACTGCTTAGTCCTCATCAGCGCACGTCGGAGGAATGCACATCGCTCGTTAAGTACGCCGTATCGTCAACTTCAAGTTAGCACATGCCTATAGAAAAATTTCCAAAGACATCTAATGTCCAGCCGCGGATTCATGGCGTAATCTCCATGCGATAAATAAGCTACCAGTTAATAGAGATCCGTGTTAGCGTGGAATCTTGAATCCGCGGTTGGGCATTAGATGTCTCTGGAGATTTTTCTAAAGACATGTGCTGACGTTAACGAGCGACAGCATTCCTCCGACGTGCAGTGATGAGGACTAAGCAGTCCGAAACAGCTGTCTGTACGTGAGGATGTCTGGAACTATACAATGAGACGTGTTGTGTGATCCCAGAGGTATATTTACATATTTTTTTAGATATATTATATACTCCATTTTTGAACGTATTGGCAGAAATCTTTTTTCGATTAAATTTCCTATCAATTAGATTTTATCATGATAAATAAAGCATTAAACATATAAAAACTCTTACAATAAGTTTCAACAATGGTTTCAATTTCATTTCAATTACATAAAAATAACTGAATTGCTTGCACATTTATTTATTTATTTATTATCCAACAGCAGATTCTGCAAATTACAAGATAATTTTAAATTTTACAATGAAAATAAAACATTATGTGTACTGATAAAACAAGACATAAACAATATGCTACATTACAAAATACAACTTGACCTAAAACTAGGTATACCTGCACTATAAATTAAACGCCATACAAAGTAATCAAAGTATAACTAAATAATCATCATAAATGGTGGAAAAATGAAATGACAAAATTGTACAACTTATTTGAAACAGCTGAATATTTTGTTAAATACGGAAGACCGATATTAAAGATATATATTTCTTTACAAGTTATGTTTACCCTGGAGCACATTGCTGCGATTGGTAAAGCTCAATAATGATGTGTTCTAGCTGGTCGCACATAAAATAAAGGCGTAAGTCTACTATTTGGTCGAGGAATATAAAAATCTAAAGCTTTAAGCAAATCGCTATCATTAACATGTTCGCGCAAGGAACTGGTAATTAAATATGTTGCATAAAGTGCTATAACAGTAATTATGACTTAAATAAGTTTTGTGTATAAGATAATATAAGGTCTTTAAAAACTCTCTTTGTACGCTCTCAATGAGTTTAATATATTTCTTGTAAGAAGAGCGCCACACAACTACGCAATATTCTAGTTTGGAACGAATGAGGCTGTTATAAAATGCAATAACTGCACCATTATCACGAAAATTGCGGGTGTTGCGAGATAAAAAACCAAATACTTTCATTGCGTTTGCGACAATATCATAGATATGTAAATTAAAAGTAAATTTACTATCAAATAGAACACCAACATCCCGCTATCACATCTCGGCAGTTTTTCATCATCAATAGAGTAATCGAAAGTGTAAGGGACTAAATTACTAGAAAACGACATGACCCTATACTTGCTGATATTAAGCTTTAGGTGGTTTAATCTACTCCAGCTATAAACAGCATCAAGATTCTTCTGCAAATGTTGGCAATCATCGATAGATGTTACAGTTCGAAAAACTTTAGGATCATCTGCAAAAAGCAGGCATTTGGAAGTGAGGGAATCTGTAATGTCATTGACAAAAATAGGGAACATGAGGGGCCCGAAGGCAGAGCCTTGGAGTACCCCACTTGTGGTGTGGTAGTTGAAACATTGCTAGCCACGATATTGTACAAAACTTGATCTGTTTGTAAGATAAGTTTCAAGTAGACCAATCAAATCAGAGGATAAATCAAAGTAGGTACTCAAGTTTTCTAAGTATTACGATATGTTGAACTTGGTCAAATGCTTTAGAGAAATCTGTATAAATGGAATCAACCTGAACACGCACATGCATAGATCTTGAAACATGGTTGACAAAAGAGCATAAATTTGTAGTATTGGACTTATCTTTCACAAAACCATGTTGAAACACTGACAAATAAGACATATGTCAATGTCAGATTTCTGTCATATTTACGGCAAGCATTTAAAGACACATATTTATAAGAAAATATAACAATAGAATCTGCCTATGAAGTATTATATTTTGTTGGTAAATATTTCGTTTGAGGGTATCCATATATTTGAGGAATAATATTGTTCTTTTCTTTTATATAGAATACAAAAATATTTTCCTTTGCATTGGATTGTGTACAAATTTGATATATACATAAATTGAAAATAGACAGCAAGAATGCCCAGAATTTCATTTTCTCGTAGGTCACCTTTTCAATTCAATAATATTTTTTTCTATATGACGACCCACAATACACACTATACAAAAGAGAGAAAATTATTTGAAAACATTTTTTTACCCGGGCCTCGAAGGAGAATATATTCTTTTCTCACACCCTGCGGACCGGAAATAACAGTTGCGAAAAACGGTATTCATTTCGGGAACCCGACGCCGTCGATAAGGAAGGAACGATAGTCATAACGGCATCCTATTATACACGGTCAGAAGTCGCCCTGCGACCGTCGAAAAGTTATCTTTCCTCCCATTGTGCGACCGTCCTAACTGACGTTGTTCAGCCGACGATAAGAGCGACACGCGACCACCCCCTCTGGCGGCGTTGATTTGCAACACATTGACGTGACAGGAGCGGCACGCGTTCGACTGTTTTAACGGGAGTCACAGCGATACACATTCGTCAAATATCGAAAGCAGCCGGTGGCGTGAATTGAATTAATTAGTAGGGATCTGAAAAAATAAATAAATCGCGTACATTGATTCCCCCGTAGATAGTTGTTTATTAATTATGACCTAATTTGACAAGCTATTTGGGTAATCGATTTTATCATTATTTTGCCCTACGTTTTAATTCGTTATAATAGGGTAGATGGGGCTTGGTAATATCCCGCGCGTACGCGCATGGAATATTTTTCCAATCCACTTGCCGTCGCTTCCACCTTTTCGGTACAAAATTTAATTGGAGCCTCCTGACTGCAGCTAATTTAAATATCGGCTTTTCCGTCTTTTTCCCGTCATCTCTGTCCCGCTTCGGCTTCAGCTTTCCGCAACTCTTTCTCCCTTCGCACAAAGCACACAATAACCTTTGTTCGGAATTAACGACGCTAATTAAAGGGCGAACAGGGTATGGCGCACCGGATGGATAAAATGCTGCTACCGCCGCCGACACAGACGTTGCTCGCGCTGATGACGACGGTGATGAGACGGCAGAGGCAGAAACATCGGTGTCAGCCAGAAACGGCAGCCGGGCGCGGACGAATTCGGGAGAATTTTAACTATCGGCGAGGGCAGGACGCCTACGTTAAATGGAGCTGACGTTTTCGCTACGCGTCGCCCTCTCGCTATGACAATCTGTCTGCAAAACGCACGACTTGCTTAATAACGTTCCAATTTGCGTGAAATTCAATTGGGCTTTTGAGTTTCCCGCAACCGGATCCTGTAGCTCGTGACGTACCTTCAGTATAATCGATATGTGCGTCAAATATGATAATATCCCTTTTCTTCGCAATCATTAACATAAAAGTCCTAATAAGAAGTTATACACTAAACATTAAACTGAAACACACGCCGGCTTAGCAATCTGTATACGAAACAGTAGTTTTTTTGTCGAATTTGGTTAACCTAATCTCCCAAATAATTTATCTCTGAAAAGTCTACTAATATCAAATACATTAGAATCCATAGATTCGTTTTAAGAAAAAATGGAATAAAATAAATACTACAAGGGCAAATTACTATTCTTTCATTAGTTAGGTGAAGAAATATCGCCTGTCGAACACTCGTTAGGCAGACAACAGCAGCCAATTTAGGAATTTAAAAAACCACTCAATTCAATTGACTAAGCTCTCGCAATGATCTATTGCTTCATCGGAGTCATCGTAAAAAATTTCTAACAATAGTCGAGAGTTAAAAGTTAATTAATAAGCAGTTACTTATAAGAGTTAATAAGGATACAAATTAAACAAAATAAATCCATAAATTTACAACGATGTATAGATTAATTACATCAGTAGGTAAGTCACAAGGCAGCATATGTGATTCATTTTATGTATAGCTCAAGAATGTAGAATTATTGACGAACAAAATGGTAAAATAGTGAACTACAATAGCAATATAAATATACAAAGATATTGAAAATTCAAAAACAAGGAAATTATACAAATTGGTGGAGTAGCTAGATTCCTGCAGATGGGGTTGATCATATTCCCATTTGCATTTCATATCATTTCATAATAATATACATATGTATATACAGGCACGACAACTAATGTCGTGTTATTATGTCGTGTTATATATTACTACATTATAGCACCAATCCGAAAGTTGACAGTATTTTCGACAGTGTTGATATGAAACTTTTCCAAAAGTAGCCTTTTCTTCAAATTTAACTTCGTCTAATACAGATGTGTTATCAAAATCAAAAGAATGTTGTAAGGCGTCTGCGTGTTGAGTTAACGGGGCCCTTTGTGAGTTGTCACACGACCTGCAGTCGTTGCGATGTTGTCCTAAACGATCTTTGAGATATGGTTTTGTCTGTCCAAAGTAAACCACGTTGCAGTCATTGCAAGGGATGGAATAAACCAGAGATGAGGAAAGTAGATTGGGTACTTTGTCTTCACATTTGTAGTAGATATGCATATATATTACTATATTATTAGCACAAATCCGAAAGCTGACAGTATTTTCGACAGTGTTGATATGAAACGTTTGCAAAAGTAGCCTTTTTTCAAATTTAACTAGATATACCAAATCCCATAGACGACATTATTCTCTTTTAAAGTTACAATTACCATATTAAAGAATTAATGTGCAAGAAATTTAACAAAATAATAATTGACATTGCCATGAATTAATAAAGATGAAATAATGTTTATTTAATAATGAAATGGAGAATACATTGGCACTATTTAACTTAGATATAATGTTTGTTATTCGGTATACTGAAGGTGGTTCAGTGTAAACTCTTTTTGAAGAGTATTAAAGTTAAAGCTTTTCTCAAAAAAAGGCGTTCAACTTCTTATTTAACAAATTTAATTAAAATTCACCTGATCAATATTCAGGGAATGCTCATCACATTTTTTTTAATTTCTAGTGATTCAGGTACTTTACATTTTTTTAAATTACAAATCCGGACATTCCCAGCCTAAAATCTCTATTCATATTTCATTCAAACTGTCCAGATTACGTGGATCTATAATTGCTTTTTTATTTCCACATACAATTCTATCAAATACTGAGTTGAATTGAAATAAATTAAAGTGGAATTAGTATTTACTTGCTGTTAGCACAAATTCAAATAGATTACAATTCCTTATTTAAGCTTCAAATAAACATAAATTTGGTATTGCTACACCACTTATTTTAAATTTTCAATAAATCTAAGCTGTAATAACAACACTATTATTATACGATATGTTACTTTTGGGCACATACTTCTAACTAAAAGTATAAGAATCAAACCGTTTAACTCATAGAAATCTAAACGAAGGTTCAGAGTAGCTCGACAGAGATGCCTGAAAACTACGTATTCGTAAATAATCCTCCTCAACGAAGTACGGACGCCATAAAGGTCGTTTCCCAGGTAAATGGATTTAGCCGGCCGTCAAACGCGAAATAATCTCGGAAAAATTGGAGCTGGCGCGCTAATGAAACTTCGATCGGAGGCCGTTCCCGCGATGGGCAATCCTAAAGCAGGATTGCCCATCGTCCAGCCGATAAATCGAATCCAACCGGCAGTGAACTCGCTGTTGATTAGTCTCGTTGTAACTGTCTACTTTCTATTTTTCAAGCTGACGTGATTAAAGTTATTTACTTATAGACAGGAGAAATTTTAGAAAAAAAGTTAAAGCTTTTTATATGGTTTTATTAGTTTTACCTTCATATTCCGTGGTGAAGTACGACTTGAAGTTTCCAAAAATGTATGCTGGACGGGTCACACATTTGTTATGCGCATACCAAAGAGCCAAACGCTGTGAAAGCGATACTTTTGAATCGGTATCATATCAAGGGAGATGGTTTTTTGAACCGTATTGTAACATGTGATGAGCTTTGGGGGTATAACCACACCCATAAGGGTTCCATCAGTAGTGAGTGGGCCTTTGAAAACTGCAGACTGAATTGTCAGCAGGCTTATCAACACTGTTTTTTGGTGTTTATTGGTAATGAAGGCGCCATATCGGGGAAGAAAGCTTGACCATAGCTGGAAACATAATTTTAAACTAGTATCATACATTAGTTATGTTATATCAACTGTCTTTAGGCAATAGATCTTTTTCTATTCAATGGAAGTTAGCGCATATCATTCCTTAAATGTTCTGCTAGAGAAAAGGTTGAGAATTATCGCCCATAGCATTATTGTCTAGAGTGTCTAATCTCAGAATCTATTTCTGATAATTATAGGCATTCCACTAAGTTGATCACAATCTAAAACGAATTTTAAAAACTGTCATTCTATAGTATCAACGATACACTACTTTCCTGGATTAAATCATATGTTCAAGACCGAATACAAGTGATTACCATAACATGTGCACAGTCGCGACCTATCAATGTAATGTCAGGGGTTCCACAAGGTGTTTACTTGGCCCCAATATTTTTTAAATGTTTGTAGATGACTTGCATATCCCGCTTAGTCTACGCAGATGACCTGAAATTATTTAACAGGCCCATACAGAGCAAAAGTTGCAGAGCGGTGTCCAGGTAAATGTTCGTGAGCAATTGGCTTCATACTCACTTCATTGCTTTTTATTGGCATTAGAAATCTTTCCATTCGCCGAGGGTGATATAGCGTAGCGAAGCATCTGTAGAAAAGACAGACGTTCATACGATTGCTCAAATGCTTATTAATCTTTCTTAAAGTCTCCTTGATATTTGAACGACCCTCTTACTTATAAACTATTAGTTGTCCAGATTGGATCTCTATTATAGAATTAAATAGAGACCCTTGGTATATGTAAAGAACAATTCCCTCGAGTTTGGTACCTACTTGAGAATACAAAAAAAACTGCTCCCATACACAACACGTCCATGACACAAAAGGGTAAATTTCCAGTCCCTTCCTAGCCAGTAAAAACCATTTTCCCTCTCTCCTTCATCATTCTCTTCCTCTCGCCAGCGTTATAATACTGAATTAACTGATTGCCCTGGTACTACCGTCGTCTGGAACTAAACTCATAAAATTGAACACTCCTTAAAATTAAGTGCTAATAAATTACCGAACGCGCCCCGCAAGATTAACACAACTTTTGAGCTTTTGTTCCTTCCCCGTGCGCCATGATTTATCGCGGACTTTTTGTGGTTTTAGTTGATTAGATTCCGCAGAATAAATTTCGTTCGGGACAACCGCTTTCTCCACGACGACGACGCAGCTCCGATTATCTTATCTTCTTGCGCGCTGGCTATTTCTCTTCTTTTTACCGGAATGCGTAAATACACGTCCACCCTGAAATAAATACCGTCCAGGATAAGAAAAAGATCTGGAGAAATTGAGGAAGTAATTAACGGAACCTACGGTTTCGCAATTAATTATTGGTGTCTACCTGAACAATTTCATGTATGCTCGTACGTTCGTTTACTATTTGTAATCAAGATATTATTATTCTAGTGAATATATTTTCAAATACATTAAAATATTTCCGGTTTTCTTGATATGCCCTCTGACCATCTTTTATTATTATCTTTACTGGTTACGTCACCTTGCGTTTAATTTCCTTTACGTTTACAAATTTAAATTTCTTCTCTCTCCATTTCATTAGCAAAGCTTTAACTTTGCCTGGGGGGAGCATACTGCTGTTTCTTTTTCACGTTATTATATTATTATGTTTCAGAAATTTGCGAAACGTTAATGGGAGGCAAAAACATAAATTATTTCGTTACTGTCAAATCAGTTTTAGATTAACAAGTTTTTCAAATGCAGATGGCACTGTCTGTTTAAAATAATATAAAGTTCAATAAAAGTAAAATACCACAAGTCACGTGATTCACGCAGTATCTTGTATCCATAAACCAGGAGAGGGATTTCTTTAGTTAGGAAATGGGAAAAAATCTAAAATACGTTATTTCATTTTTTGCAGATTATTTAAAAGAAAACAACTTTTCTTAGTAAAATAATTGCACGAAAGACACAGGAGAGTCCTAATTAAATTAAATACACATATTTTTTAGGTGATGAATCCACGTTAATACAAGTATTTTTGCATGGAAAATTTTCTCTATTGTATCGTATTTTGTACGCAAGTGCACACTATTGACAAAATTCACTTTCTATTACTCTTTGATGTAATAGTTTACTCTAGTCTGAATGCGCTCTACATAATTTAATAAATTATATGCAATAAATAACTTTTTCCACTACACCTTCTAGGTTTCCTCGATATGGCCAAAGCGTTATGCAGTCAAACGCATGCACAAGCACATTAATTACTTTCCGTTCGATTTAGTTTATCGTTGGTTGATGTTCGAGTTGCGTTCTACAATTGGCAACTTGTCGCCGCTGCAACGAAGCGTCGAGAGTCTTACATCTAGAGGAGTAGATTTTTGCCGCAGAAAATAGATAGCGGTATTTGTGATATTCGTATGATTTACCACAAAATTCCGCAACTTTACAGTCTCAGAACAAGATACTTATCAAAATTCCGTTGTACTTACTACGTGTCGGAAAGTTTCAAGAATATTTTTAAAGCTGCAAATTAAAACGTTTACTTTTACATATTCCAATACATTAAACAATCTTCCAGGCTACCCAAATATTATACCGGAGATTGACCAAAAATCTGTAATATATGGTAATACTTGTGTATATGTGTGTGTGCCTAAAAAAATTTATAAATCGGGCAAACAAAAAGACCTATTAATGTCCGGTTTAAAGAAAATTTAGCCCATTTTAGATACGGCAGACCTGATAAATCAAGCGTTGTCCAACATATTTTAGATACCGGTCTTACAACCCCGCTACAAAAATAAGTTCTCAATATTGCCTTTTCATAAAATAACTAAAGGAATTAGCCGGGTCGTGAAAGACGAAAATATGAAAATCGGTTATAAATCGTCCAACACACCTCGTAACCTTTAAGGAAACCCGAAAGACAAACCGGAAATGAAACAAAAGTCAGGTATTTATAAAATTTCATGTGGAGATTGTGAGAAAGTCTATATTGGACAGACAAAGAGGTCTATAGAAACTAGATACAAGGAACGTATTTCACACTACCGGCATGGGTCGGCTGATATGCCTGGCGTCGCGGAACATATGGCAAAAACGAGACGCAATACAAACATAGATAATTTAAAACTAATGAAATCGGTAACATCGACGCGCGAGCTAGATGCTTATGAATCCATTTATATTAAAAAGAACAGAAACCTTCTGAATCGAGAAGAAGCACCTCTGTCTTTTTCTGTGTTGATGGATTTATTATGAGAGCAATAAAAACGTAGTCTCGAGACCCTCTGTGATCCTTCTAAGAATTCTTGCATTCGGGGCGGAGTAGAAGAATTGTACATATGGTTTGGGGTATGTAGCGGGAGTGAAGGAAGACGATAAAGCAGTGCATGTGTCTAGTTTAAGTTATATTCGCGGTCACTGGGTTATTCGACTTGATAATGGGAATCCACGTATTCCCGAAACACGTGTCGTCCCGAATTAATTAATACCTTGTGCGGGAGGAGTAATCCGAACAGTGTGTTTAGTGTGGTGTCCTTGCAACCTTTACCGGTCTTAATTTAAAAAATCTAAAGTTATTAAAAAAATATTTCGCCAAATCTCGAATTAGGTGCCTATGAAAGTACATATTTACAAAAATTAAAATTATAAATTCAGACGATGGTGCGATACTCTCCCAAACTCTCCATTGTTTGATCTGTTGATCATTTTTTACCTGTCCATAGGGCTGAGTAGGTGATCAACGCTAATGACTTTAGGGTATACAACAATTTTAAGTTAATGGTAGGGTGATTAGCGCTAATTTCCTATATATGCCTTAACTGTAGTTGTACTTTACCTAAAAGTGATTAACATTAATGACGTCCATCGAAGAAGCCTTGGTAAGATTAGTACCTATAAATATATCTATTTTTTGTTTTATTTTACTTTAGCTTTACTGCTGAGGCCGAAATACGTATACAGTTCGTGCATATTTATGCGGTGTGGAGTGTTTTTAAGATTTATTAAGTGTGAGTAAGGTGCCGCAGATCCTAAGACGTTTTCCTGTTATTTTTGTTTATCGCACTAAACTATTTAAAGTTTTTATTCCAAATTATTATTATAATCTATCATTTGAAATTATACTGAAAGCAAAGAAGAATGGCCCCTTACTTGTTCCAAGAATGGTTTGACAGCGATCGAGAAAGCCGGAAAGGCCGGATTCACAGTCGTAGTGCTTAACAGTCATAGTGTTGACCAACTGTTCTTCTATGAACAAACAAGATCGTTGATATAATGTGATATTCCCTTAGAGAACTAAATAATTCTGTATTTAGGAACTTTTTGAGCAAAATAGTGAAGATAGTGGTCAAGATAACGTTTATTTTCCAATTGACCAAAGAAGCGATCAATGTACGTGGCAGATCAATAGCAAATCCTTTATGTGCAAAGTTAACTAGTAATCACAATTCTTCCGATTTCTTATGGTACCATTTCTTGGCTTTCAAATTTTTGGATAAAGTTTATACACAAATAGATTAAATTTGGTAAACAATTGCTGCAACTGAAATATTATGACCATATGATAACGGATGTCGTGATTTCTAAGCGCCAATCCGCCAAAATCAGTGTCTGTAAAACACAGCTCATGGTTTGAACAGAGCGGCTGAACAAATTTTCCGAAAAAATTCCCGACATTAACATATTAATTTCAAGGATCTCCCTGAAAGCGCCGAGAATTATTTAAAATGTTTGCAGTCAAAACAAATTGTAATAATTTCTACAAATAAGAAATGCAATCTTTTGTCTTATCTCAATCTCTCTAATAGTTCTGAAACTTCACTTATACATTTATAGATGCCGCTTACGAAGTCAGCAACTGAAACTAAAACGTGCGTATATGAAATTCAAGTTTCTAGAAGCCGAAGAAAGCTACTAGGGTTAAAATTGAGCATAACTCGAAGGAATTGACCCGATCTCATGTATGGCTCGCTTTCCTTTCTCGATCTACGCTTCCTCCGTGAGGTTCCCTCCTCTTCCTCTTCCTCCTTTTCTTCTTTTCCTTGTTGTTCATCCCCGGTCGAAAGCCACGGTCTCCCGAGGTCGAAGTACGACCGATTTGAAATTCACTTCGCCTCTCCTTTTTGGGTTTCCAAATCGGCTCCCTCTCTGGCGGCGCTGCGGCGACGTAGCATCCGAGTCGGTCGGTAAAATGGGGAAAAAATGATCTGTTTATATTCGAGAGAATTTGATTTACAAATTGAATATCCCGTCGGCTCGGGCTCCTCCGTGAAATTCATAAATAATAAGTGTGTATCCCGGAGAGTGCGTCGTATCTAAATTCCAAGTAAATTAACGTATAAAAATGTTTCACGTTGATTTTTATTGGTTTAGATGTTAACAAGGTAGAGAATATCCCGGCCGTGAATATAAAATTTATAGCTTTAAATACGGCACACTGCCGCCGCTTGATTTTTTTTAAGAATAAAAAAGGAAATTCGGGATAATAATATATTAATAGATAGGTTGTTGTATTACAAATGTTCGTTATGTCTATTGAACATACCAGAATTTATAAGTCTTGTTTCCTTCGTCCATAAAACTGTAAATTTAAAGTGTTGGTGAGCTATACACATATTCGTGAACCAGGCACAAATTTATATATCGTCTTTTGCTTTGTAATAATATTAATGAATTTACGTTTCTTCCAACATTTCGCGGCCAGCAATTCTTTGCTTTTAAGGTTTTTAGATCTATGAGGATATTCCCCTGGAGCCTATCTCTATTTTCCAATGTAAAATGGTGTAATCTTGATAAAGTAAATACACAATATATAACGGTACACATCCATATCTGGTGACATACATTGATACGAAGAATGGAATTTGGTGAATTCGCACCCGACAAATGGAAAAAGGAAGAAAGAAGCAGTTTCATCGCTCCCGTCGCTTTTATACGATTCTCCTGCGTTTATTTCGAGTACCTTCCGGACGATGGCGGCCACGGACGAAAGATCGCCGCACGTTTGGCAATAATCGCAAAACCCACCGGCGCGGCGCAATATGGCGTATGATTTACTGAGGTCGTGGCCTAGCCCGAAATTGCGATTGACTCGTGCGTAAAAGCGGCGACATATACGACGCTTGACGTAGCACTACAAGGTGAAATATAATTACATTTGGGAAACAATAAATATTCCGTGCCCATGGAATCACTTTCGTGTGTGGAAAAGTTTCCGTGATCCCTAAGAATTTATTTTCGATATTTCTTGCTTTGTTTAGTGTGGCATCTTCTTGAACGTGCATGTAGGCATTCAAGCAATCAGGGCATATATACAGAAAGAAGAAAGCGCTTGAATCCAGCAAATATATTAGTCAATCAAATTTTATTTTTAAATGGCAACAAAGATATATTTGATTAATTTGAAAGATATAATTTTGTCCATGTTATTTATTTTATTCGAATCTAGAATTTTTTGCAATTAATAATTTGAATAATTTCATTTTAAAACATATTTACTTGGTTTAATATGGAACGTGTTTGCTTTAACAATATACTCCATCAAAGAAAGAAGATTTCTGCCAATAGCCGGCACGTACGTGCAAAAAATGAAGTATATAAAAAATATATTTAAAAAAATATATAAATATACCTCTGAGATCAAACAACACGTCTGATTCTATAGCTTCAGGTATTCCGCACGTACAGACAGCTGTTTCGGACTCACATAGTCCTCATCAGTGCACGTCGGAGGATG